>CM070548.1:66468110-66910638 GCA_036346405.1 Phyllostachys edulis | reverse complement strand
TCTGGCACTGACTGCAGACACAGCTGAGAGAGAGAGACATCTGAGTTCAGTTAAGAGTACAGATCGAACGCACTTGACTAAACTAGCCGAATCGAGCAAGAGTTTAATGCATGGTTAATGCATCCCCATTAGTTACAATCCTGATTAATTTGTCATGCGCTCGTGTTATTTACTGCTGTGGAATGTACCACGAGCGCGCCACAGGTTAATCAGCATCATCGGGCGGCGGAGACTCATCACCCAGCTGGGAAAACCGCAGCAGACGACGCCGGCCGAACGGCCAGCTTCACCGTGATAACCCCACATGGCCACATGTGCACACTCACTGCTGTTGCCTGGATAGCATATAATATACAAGTACTAGATGTAATTAATCAGATTTAAAGCTCGATTCATTACAAAAGAATGCAATGCAATGTCCCAAATAATCTCATCAATTAAAACAACAACAGCAGAAAAGTTGCTTCAAGCAATGATCGTTTGATCTCATCTTGATAAGTTTCAACTTTCATGTAGCTTAGAGACATTCATGAAGAGATGTGAGTCGTTGAATGCAGACTGATTAAGGCGTCATTAACCAACCACTGGAAGGTAGTAGTCACATTAAAAACAAGAACAGCTGAGTCAACAGCAAAAGAAATTGCAAGCCCAACTTCCTTTCTTTCTCCCTTTGCTATGGAAAAGTTGTAATTTTGATGTTTCTCCAAGCACAACACACACAAACAAATTCTCCTTGCTTTCTAACTCCTATCACATTTTTTTAATGTTCGGATTATCTTCCATCCGACCCACAGAAAGAAGAAAAACATATTCTAAAGACATAGTGAGAATGACTAAATCATGACGGGACCGAGAAATTTAATCCTCCCCCGCTTCTAAAGATGTCCTCCATCTTAAACCCCAACTCATACCACACAACAACCCCGGATGAGATATACACAGACCGAGCCTGGCCCCAGGCTCGATCCCTGGTCGGTTGACCACGCCGCCCAAACCAACGAGCCCACCTTGCTTCTCCAACTCATATCACATTTACATGCTACAAATTGAGAAAAAGGAAAGAAGGAAAGAAAGAAAGAAAGAAAGAATTCTTTCCTCGCTACGCTTCTTGGATCGATGAACTCCCTGCCTCGGCTCCGACGAGCTCCATCTGGTCGTCGAGGTACTTCTGCAGCAGCAGCAGCCGATCGCCGGCGTCACCCTTCTCCGCCGGCCCCTCCTCCGGCGCGGCACCTCTGTATCCTCCTCATCCTTACTGCCGGAACCGGACGGCAGCCACGGCGCAGCAGAGCAGCGGCAGCCAGATTATTACCAGCGACACGACCACCGGGAGCAGGCACAGCCGCCGCCGCCGCCGCCTCCACGATACAGGCCTACCAGCGCTGCCGGCCGCGCCCATCCCGGAAGGCTAGCTAGCTCGTGCCGGAGTGAGCCGGCGGCAGTCACGACGATGAATGATTCTTGCAAGAAACGGCCTGGCCTTGCTTGCTCTGCCTTTGCTTGCTCTTGGTCGTAAAGCCTTCTTTATGTGTGTTGCTTCTACCAAAAGCTTTGGCTTCTTCTGATATAGTAGCACTCGATTCCTGTCTCGCTCTCTTCGCTTTTTTATGCCGCGTCATCCATCGCCTTTCTTACTTGGAGAGGATCAGAATCAGGGATGGGCTTGACACTTTGATTTTGTTGCTGATGATATTTGTATGTGCCCCACTGTTACAGTGTTTTGGGTGGGGATAGAACTTTTCTTTTATTAATTATCTTTTTGAATTTTATTTAAAGTTAACCCCATGCACTTTATTTTCAATTCTAATCTCAGTAACATTTATAGATAAGTGATGTGATAAAACAACATTATCACACGCCAAGATAAGTCCCTAAAATAAAGACTTTTTGTCACGTCACATTGTGGTGTGGCTAATCACTGCCACAATTACTCACTGCAGAAGAAGCCAATTAATGTTAAATTCACCGATACTGATAGCTGTTATTTCATTCACGCCACAAGTGGTGTGACTAAAGAGATCAAAATTTGAAATAAAGTGGCCGGAGGTTAACTTTAAAATAAAATTCAAAGAAGGTTAATTAATAAAAAATTCGAGGATACGATCGAGCATTTATTTACAGGAGCTCAAATGATCTATCAATATTAGTGGCTACAGTCATTTATCCGATACAGAAGAACCTAGGACGCAACTAGCGCCCGGATTCCCATGGCATGCTCCTGCTTATCTCGCGTAACATGTCCGACAAGGCATGCAACAAAAAAACAAAATCAACGTATGCAACAAAGTATTTGAATCCTGAAAAATAGAGAGGAATCCATATTCTTGTCAAAATTTACTTAAAAATTAAAGATTGCAATATTTTGAAAAACAATTTTTTGGGTAGGGGGAGGGCTGAGGGGATTGCAATAAATTATTAGAACCCCTACAACAATTCATCTCAACCACCAGCAGAGCAACTTGTTGCTCAACATTTGAGGGTAAGTTATGAAACATTTTGATTTCGCTTTGTAACAACCAACAGAATAATTGCAACATTAAAAAGAATTCTAAAAAATTCATTTTAATAATTAGTTATCGCAACATAAAAAAATACAATTCGCAACATATCAAATCACATATTGTAACAAAAAAACCTATAACAAAGAACAAATACCTAACTCACCGGTTCGCCTCAACGACGGCGTTGATACGCCGCCTTAGGCTCGATGTCACCGAGGGTCTGGATCTCACACGCGATCTAATTGCACACACAAAGAGCAGCAGTGCCCTGCCCGCACGGCACGGACCGGGCACGCCACGACGACCGCGACGAAGGAGGTGGTTGAGGCGGAGGAGATGGCTCGGTCCGACGCGGGGCGAATGGGTTGCGCAAGGGGGTGTGTGGTGGCGGAGGAGGCCGAGCGCTGAGATGAGGATCCTCGACGGAAGGGGATGGGAAGCGGTGGAAGGAGGACAGTGGAAGGAGCATAGGAAGAGGAGCGGTGGGGATTGAATTGGGATCTAAGGAGTGGATGCCAGGATGAGGCTATGAAATATGACATATGAGGGTAGGGGAAGAGATGGAAAAGTAGTGTCCGATAAGAGTCGATCGGTTCGAAGGTATGAGACAGAGCATTATCCGAGAAATTAAGACCAGTTTCCAAACGCATGGATCACTGTCTCGTCGTGTTCTTGCTAGAATTGAGTTGTTTACTGCCAAACGGCCCAAACTCATGCATTCCAAAAACCCGTACAAGCAGGTAACAGTATAGAACTATGACCGTAGGGTTTTGTGCATTTGCTGGTATAACTAGCAAGTTAAGCAGTTGTACCAGCACAACAGGATGAGAAATATAGCGATCAGATCAGCCAGCACTGTAGCACTGATCGCTGTAGCAAAGTTCCTGTTGATATTGCACTCTATAAGCGTTGATTTGCACCGTTAGATCTCGATGGCTCGGATCATGTGCAGCTGCTATTGCACCCGACCTCTGTCGCTAACCGCCCATATATTTCCTACGCATCTCTTTGACGCCGTGGGGACGTCTATTTACATGATTTAGTTGTGCAAGTAAGATTTTTTGGGTTCATATATACAAGATTTGACTGTTTTTCAACTCAAAACAATCAAATTTTAGTTCATTTACACCTTCATTATACATACATTACAATAAATTATTTATGTAATTTTTGTTCTTGTCACTCTAATTATTCTCGAAAGTCTTAATAGCTCATATTTTTGATTAAAAATCTAACATACACTTTGAAAGATTGAGCAAAACAATGACAAAGACAGAGACAAGAAATAAAATTCTATACCAACAAAATACAAAGAATGTGGTGAACCCGTTATGTTCTCAAGAAAAAACATAATAAATTTGGACCAAATTCATCAGATGAGAAAAACGCAAATATCAAAAACATACCGGCAGATTCGACTATTTTGACAAAAAGAAAACTTTCGAATGTTGTTTAGCAAAACCAATTTTTTTTTTGCCCCGAAGGGATGGATGGGCAAGCAGATGTGCAGCATGGAACACATTTTTATATATCTTTCATGGCATTGTGTGTTTTTTTTTTCCGGAATGGCTAAACTGTAGTCGTCTGTTTTTTTGTTGTTGTTGTGAAAACAGTCGTTTTTTTAACCTTTTGATTTGCTATGAGATTGTTGCTTCGATGTTGTGATGATTCAGGTTGGCAAGGTTCTTCCGGTCGTAAATTCTAAACCTTTTGTTTACAAAATTATGTGCTCTTGTTACTCGCTCGCTTTTTGTGAGTGGAATTAGTTCAACTAGAGATGTTTGATTCTTTGAGTCAATTAAAACCGTGGGTTTGAATCTATGTTTGGGCCTTTTTTGTGAGTAGAATTAGTATCCTTTTGAATATCTCTTTGAACCGGTCTAATTTGCTTCTATTTGGCCGTTAATCCCCATTTCTCTTTTCATGGTGTTGTGTTTCAGACGCTTGATACATTTAGTTTGATAACTTTAATTTGATAATCAAGGTGGATAACCTAAAATGGGTTCACCACTGTAATAGTTTCATTTTTAATAAAATGTAATAAGATGTCGTTCATAGCATCACCGCTTATTTTGAAACATTAGATATGTTGTTACTTAACTCAAACCTCCATTTTCTAATCAAAATCCAAACTTGTTTGAAGCTTCAAAAGAAAATACTAATCAATGTTGGTATTAAGACCGGAAGTATTTTTAATAAAGACTAAATGGATTATCTTGACCAAAAATAATTTTTGTTAAATTTTTAAAGATTATTTTGACTTTGAGGAAAATAATTGTCTTTAAATAAACCAATTCGGTTTAAATGAATTATTTATGTATTTTAAACTGAGAAACAGTGGTTTTCAAAATTTATTTGAGGAATATATCATCCCAAAGAGCAATTCTCGCAAAATTTCATATTTTTACAAATTTATTTGCTATTTCTAAAGCACCGGCCAAACTTTTGAGGATTTAAATGAGATTGGTCACCATCCGTCTAAACTCACTTTGGCAATCAGAGCGACTCGATCCTAACAAGTTTGAGTCCAACCCAAAGGCATCAGTCCGCTCCTCACACGCTCATGCGCACGCCCAACTCCAAGTAAGCGTGGCCGATTTTTTGATGAACGGGCAAGATTCATACACAGGCAGTCATCCATATACGCCGACGCAATCTCCACCGAGATCTCAATCCAACCGCGCTTAGTTTTGGATTCAAAACAAAACGCGCGATTAAAACTCGTGACCGCTGGATCCTCTTGAACCGCCAGCATCACGGGAACGTCGACCATTCCGATCATCCACGCAATATTAGCCGAGGATCTTAATCGTGGTGCGCCATTTTCGCAGTATACCATTTTTGAATGGGGAAGCTGAAATGCACGCGAGCCCTTGGATCCTCAACGCACGCAACCAGATCTAGTGGGCCGCTCGGATCGTCCCAACGCACCACGTGATCTCCACCGCTGATTTTGATCGCGACGGATCGTATTGATGGGCCGCTCGACCACCTCAACACCCCATCAATCCTCACCGCTGATTTCGATCCAACGTGTCTTCCTTTTGGGATTCAAGACTCACCCGCCAAGATTAAATTTTGGCCGCTGATTTAAATCCCACGATACCGCTTCAAGCGCAGCGCTTAAGGCCTTTTTTTGCGCCACCGTTAGATTGTGATCAAATGGCCATTGTGGATTGTAACGCTCGGACCTCCCGATTCTCTTAATCAATCTCACCATTTATTTGTAATCGCATCGCCCATATGAAAAGGGCATCTAGAACTTCAACGCTCGATCCATCGCACTCATTACCATTTCTAATCAAACTACCGATGTTCTTGGAAATCGCAGCAGTGTTGTGTGTTGCCGTGGTCGACATTGGGACCTCTAGTCGCTGACGCCTCTCTTCCTCCTTCTCCAGGTGCCGTCACGACTTCATCACGGAGCGGTGGCATTGCACAAGAATTGGGCTAATATTCTTTGGTATTTGGCATCAAACCGCCACCTCATCAACTCTAGAGAATTCTCTCTTTCTCGAGGTTCAACCACTATAAAACCCTAGTTTCATGCTTATCCACCATTGTTGAGGTAGTAAAGCTTATCCTCCTCTTCGTGGAGTTCTTATCCATTCTTTCTTGCTCTTTAGATCCGTGAGCTTGAGAACTAAAATCAATTCTTAATCACATCTTTTGTCAATGTAAAACGTGTGGAGTGATCACTTTCTATTTTCGGCCAGTTTGGTAACTTCATCTTCTCCAAGTCCGGCTGGTAAGATCTGTTGTTATTCCCTTCCACCTTGAGCTCCACAAGACCTCAGTAACCCACAAGAATCACTCATTTAGGAATTTTAGCTCAAATCTAGCTTGACCGAAAGGTTTTATTTATAACTTTTCGGTCTTTCATGTCGCTTTTCAAGTTCTAGGTTTTTCATGTTATCTTATCACTTATTTAGGTTCTATCTAAACCCTAGCAAAGATAAGCTTGTTCTTTTTATTCTTCATGCCTTCAACTTAACCGCTTATCAAAGTCCTTCCTTTGTCTGTTATTGTTTCAGCAAACCGACAAAATCAGAAGTTTTGTCCATTTTCTCGTTAATCTTGCTTATAAAGGTTAACAAGGGTTGGTCTAGGTATTATCTTTCTTAAATATTAGGTTTAGCTCTAACAAGAATATGGTGTTTAAGTGTAACCTATAAGCAAGAATTTTCAATCTCGACTTTGTTGCTTTGTTGCTTCTGCTGAACCGATAACATGCACAACAAGGTTTTCAATTTCTTAAATTATGACAATTAATTATTAAATGATGAGTTAGGTTACTATCCTAGCTTTGAGTACTCTTAGTTCAAGCAAAGTATTTCATTTATATGATGTTTAGCTCGGCAAACAATTCAATTGTAATCGTCTCTGCTTCGCTTCTAAAATCAAACTATAGTTCTAAACCCAAACTCTAATTTGTGGTAAATAATGCTAGCAAAGGTTAGTTGTAGTCTATTGTTCCTATCTAAAGTTGATGTAGTTTAAGCATATTGTCGATAATGCATTAAGCCATTGACCATGCATTCTTTTTTATACATGCCGTTTCTTCTTTTTTCCTTGTGTTTATTGATTTTATTTTCTTTTAGATTCTCGTTCTTCTCAAGTGGTTGAATCGGTATTGAGCAACAAGAACCCTAACAAGAGGTTTATTATTACCAAGGCAAGCATACTCTCCGCATCATGTTGATCCTAATTTTGAACCGAGATTTAGAAAACCAAAGGATAATCAGCAGCATGCTAATTTACTAAAAATTTATTTGTGATCTCGTTAATGGTTAGCTATCACCTAACACTTGAGGCTTACCTTTAATCTGATCATACACTCAAGCCTAAGGTAGTATTTCTATATCTAAATACTTGTTTTCGCTTTTGCTTAGCCATGCAATTATAGAACGTTAGTGTTTGACAAGCTTATCTTGTCAAACCGGGAACAATAAATGAATTTAATTTATTTTGATTCTTTGTTCATTTTATTTAAATCGTAAATGAATTTAAATCTTGATTGATAAACTAATTTAATCTGGACAAGTGGATGCTAGTGATGGTGCCTTCGCACGAGATTGGGAAATATGGTTGTCTTGTTTGGATTGGTTAAGGACCCAACATTGGTCGATGATTCAAGCCCCAACGCATTTCCACGCCAGCGGTATGGGCACCGCTTGGTTAAGTAAAGGGTTAGTGCTATTGAGCCGCAATATGGGAAAGTAAGGGCATATGTGGTTGATCTCATATCTATATCATATGTTCTTAAGAGGGTGAGGACGCATACATGCTCCATCACATGTACATACCTTAAGGGTCCGATTATGATGTAATATGCAAGGAGCACAGTATTTGCATTTAATTGATCGGGTCGCATTCCCGATAACATGTGTACCCCGGTTAGTGTTCTATTAGTAACTTGAACTGAAGGGCGGACTTGCACATGGGTATTCTAGCTCAATAGTGTTAACTTGTTGAAAAATACCAAATCTTAGTTTATCTTACCGGCATACCAAAGGCAAGATGCTATTATTCTAGATGGCTTACTAGCCGCTAAGTCGTAAGGGTAAAGATGTACACCCTCCAGCAGGTTTAAAACTATTCAATAGCCGTGTCCACTGTTACTTACGGACAACGCTTGAATTTGAATAGCGCTTTGTATAGATTTTGGAAATAAAATTTTGGTTATGGGTGAACTTCGACGAGAGGCATTCATGCAAAATTTTTGGATGGTGGTGAATAGCCACTTTATTGATGATACTGCTTGGGATTATGTCTCAATTACTTATTGTTTTAGTCCAAATTGATTTATAAAATTGCTTTTGTCAAAATTTAGCAAGTGTAGGTTAAGATGTATTGCTTTATGCAAAAATTGAAACCATTATAACCTTCCCGTTGTTAACCTTATGCATGTATAAACTCTAATCCTTTGTATAGGTTCTATCACACACTTTATTTTAATAGTTTGTGTAAGTCTTGCTAAGTACCTTCAGACTCGTGTTTTATAACCTCTTGTTGCGGTGAGGATGGTTATTTGTATGAGATGCCCGTTAGCCGATCGTAAGGACGCTAACGAGTGAAGCTAGTTCTAACTTCCACTCAATAGCCTAAGGGTAATGGGGCCATTGGTGGTCTTTTGCTGTTTAGTTGTGTTTCCGCTGCTACCTTTTGTTGTGGCCCAAGGTCACTTGTTGTTGTAGTTTTCCAAACCGAATTGTAACACTATGTATAATTATGTAAGTGTATACCTTGTATGTATGATACAATGTTGTATAAGGATATATGTGCAATAGTCCGAACCCGAACTATTGTGATACATATATCCGGGAACCCTAATATTGGAATTGTACCTTGTTAAGAATTATGCTTCTAGTATAATTTTTAATTAAGAATCGGTTGTCCTTGATTAAGAATTATGCTTTTGGTATGATTGTTAATTCGTATAAATCTCCAATATTCTCGGGGTCCTCATGCATTTTTTTTTACGAGGGCATTGTGTTAATGAAGTTGCTCACAAATTTTGCCGTGTCTTCTGGTAGGTGCGTGCCTCTCAAGGTAAGGCAGTAACGTAATCGACGCTATCGACGCCAAGACGCCCATGAGCATCCATGGAGCTAGATCCGATTGCTGCAAGATCAGCAGATATCTGCTTGCACAAAGACATGATCGATAACCGCACGCATTATAGCATTTTTCTATCAGAGTACAAGAAGCAATTCCCATCGCTGGAAAGATTTCCACTCAGAGTATAGACGCTTAGAGCGCTTGACTCAACTGCTGGATTTCGATCGACGGTTGAGAGGGACTCATAATGCAGAGGATTGTTCATCCCATGCATTTAGGATTCTAATGCAGAGGATCCGAGTCCGATCGAGTCTATGGTGGTGTGTCTGAGTACACTGTCCAAACAAACTAGAGGGATTTGAGGATTTATCATTATGAGATAGATGCATTTGAGGATTTATCTATCGATTTCTCACCGATATATGAATTCTATTCGTAGTGGTAAATCATCGATAATTCCGACAAACTAATATGCGCAGGTAAGTAGGAGCACGTGCATCATGCATGCACTCGTTGATCTGCACCATGGTGCATCACGACAGCTTGCTGAACCAAGCCCGCCTCCCACCAATACTCGATCGGGTCTGAACCATCGGCCGCGCAGCGCAGCGTAGCAGGTCGGTGCTCATCGGGAGTCGAAACTCGCTGATGACTAGGAACCGCGCGACGTGACAGGTGCATGCAGATCTTGAAACATTCACTACTACAGAAAGGATCATCACAGACGGTTTCTCAACCGTCTAAATTTATGTGTCTGTGATAATAGGCAGTTATCACAGACGATTTTTGAGCCGCCTATGATACGTAAACAACATAGACGGTTTTCGTTATAAATCGCCTCGCGGAAGACTTCACTATCGTGAGACGTTATATATACCAACCGCTGCGGATTAGATACATAACACGCATTTGTTAGTAAAAATAACCGTATGTGATATCATAAATATCATGCATAGCTTTTTGGTAGTAGCCGCCTGTGATATCCCCGTCATGTCATAGACAGCTTGTTGGTGGTAGCCGCTATGATTAAATATATATCATGACGGCAGTGTTAGTAGTAGCCTTCTGTGATTGGATACATATCACAGCCGGTTGTTAGTAGTAGCCGTCTGTGATTGGATACATATCACAGCCGGTTGTTAGTAGTAGTCGCTCGTGATTGTATATATATCATAGACAATTAGTAAAAATAGCCGCTCGTGATATCCTACATATCACAATGGTTGTTGGTGGTAACTGCTTGTGATTGGATACATATCACGTGGTTAATAAAAATAACCGTCTGTGATAGCCTATATAGCACATATGGTTTTTTTTGTGTTGGCCGCCTATGATAGAGTGATTTACATTTGGTTTATTCCACAAAACCGTCTGTATAGTTCCTTCTATACCTAAATATTTTGGTTTTTGGCTAGCCTCGTAATACTAGCCATGTCCTCCAAAACAAGCAAGCAGAAATGAGATATATCACAATTGATTTGATATAGAACAACTCAAAGTGATTTTAAAACTCAATATCAATTACAAAATGATTTGAATTACAACTCAAAGTGAATTACAATAAATCGTGTCGTTGGGTGAAACTTCCATTTTGGTGAATGATCTCCCAAAGGATGAAGACAAAGGAGCGCCCCTAATATCCGCAAGTAAGTCCGTATGGAAGACACTTTTTTCGATTGTCATGCCCTCGTCGCTAGCAAGATTAAAGTAGTAAGAATATATATTTAAATTCATAATTACAAAATAATTATTAAGTAGATTGACTAACAAACCTTGGATCCTTCGCCTTAGCACTCATGATTTTCAAAGATATGATGACAAACGAGAATGCACATACGCTGCCTTGTAGTAATTGCCGGTCACCGAAAAATAGAAGTGTGATATAGGATATAGGTATAGTCACCGAGAGGCCAAAGGTTAAGTGTGATATATAATTATTGTGTCAGAAGCGTTACCAAAAATTATGCTCTATATTGTAGTGTGTAACATCCCAAAAATTCATAAATGCAAAAATATGGGATTTTTAAAACTTTTTATGTGATAGCTAACGCCGTTTTCTTGATTGCATTTTCGAGAGTTGTTTGAATTGCATTTGCTTTTCTTGCCATCATAAGTGGTACAAAAATAAGAGAACCCTAAGACAAGGAAACCCTTGAAACATAAATGGTCAAAGCAAACAATCTTGAAAGCATTCCTTCTAAATATTACATGTAAACCCTTAGAATTGAAAGTGTGGAATCCAACACTTAATCCCTCGAGTGATCAAGAAGTCCAATTAGAAAGGTACAATAAATACCAAACTACGCCTGTTGCAGATGAGAATCACCAAAGAAAATGCCGTAATTATATACAACTCTAAAATTCTATCCTATTCCTTTTCCTATTCTCCTAGCCTATTCTTTTCCCCTATTTCCTCGCTCCTTCGATCGGGCTCGAGTGGTCGTGAAGGCTATCACTTACCATTACTCCCCGTCAGCTCAACTCGTCTCACCGATCAAGATCAGGTCACGACCCGCCAAATCACCAACCACTCCTCCTTGTCGGGCCGTGCCGTAATGCTTCATGTGCTCTCGGCATCTCCACCCCATTATCGATATATATACAAAGAACCCCGAGCCCCTTAGTACCTTTCCTCACCACACCAAGCTAGTTCCACCTCCTTCATTCCTCAAGCGAGCTTGAGCTCCGTAAGGCTTGAGCTGCTTACTGAGCGCCACCACCACACCACCATCACCATTAACACCCACCGTGAAGCTCTTTCTCATTATATGCGCCACCATCTTCCATGACCCAAGAGACGCTCTTAATTGTTTCCACTTCTTGTTCACAGAACCGCCACGACCTCGCCCTTCCTCCCTCCAACCAAATTAGCCTAAGCAATGAGTCGACCTTGCCTGAAGTGTACCCCAAGTCATTTCTTCAAACCAACCGCCTACTTCCTTGAGCTATCCCGAGAGTTGAAGACTACACTTTTTCCTTGGGTCACATCGCCGCCGGAGTTTCTCTCGCCGCCGCTGTCACCATCGCCAGACATCTCCGCTAGCTCGCCCCTCGCAGCCATACCCAGACATTCTCGTGGCCACTAGATGCTCACTTAGTTGTGCGGAAGCATTGTCGAATCAACGAATGTGTTGTAGATCGTGAAGTCTTAGCGCAGTAATCAAACTTCCTTTGACTACACATAGTCGCATTCTCCTTCTCGACCATGTGTTCGAAGTCTTCACGCAGTCAAACTTCTTGACTACACGAACCTTCTCCCACCACGTGATCGTGAAATGTTCATGTGTAGTCGAACTTCCTTGACCTACACTAACCTTCTCGACCACGGATCGTAGTCTTTGCGCGTAGTCGAACCCCTTGACTACACGCGGGTCGAACCCCTTCGACACGCATAGTCGAAACTCCTTCTCGACCATGTAGTCGAATCCCTTGATTACGATAGTCGAACCTTCTTCGACTACTCATAGTCGAAACTCCTTCGACCACGAAGTCGAAACCTCGACTACGCATAGTCGAACCTCCTTCGACTATGCATAGTCGAAACCCTTCCCACCAGTGATCGAAACCTTTCACCGTGGTCAAAACTCCTTTCGACCACTTCTAACCAGGTGGTCGAAACTCCTTCCGACCACGTAGTTAAAACAACTTTCAACCAGGCGGTTGAAACTCCTTCCGACTAGGTGGTTGAAACCCTCTCGACCAGGTGGTCGAAACCCCTTTCGACCATTTCTGACCATGTGGTCGAAACTCCTTCCGACCACATAGTTGAAACACCTTTCACCGTGGTCGTCAAACTCCTTCCCACCGCTAGTCGAACCTCCTTCCACCTGAAATGTAGTCGAACCCCCTTCGACTACGATAGTCGAACATCCTTGATTACGCATAGTCGAACCACCTTCGACTACATGTAGTTGAAACCCTTCCGACTGTGGTCGAGACCCTTCCCGCTAGGTAGTCAAAACGATGAACAAGATCAAACCCCTTCTCGACTGTGATGGTTGAAACCGCTTACTAGGTAGTCAAAGCGATGAACAACACTCAAAACCTGTGGACTTGTATACGATTAGCAACCGATTTAGAAACATCTTACTTCCTCTATTTGTACTCTATGTCTAATAGCTAACACATTAATGAAAGAATGAAAACTAATGTAATCTCAAATTTAAACCGAAAACACCCAATCTAGAGTTAATTTGAATGTTTGAATGCAATTTGAATTCTTATGTGCTTATTTGAATTTTGGTTGTTCTTACGATATAGAAGCCAATGACCGAAGAACCTCCAGCTGATCCGTAACAAGATCAATAGTACCGAGCAAGGCGAGTCAATACTTTGATCATATTGCACCTAATTTTTGCAATTAAATTGTTTTAAATAATGAAATTGCATTGCTATGATTTATACAACTATATTGGTCTAGCTCATAGTTAATGCCTTAACAATAATTATGTATAAACTTCCAATCCTTGAACTTGGACACTATCATTTGTCACCCTATAATTAATAGATTTCATACTAGTTAATAAGTCTATATCTAAGTGTCATGCTTAGCCTTGCTTAGATACTAGTCGCAAGGGCATTAAATTCTCGACAACAATCATTCAAAACATGAAAACTTGATTCAACAAATGAGGCGGAGCTCTCGGCCGGTATGTTGGACTAAAGGTTATTTTAAAACAAAGAAAACCCAAAACCGATTGCAACTTGGACGGCCGGAAAGAGTGGTCGGTGATGGTGATGCATGTCAAGGGTATGTGGATGTACCACCCAAGTCAATAAAGGACCAAGTTCTTGTGATGATCTCTCATGTAAAAACAAGACAACCACAAGTCTATAGTGGGTACGACCGACTAACTAATTTGTTCGCCTACCGCAGGCTTCACCACTGTGGGTGTATGGCGGGTATGGGTAGAAGCCATAGGAAAATCACACTACGCAACAGGGCCTCCCGGGAGCGTGGCTCGGCGGCGGAAACCTTAGCGTGGGGTTGCGCTGAGGTTGAACATTGTAAAGGTCTTATGACATCAACTTAGTCGCACACCTATGGAAGTGCGCCAAATGTACATTATAAGTTGATTGTCTTTGTGGGTATACGCATAAACTCGCAGAGTAAGAAAACTATTCGATTGCCGTGCTCACGGCCAACAGAGGTGCCGAGAACTCGCTGAACTAGCTTTCATTTTTACAAAACGATTTGTGGATGGAAAGAAAAGATGGGTGTGACCCTAGGGATTGGAATGGCCTCGTCAAAGACTAGTGGTAAATATGGATAGCCCGAGCATTGGGTGGATGGAGCCACTAATGGTATAGGAGATGGAATCTCCACTAGTACTTTATAAATAAAAACTTAGTTATAAAACTTATTTGTTAAAAATGCTAAGTCTCGTGATTTTCTCCTACTTAACCTAATTCAAATTTAGCTTTGTGCAAATAAAAGGACTCGAACTTCCCTTGACTAGCCTTGCATCTATAATAAACTCAGATTGGTGTTGGCTCGTGAGTACGATTGTGTACTCAGCTCGCTCAATATAATCTTCCAACACCACTTGATCAAGACCCCTATGACTACTACTTGGCGGCCGATGACTGATGGTGGAGAAGATGATGAAGCTTAGGTCGAGACCCCAGCCGCTTGTCTAAGGCAAAGCGAATGGATCCACTACTTACTCTTTTGCTTCCGCCTACCCCAGATTTCAGACTCGAGCTATGTAGTAGTGTGGCCTTCGTGGCCCTTTTGTAAAACAAATACCGCATCGCACCGCTATGTAATATATTATGGTTGTATGTGATGACCCAAGAATGTATCTGTGTGCTATTCATCGATCCAAGGAATGACACAGTAACAGACACAATAGATTCTAAATTACAAATTTGGGATCCGACAGACTCAGTAGACGAAACTGAGTTGTCCAAACTCAGTAATTGAAACCGAGTGGTCGAAACTCAGTAGGCGCAGCTAAGTGGTCGAAACTGAGTGGTCGAACCTTAGTAGTCGAAATTGAGTGGTCGAGACTCGGTAGTCGAAACTGAGTGGTCGATACTCAGTAGTCGCAATTGAGTGGTCGAACCTCAGTAGTCGCAACTAAGTGGTCGGCACTCAGTAGTCGCAACTGAGTGGTCGAACCTCAATGGTCGCAAATGAGTGGTCGAACCTCCAGAGTCGTAAACCGAGTGGTTGGAATCTGCTTCAAATTACAAATTTAGGTCTCGATAGACTTAGTATCGAGCCTACAATTGTAGGTAAAGGCCTTAGCTAGCATGGTCGATAGAAACTTAGGATAAAAGTATGTATTTTGTTCCAATCTTCATCCTGCAGCTTGCCATCCTTGTACTGCTCTCTTGGTATTGCTGTTGACTTACCCTTTTCTTGTTCAAAATGGTAGATGGCGTGACCGACACAACCGTGGACTTGAGAGAGGAGTAGGGATAAGGCTAGCTAAAGCAAAGATTTTGGAGTTAGTTAAGGCTTGCCCTCTATAAGATCGAGGAGGCCGACTAGAGGGGGAGGTGAGTAGTCGCTTTAAAATCTCTAAGGCTAAAACCGATTTCTAATGCAGAAGCTAAAGACAATTCGGTTTTGCACAATTAAAATCTAAATCAACTAGTCTTTACTAAGTGCACCAACGACTATTGATAAATATCAATCATACAAATACATGTAAGCAATATAATTCTATGAATGTAAATTGCGCAAAGTAAATCACAAGAGAACAAACCACAAATACACAACGATGTTTTACCGTGGTGTTCAGAGACTTGCCGGTCTCCCCTAATCCTCGTTGAGGTAAGCCCAACCATGTTGGACCGGCTCCACAACTTGAGCCAACACCTCCGAGGTAAGTCCAACCACTTGGACCGGCTCCAACACGATCCAACACCTCGATCCACTAGGGGTTGCTCTTCCTCCACTCCGGAGATGGCGAGCACCAAACCACTCACAACATACTGGGCCTTCTCACAAGCTTATTGAGAAGATCTCTGGACCACGACGCTTCCATGCCATCTAGGTATCGGCAAACACCAAGAGTAATAAGCCAAGCCCCTTGCTTGACTCTCACCAAGTGCAACACATGCACAATTGGACGCTCAATCCAATTCTAGTTGCAACACACGCAACTAGAGTATCTCTTTGCTCACAAGGTGCAACACATGCATATTTGAGAGGAGAAGCTCACACTAGCTTAATAGAATGGAATGTGATGCCAAGAGTTTCCCTCCAACCGGCCAAGGTGAGTATTTATAGCCCACACACAAAAACTAGCCATTAGAAGAGAATCTGCCAAAAATCGTGGAAACCTGGCCATTCACAGCACAAGGCCGGGCCACAACATAGCAGTAACGGCTATAAAAATAGCCTACATACAATTCTTACTACGCCGCCTCAGGTCTGATCTCGACCGACCCCGTCAATCCGGCCTTTCGTGGAAGAAAACAAAAATACGCTCTCGAAAGTTGACCAGCCTTATAAGGGCGGTCATCCGCAGTATATGGGCGGTCACATTGGCTTTCAATCCGCGGTCACCCGTCCTCGATTTCAGACAAGCGATACACTCGAAAAACGGTCATAACTTTTGACTGGCGTCGAATTGAGTGATCTTGGGCTCTATGGAAAGCTTATTTAGAGGGCTACACAAACCATCTGTCTGATTGATCTCAATTCAGGAGACCCCAAATATTGAATGTGCTCAACTATAAATTATATCGTAGCATAATTTTAATTAAGGAACAAAAGTAATGCCCTTAATAAAAATCATACTAGAAGTATAATCATAATAAGTAACAAACCAACATTTAGGTTCCCGGATATATGTCATGCAATAGTTCCTGTGATTAGTGACTATTGCACATATATCCTTAATCAACATTGCATCAATCACATACAAATCATACATTCACATAATTATACATCAAGAATTACATCATAATTCGGTAGCTACAGTACCAGGTTGCTACAGAATAGAGATATGAACAAATGACCTTGGGTCATTAACAAAAGAGCAACAAATGAAGCAAAAGGATAAAAACAAAACCACCAATGACCCCATCATCCCGCAGTGCTATTATGGAGGAAAGAACTAGCATCACTGTTAGCGCCACCGATCGGGCGCTAACGGGCATCTCGTAAAGAAAACCATCTTCACCGCAACAAGGGTTTATAAAACCCCGAGTACGAAAGGTACTCAAAGAAGTCTTACACAAACTAATAAAAGAAAGTGTTTGTTAGAACCTATACAAAGGAATAGAGATTTTATATGAATAAGGTTGACAATAGAAGGTTTAAATGGTTCATTGTTGCATAAAGCGATACATCTTAACCTACAATTGCTATGTTTTAATAAAGCAATTTTAATAAATTGATTTGGACTAAAACCGTAAGTAAGTGAAATCATAATCATAAACAAGAACAAGAATAAATAACATCTCACAACTAATTGTACGTAACAATCATCATGCCGAACCAATTCCCAAAACCCAAAATTAGAATAACTTCTATACAGTGACATCAATTCAAAGCGTTGTCCCAGAATCGGACACGGCTATTCGAGTAGTTTTAACCTCGCAGGGTGTACATCTTTACCCACATGACTTAGTTAGCCCGTAGCCATCTAGAACAATATCACACTTCCTTTGGTATGCCGCCGTAAACTAAGATTTGGTATTTTTCAACAAGCTAACACTATTGAGTTGATGACCCATGTGAGATTAATCCCGCTTAAACCGATCGATAGCATACATTCAACCGGCTCACATGTTGTACAGGAATGCCGACCCACTAATTAAATGCAAACTCGTGTTAGACACACATTTTACACCGCAATGGGGCCTCAAGGAACGTGACATGCGATGTAACACATCTACGCCTTACCCTTCTAACAACATCCGATATCAATATAAGCTCCACATGGCATACGACACGCCCAAGACTTAAGCATCTATGCCATATGAAATCGATACACATGTCCTTACTCTCAGATCCAACTCAATAGCATTAACCCTTTACTTAACCAAACAAATACCATACACCGTAGATGTGGAAGCACGCTAGCTTGAATTGGGCCGTCGAGTTCATTCCTTAATCAATCCGCATAAGACATCCACATTTCCCAAATCTCTGCACAAAGGCACCATCACTAGCATCCACTTGTCCAGATTTGAATTGACTTGGTAACAGGATTTAGAAGCATTTCCAAATCAAATAAACTGAACAAAGATCAAATCATTATAAATCATTTGTTGTTCCTAAGTCCCACAAGCTGCTTGCCAAACTCTAACGCTCTATGGACCGCATGGCTACAAAAGTTAAAATTAAGTATTATAACATCACGCATACCTTAGGTTGAGTGTATGGTTGAATTAAGGATAAGCCACAAGTTCAGGTATAACTAACTAGAAACAGGCATAAATAGATTTTAGAAATTTGCATGCACAAAGGTCACCAGATTTTAGAATTCTACAGCTCAAAAGATTAGGTTCAACATGGTGCAGAGAGGAAGCTTGCCTTGATAGTAGTAAACAACCTCTTGTTCGTGTTCTTGTGTTTCAATAAAAGGCTTATAGCACTTTAAGAACCAAAGATCTAAAAGAGAGTAAAAGAATTTCCAATAAACATAGGAAAACAGAGAACAAGATGCCAAAAGAATACATGATCAAATGATAATGCATGGGTAATAGTATGCTTAAGCTATATCTAATTTATTAAGGAAATAACCCATATATATCATTTATTGACACTTGCTACCCAGATTTTACATTTAGTTTAAAGCTACAGATCGTGTTTTATATATCGAATGTATGTTGATAATTAATTTAATTATCTATCCTAACTTTGTACAAATGAATTACTACAAGATAACTAAGTGTAGAAAACTGTGCGTGCGTGTACTAACTAATCATTTAGTATTTATTAATAGCAATTAAGGGCTGTGGATTCCTCGGTTATTCGCTTGTCGGCTTAGACATCAATAATTAGTAAGGATCTTTACCATTATAGTTAGTGTAGAAACTATACACGCATCGCACTTTTAAAGTGAAGTAATAACTAGTTGAGGTAACTAATGTCACTATCTATAAATGCCAATCCTTAGTGCTCTCGTTAAGGAAGAAAAGAAACAAAGGCATTTTTCTGCTAGACCAAAACAAGAGAGACCTAATTCCAGATTTTTGGTCACGAGAAGAAATGCACAAAATGATAATCTTCAATAGGAGTTAGAGCTACTAGGAAGTAACCAATGCCACAACATACTCATGTTACCCTAACACGCCAATTTTCAAGGTAATATAAAATGGACTTTGTCTGCTGAACCGACAAGTGTAATGTAGGAAAAAGGGTTATACTAAAAGATGTCCCAAAGGATCAAATTAGTCAAAAGAGGTCTAAGATAATACTAGGGTTTACTCATTTTAACAAGACTAGTATGCTAACAAGAGAAACTCTATTTCTTGAAAATGATATGAAAGACCTAAAAGTTATAAAATAACTTTTCAGTTAAAAGAAGTTTAAAGTATCATATGAACCATTGAGTGTTATGAGAGGATAGCTAAAGTTCTTAGAGAGCTTAAGCTACTGTATAAAGGCTAACTCACCAAACTAGAGTTTAGAGAGGAAAAGATTGATTCTTGGTCAATGTAAAAGATCCATCGCACTCTTCTTAGTGCTGCCTAAAAGAAAGGGGTGGAACTTAAACTTTAAGACCACCATATATATATATCTTGAATGCATAAAAATGGAACTTACACACCGTGATGAGGATTTTTCAAAGATGGTGCTTCATGCTCTTAGCTGACAGAGAAAAGATCCTTAAGTCCAAACTACAAGAAATGTCCAAAACTCATATTAGTATGAGATGCGCACCTTCTTGAGGTTGAATAAGGATGGAACTAAAGAAGCTTCACCGGTATGAAGGCAAAGTGAAAGAGCTCCTCCCGTCTACAATGGCAGAGTTATTGACTAGGGTTTATATAGCATGTATAGAATGTATAGAGCAACCGAGATTCATCTAGAACCAAAGAGGTGGCACTAATGGATAGATATGAAGAGAAAATATCCCCTAAATCACGTGTTTTACCACCATTTCTACGCAATAGCTGCCCACTGTGGAAAAACCAGAGAGCAATCAAAATCGAGTCATCGCCCAGGTCCTGTGGGGAATCACACCATGCAACGCGACAGAGCAAAACCGCCACGACATGTGGGGTCCAAGGTCATAGAGCTATGGCAGGTACACACCAATCTCAAGAACAAGAGTCTTCGATCGGCCACGAACGGCCGCGATGCGGAGGAAAAAGGCACATCAATCGATATTATGGATTATGGACCGCGCGATCTACCCCGACGGCCACGATTAAAGGAAGCTCTAAGGTAGTCGAACCTTCAAACCCACGTGAGCCACACGATTTCAAATGAACGACTCAGATCGAGCGGGTCCTCAGAAGGTCCGAAGGTTACAACTCACGCGAGCCGTTGATTCAGTTTAACGGCCGCGATTCAATGGGGAACTCGCGCGTCCGACAGCCTAATCCACCGAGAAGTGCGCGCGATCGCGATCCAAAGGTCCCGGATTGATGCGCTACGTGAGCTTCGCCTCGAAAGGAATCACCGTTGGATCCGAAAGTTACTACCGAGATTGAAGGGGTGTAGATGGTCCGAAACATGAAGAAATCGGGCCACATATTGAAATTTCAACGCCCGATGAAAGAGGGATGAAGCGTCCGAACATTACATGCGATCCGATGGTCCATTACGCATCCAACGCGGCCGGAGATGAGGAGGGCTTCAGAGATGAAGAAAGGATACGATGCCGCCGAATTGAGATCCAACCGCTAAATTGAGACGGAGCGATGGTCCGGCGCACTTCGATCCGAACGGTTCAAAGAGGATCCAACTGGAAATCGACGAAAGCGTGTGGGATGACCCGCACAGATCGCAAATCTCGCCCGCTTGCTATGAGATCAACGGCTCACGCTACCGGAGGTTGGGATCGCGTGGAACGTGGTCTGGGCCGACCAGTACTCGGTTGGACCCAACCAAGTGAGGCCGAGTCACATACAAGATTAAGTTTGAGTTTGTTTAGCTTTGACCAGATCTATTTGAATTTTAAACAGTTTGACCGCCTTTAAATATAGTAAATAAATTTGTAAAATCTTGAAATTTTGCGACTTGCATCGAATAATATACTTCCCAAATAAATTTTGAAATCCCAGTTTCTTCTTTTAGAAATACATAATTAATTTATTTAGACCAACTAGGATTTATTTAAAGACAACTATTTTTATGAAAATCAAAATAATTTCTAAAAATTCAACAAAATTTATTTTTGGCCATAATAATTTATCTGATTTTCTATTAAAATATTTCCCACTATAATACCAACATTGGATGGTATTTCCTTTTGAAATTTTTGGTCGAGTTGAAATTGATAATAGAAATTTGGGAAATTAGGTTGTAACAAATTGCCTAATTTGCCAAGATGAACAAGAATGACATGAACAAGACTTTATTATCAGATATCGTATGAGGTCATATACACAATCACATTTGATCAAATCAAAAAGCACAACTCCAAAGAGCCAACACCATGGTCTCGAGTCCAAGGAACTAGTAACTAGCAATCTTAGACCATGCTAGGAAAATGCATGAATCCCAACAAATTGCAAAACACATTTGCAAATTTTAGTATCATGCCACAAGGAGTAGGTACATGGACTTCAACTATTTGTAAAACACATTTGCAAAGTATAGTCACATGCCATAAGGATTATGCATGATCTCGACTATTTGCAAAACACATTTGCAAATATCGCAACATGCCACAAGGAGTAGTTGCATGGACTTCAACCATTTATAAAACATATTTACAAATTATAGTCTCATGCTACAAAGATTTAATGCATGAGCTTCAACTATTTGCAAAACACATTCGCAAACAATAACATCATGCCATGGAGAGCTAGAGCAAGTGGGATTTGAGCAATCAACACATGATGAGACTCAAGCTACTAGACAAGACCCTCTTAATAGTAATGCGACAAACCTATACTAGCAATCCGTCTTCCAACCATACACCAAGACCGTAAAAGATTAGGAACACATCCTTAGCCCTAGCTAGTCATACCTTTGCCTTGAGCATCCTCTTGAAGTTTGATGACGACATCTTTACTTCAAGTCCGGATCATTGTCTTGATATGCATCAACCCATGATACATCCTTCACTTGACCTCCATCAACTCATGATCATCTTATCTTCGGGATCTTGATGTGCATCAACACATGATGCACTCTTTTACTTGAACCTTGACTTGATGACTATCAACTCATGATGCCATCCAAAGTCTCCAACTTTATGGAACATAACCTATTCATCCAACTCATGGAAAATATTAGTTCTATAATGTGATTGTCATTAATTACTACAATATACCATTAAATCATGGGTTAAGATACTTCAATCTTCTCTTTGGTAATTGATGATAACCATATCAATTTGCGTATAATTGAACATAGATCAATATGAGTATATATGAACTACACAAGTTATATATACTCAAGGATATGTTTCAAAGTAGAGATCCTTAATATGTGTGAATAAAGAGAATATGGATCAATACTAATGAAACAACAAAACATAGAGTGAACTCCCCTAAATGTCCGTGACACCTAATGTGTAATAAAAACATATGAACATATTCAAGTTAGACTTTTGGTGGAGTTCAACTTATATTTTGGATACGAGGAATGCAACAAGATGTAAAAATATGATGTCTAATACATACCTCCATAATTTTCACCTTTTTATCCAAATAAGACTGCATAATAGGTATATCAATAGAAGTGTTAGTCTCACATATAGATTTATCATTAATCACTAAAATACTCTATTAACTCATAATGGCAGGTCTAGATTCTTGACCCTCTTGTTGTATAGGGTGCTAGTAGTAGACGCAGCTTGGTATGTGCTTTTGTTGGAGGTATTTGCCGTGTGTTTGTGAACTCACTTTTGTTTTAATGCCTTCATGATTCCTAGCAGCTTGGCTTTGATCATACTATTTTGTGTCTTAAATGTTGTGTAGACTTGTGATAGTCTCTTTACTAAGTATCAACCTATGGTGCAAAGGTGTTGCTCTCAATAGTGTTTTATAACAGATGCCTCCAATGAGAGCAACCGCTAGTCGTGGTCATGGTCGAAGTCTCAGACCAAGGGTCTTAGAACAGGTTGGTCAAAGCCTTAGACCATTGCGGTCGAAGGCATAGACCAATATGGTCGAAACTCAATGGTTTCTGCTGGTTGCTAACTCTTATCCACTAGTACCGTAATCGCTTCTCAAGAGTGTTCTCAGATAATGATGCTCCAAGGAGAGCAACCATGGGGTCGTGGTCGTGAGCCCAACACCACCACCACCACCTCCTAAGCATCCCACGATGGCCCAAGTGATGGCTTAGCAAACCCTACCATCAGAAGCACAATTTAGTCGCCAGTTGGAGTGGCTAGCCATGGGTCAAAGCTTGAGAGTTTATGCAAGACGAAGCTCCATCCTCTCAAGCAAGTGAGCCACTTGAAGTCAAGACTAGCTTCACAACGCTGAGAAGAAGCCGACCTTGGCTCGATGTCGTGAGGAGGCCAAGGTGCCGCTTGCCACACACCAACTTCAGGTGACCAGCCACCGACTGGTGGGATAACTATTTAGCAGCCAGGGTCGACGAAGAACCTCAAACAACACCTGTAGAAGTTGAAGAACCGGCAGCAGGAAGTGGCTACACAAGAAGTGGGATGGGCTGAGTTCAAAGAAGCCTTCAGAGCAACTACATTCCTCAAGTGTCATGCGATAAAAAAGAAACGAAGTTCGTGAGCACTCAAATAGGTAAACTCTTCTATGACTAGAAATACCGACTTGGTTCAACTAATTGGCTCGCTATGCACCAAAATGACATAGCCGATGAGGGATAGAAGGTTGAACGATCTGGAAGGATTACACGATGGAATCAGCGGTACAATTGATTGTGCAGATTTCTAACTTCTAGCATTTAGTCAACAAGGCATTGCTCCTTGAGAGACCATGGAGGTCGCCCCTGTGAGTGATGGGTAATTGACAAAGGTTTTAGGTCACGAGTTTGGTTTGTGTGGTTTGACCATGTCGCTATGCTGTTCATGCTGTGAAGTCATTCTCGGTCTGTCAGAAAATCGAACGACCGGCGAGTTATGGGCGGTGACGACCGCAGGCGGTTGTACCGATTGGTAAATGGCGTTGAAGAATTCCAGAGAAGTTGTTTTTCGTGGTTCGTCCTCATTGAAATCGAACGACGCAGTATTGGAGAGGACGACCGAGTGCGTTGATCCGCCGGTAACATGGCGGTTGAAAACCGATTGTTTTGTGAGTTTCGCCATTTTGGTGATTTGAGTTTTGGGATAGGTCATATCCAGTGTGTTCATGCATATGTGTTGCATATTGCATGTTTGAGCTAACGCTGGGTCAAGTTGTGAAGAACTTGTTCCTGCTTTCGTTTCTTGTCTCGTGGCCGCAGGACGCCGAGCGGAGTCGTGCGAGACACGGATGGATCGACTAGGCGCAGGCGCCGAGGTCGAACGGTCGATGTGTCAAGACGACGGACTCGAGGTGGTTGCGAGGCGGCGAGACAAGGAGCGCGAAGCTTCCTTGGCATGTGTATGGGCGACCGAAATTCGCAAAGTCAGCACAAGCGGAGCTGCCTGGACTTAGAAGGGCGAACGGGAGGAGACCCCTAGCCAAGGCTATATAAAGGATTGGAGGGGCTGCATGCCCTCTTGAGCACTTGGGTGAATTAGGGTTTTAGAGTCAAAAGAGGCTTTGTGGTGTTTCTTTTGCTCTTTAGTTGTTGAGAGTGGAGGTGTAGGCAGAGGTGTGCTCCCGCTTGTGCCCTTCTTGGTTTTAGGTTCATCTCCTCAAGAATGGATGAGTGTTTGTTCTTGAGTTGTGAGAGTGAGGAGATGGATTGAGCTTACATGTAATCATTCCTCTTGTTCTAATGTCCATGCGTATGGGGATGTATCTCTTTGTATTTCGCTTCTTGATTCAATGAATGGAAATCAAGTTTTCTTCTATTCGTGCTCTCTTTCTTCGCTCTTCTTTTTGTGATTTTTGGGGCTTTCTTCAATCCGGAGTTTTTGCTTGGTTCTTCCTCTTGATCTTGCTTGTGGGACATGTGGGAACCTATCTAAGGTCATCTAGATCATCATCCACCCACGAGCAAGTCGTTAGATCAAGTTTTGCTTTTTGTTCGCTTTTGAACCCACCTTCGCTCAATGCAAAAGGATAGGAACCTTGGCATGGATCTCTGAAATCGTTGCTTGGAATAGGTTCCTAATATCTTCGGAAGGTGTGGTTCAATTTTGGTCAAGTTTGGCCGCCAGAGATCAAAAGTTACGTTGATTTTCGCTTTTGAAACCCGAAGGATTTTTGCTCGCTCCAGACAATCGGATGAACCGGCTTAACATCACGGGTTGTACTGATCGCGGTACAACCGTCATTTGCTCATAGGTTGTAGATCCGATCGCTGAACAACCGCCGCTTGTTCGCGGGTTGTACCGATTGTCCCGATTTGTCTTGGCCTTCCTCGCTTTTTGTTTGTCGAGCTTTGGGGGTGAGGAGTGGATTCAACATAAGACTTTCTCGGCTTAATCATTGATCTTCATAGCTCTCATAGCTATTGGAGTGATTTACAAGTTGAATCCATTCTTTGTAAAAAGATTAGGTGCTCCTATTCACCCCCTCTAGTCGCCTTCCGTCCTTCAATTGGTATCGAGGTGGTTAGCTCTTTTCAATAGATCTTAACCGTCTCAAGAGCCGTGGCGATGGACAAGTACTCACTAATTGTCACTCGCTTTTGATGGCATCGACACTTCCCTTCCGAAGAGCCGAATGGAGACATACATCCAGCCCAGGGTATGCCATCCGCGAAGGTCAAGGTTCGATTCATTGCTCCTCGCCGATGAGAACATCAATGCCGGAACATGGTTGATGTTGAGGCTAATGCAAAGGCAAGGAACATCATCATCCGTGGTTTGAGTCGAGTGAGTTTGATCAAGATATTCACCTCGCCGCCCGCCATTTATATCCGGGTGACCTCGACGATACCATGAGGGCACCACCCAGATCAAGACGGCTCGACAGACCAGCTCAAACGAGAATACAACAAATTTGAGATGCTTGTCGGTGAGTCCTTAGATGAGTGCTTCAGACGCCACAAGATCTTGAGCAACCTCCGAGCGGTCGGTCTCACATACCCCGACTCTGACAATGCTCGCCGATGCTCACTAAGACTCGATCCATGTGTTTGGGAGATGAAAGTGACCACCATCAAAGACACGACAGACCTCTCGACCTTGACTCTTGATGCTACCAGATTCACGCCTCAAGACTCACGAGATTGACGTTGTCTCTCGAGGTCGAAGTCACAAGCCGATGGCCTTGGTCACCGATCCCGCTTCAGCCCTCGAGTCCTCTTGCAATTTCTCCTTGTCGCTTCTCGTGACATAACCGATGATCGCTAGAGCAACTTATGGATGAGCAATTTTGCCCTCCTTGCTCGAGATTCTCCCACGCTACAAAGGAGGAGGGATGAAAGAGAGGAGGACCCGTGATTTGCTTCGAGTGTGGTGGCCCCAACCACATTCGGCAAACCGCCTAAGCCGAGAAGGGCAAGAACGACTACGGCGGTTCGGCAAGAACGACTACACCGACAAGAACTGCAACAAGAAGCCTCCACCAGACGCCAGAAGAAGAAGAAGTTCAACTTCGCAAAGCTAAGAAGCTTTTCCATCCAGGCCCTCACCGCTTCGACGACCTCGACCTCACGAGGTGGAGGATGGAGCGACGATGACGGATTCGGGTGACCAAGAGCCCAAGCATAGCGGCGACGACTTCTCCCAAGATGTGCTTCATGGCCCTCGAGGGCGAACTCGCCGACAATGAACAGATCCGACTTTGACGAGGTAGATCCCACCTACTAACAAAATTTCAATCATGCTTTTCTTAAGCTAGGAGGTTTTCATGCTAAAGCTAAGGCTAGGTGTGCTGAAGTTAGAGAAGGAAATAGATAGACCGTCACTAGAGATTATTGCTCTTACATCCGCTTCCTTCTAGTGATGATTGTGATACATGCTCGCTTTTGTCAAGTTGATATGGAGAAGTTAAGGACCTCACATGATAGTATGTCCTCCAAACTTGATAGTGTTAAGGTGGAGAATGTTAGTCCGCTTGTCGAAGTTAGAGTTGAGTAGGATGGTCATACTCCTACTTATTACCGATGAGACTACTTCCCACCTCATGTGAGGGTAAGGACATTGTTGCTAGAGGATCTTATGCCATGCTCCTTGATCCGCCTCGAGTCTTGTGAAAATTGCAATAACTTGAAGATGAACTTAAAACGGGCAGATCATAAAATTGTTGAACTACAAGCTTTTTACTTGAGCCGATTGTTTCATGCTTGAACTGCCCTAAGTTAATCACGAACTTGAGGTCGCTTCCAAACAGCTTCAAGATATGATTGATCATGAAAGGAAGTTGGCTCGCTTTTGCTTCTAAGGACCCTCGTTAGCTCACCATGCATTAAGTGTAACAAACTAAAATCGACTTGATTGCTTTGGATGAGAAATGTGAAGCTAACTAAGGACCTTCTAGAGAAGCCACATTGTGCTTGCAATATGATTGTGGAGAAGGGGAGAAGCCTCAGGTAAGGATAAGACGCTTAGCAACGTGGAACCAACCGCTAGCAAGAGGATCGCCCTTCAGAGTCTACCGTGCTTGCAAGCCATTCTTCCCTCTCGCCGGGGTTCTTCTTTTGCTCCCTTACCTTCGCCGCTTTCTTCCTCGCTTCTTCTTGCACTCTCTTTCGGGAGTGTCAAGATTTTATGAACACTCTCGAGAGATTTGTAGGAGGCAAGAAGAAGCTCAATCTTATTCTAGACCAATCTAAGATTTGCAGATTTAATCGTGGTCTAGGATATGACCTCTTTGAGGACATGAGGAAGCATCCACCGCCGTGCTCGCACTCCATAGCACTGTGTGATCGAGATCGAGCCTGTGACCGAGAAAGTCCATTTCAAGTCAGCCGGCTATGTCCAGGGATTTCGACAAGAAGGTAATTTCACATGCCGCTTCTACCTCGTAAGGTGAAGTATCACCGCACCTTCGCCGAAGGATGGACACACAATGATCGATGCTTCAGCGCGCCAAGATCGCCAGAGACTATGTTGAGTCTCTTAGGCGCATTCGTGGTCGGCCCTGCACCTTGAGTGCACCTAAGACCAACACGAGGTCTAGGCTTGTTTCTTCCGATGGGTTTGTGCAAAGATCGAGGACTTGGTTTTTCCGAAGTTTTCGGTTTTCGCCCTCATGTCGCTTTCACCGTGACTTCGCCGCCCCGAGGGTAGATCTGCTTTCCCATCGAGATAGCTACTACAAGAGTTCAAAGATGTTGTGTGTGTTCGACTCGCTTCCTTCAGAAAGGGCCGAACCCAAGAATGCCTTCGGTCTACTCTTAGACCTTCGCTTTGAGTTACAGAGAGCGAGGGTAGATAGAGGTCACCGGCTTGACTACTTCATCTGCCGACGTGTTATTCAAGATTGGGTGCCAAAATCATTGCTGATTTATCCCAAGATCGAGACTTTACTCTGCTTGACTCAGTTCGCCGTAGGGAAGGAGAAGGTTTGGCTTGTAGACTCCTGTTGTTCTCGCTATATGACCGGAGACTCCTGCTGGTTCTCTCCCTAGCCCGCTTCCAGTGATGAGACGATCACCTTCGAGACGCTTGTCTGGGCGCCACATCGCCAAAGGTACTGCGGCGATAATGCTTCTTTTATTCTTAAGGATGTTGCCTTGGTTAGTAAGTCGCAGACAATTTGCTTTCCGCTTTCACCATCGATGACGGTTTCGAGGTGAGCTTTAAGAAAAACAATTGCAAAATTCTTGACTCTTCTGTAGTCCGGTTTATGGATTTCGTTATGGGAGGATCTTTCGTGCTGATTTTTCCGAGTCTTCCGTGATCCTCTCCGTGTTTGGTTGCTTCGAGTCCCGCGATCTCTCTTCTCGCATAGGAGACTTGGTCATATTGATTTGACCATTTGACCCGAAAGTTAGCGTACCATGATCTCATTCGTGGTCCGCCAAACTCAAGATGGTCAAAGATCTTGTTTGCACTCCATGCCAAGACGCAAGAAGATGGTTGCCGCTTCTCATCCTCCCACACAAGCATTATGACCGATGACCGGACAACCGCTTCCACATGGACACAGTGGGGACCAAATGAAAGTACCAACAGGAGGGAAGTGGTATGTTCTTGTTGTGGTCGATGACTTCGAGGTATTCTTGGGTGTTTTTCTTAGCCTCAAGGATGAGACGCTTTCACTTTTCCGAGGTCTTTTAGTAGGCTTTCTGCTGAGCTCCCGGTGCCTTACGAGCGATCCGCAAAGGACAATGGCACGGAGTTCAAGAATTCCTACTTTGAGAGTTTCGTGGTGAGACAGTAGAGCACCGCTTCTTCTCCATACGCCCTCAAAGAAATGGCGCTAGGAGAGGAAGAACTGCACTTTGGTCGAGATGGCTGTGACGATGCTTGATGAGTACTCTACACCGAGGAAGTTTTGGGTCGAGGCCATTGCATCACAAGGCTATGTTTCAATCGAGTTTTTCTGCACTCCTACATCAAGACTTATGAGTCGAGATACTGCTAAAGCCCAATGCCTCTCATTTTCGTGTGTTTGGTTGCAAGTGCTTTATCTTGAAGTCCGGGAACCTAGATAAGTTCGAGTCACGCTCCTCGTGATTCAGATCTTTCTAGGCTACTCGACTTCTTCGGGCTTATAGGGTCTGAATCGCGAGTCTAGCAAAATGGTAGAGACTCGCGAGGTGACTCTTCGACGAGGCCACCGGGACTAGGCCAGATATCTCGTGTTCTTTAGAGCAGTCCGAGACCATCTTTGTGGATGATGAGGACGATGGAGATGACGGTTGTCACCGATCCCCGCCCCTCATCCACTCCTTGAGGTGCCGCCTTCCACCGCACCTCGAGGTGATCACCCTTGCCTTCCTTCCTCCGAGCTAGTGGCTCTGCTCCTACCTCACACCATGAGGTAGAGGCCACTTCTTCATCTCTCCCAGACCTCCTAGACACATCCAGAAAGTTCATCCTTCAGAGCGATCATTGAGATCTTTTCGAGCGCTGTTACCCGCTCAAAACTGCTTATCTCAATTTCTGCTCCATTCTCGCCTTCATTGCCTCTTTTGAGCCCAAAGATGTTTCTCATGCTTTATCCGATGAGTCTGGGTCAATGCCATGCATGAGGAATTAGAGAACTTTGAGAGAAACAAGGTCCGGTCGCTTGTTGAGCCCCCACGAGGCCACAATATCATTGGAACCAAGTGGGTGTTCAAGAACAAGCAGAGCGAGGATGGGGTAATCATCCCAAACAAGGCAAGATTGGTAGCTCAGGGTTTTCCTGTGTTGAGGGTCTAGACTTTGAGGAGACCTTTGCCCTCAGAGCTCGACTTGAAGCCATTAGAATCTCGCTTGCCTTTTGCACTTCTAAGGGTTTCAAGCTTTACCAGATGGACGTGAAGAGTGCCTTCCTCAATGGCCTTATTGAGGAGGAAGTCTACGTCCGACAAACCTCCGTGTTTCGAGAACCCCAAATACCCTAACCATGTCTTCAAGCTTCAAAGCACAGATGGACTTAAGCAGCTCCCGTGAGCTTGGTATGAGAGGCTTAAGTCCTACTTGATAAGTCATGGTTTTGAGATGGGTAAAGTTGACAAGACCTTGTTCATCCGCCAAGCATGGCATCGACCTTCCGCTCATTCCAGATCTATGTCGATGACATTATCTTTGGTGGCTCTTCCCATACTGTTTCCCAGCCTTGATGTCATGAGCACCGAGTTTGAGATGAGTATGATGGGTGAGTTGACCTTCTTCCTTGGCTTCCAAATCAAGCTGCACTGGAGGGTACATTTCTTCATCAAGGAAAGTACACTCGTGACCTCCCCGAGACGCTCGACATGAGTGATGGTAAGCCTGCGGTCGACTCCCATGGCTTCTACAAATTTATCTTGACCTGTATGAGGATGGCGAGCCGCTTGATCAAAAGGAGTTTCGCAAAGATGATTGGCTCCTCTTGTACCTCAACGCCTCGAGACCGTATATACATTTTTCGTGTTGTGCGCTCGCAGCTTCTCCTCGCTTTCACCGCAAAGCGGTGAAGCGATCTTTCAGACCGCGAGCTACCATTGACTATGGTATCCGTACTCTTCCTCATCCCGCCTTTCCTTGAGAGCCTTCGATGCGCACTACCGTCAGAGGATAGATAGGAAGAGCACTCCGCACTCGCCAATTTCTTGGCACTTTCTTGTTTCTCGTCTTCAAGGAAGCGCCTGTGTTGCACACCCACCGCAGAGGCCGAGTATGTTGTCGCACCCAATTGTCAGAGTCAAGTGCTCGATGGCTTCGACCTCGAGGACTTTGGGTTAGTTATCGATGTTGTTCCACTCTTTTGTGATAACACTTCGCATTAACATTGCCAAGAACCCCAAAGATTCCCTGACCAAGCACATCGATATTCGCTTCCACTTCCTTAGAGACCATGTAGAGAAGGGCGATATAGTGCTCAGCCAGGAGAGTGACCACCAGCTATCGACATTTTCACCAAGCCATTGGATAGTTCGAGGTTTTCACCAATGGGAGAGCTTGGGGTGGTTTGTCCTTATGGACTGTGAGTGAGGGGAGCTTTGGGTTTTATCGCTCTTCTATATTATTTATGCTCTTGCTCCTTGTCATTGCATTGCATTTTGGGTGCATTTGGGATTAGTCCTCCTAGCATAGATTAGAGTGCTTTTTTTGTCTAGTTGTTTAGATTTTGCTCTTATCTTGTGATTCTAGGATGTCGCTTATTAGTCGTTACTTATCTCACTAGGTTGAGCTCACTCACTTCTTGTAGGTTCTAGCGAGGGTTGGGCCACCCTGCAGACAGGAACGGTTTGCTCCTAGGTGTGTTAAGTGGGCGCTTGATAGTCCTAGAGTCATATGGGGTAGATGAGAGTCATCTCGAGCCATAGTATTCTCTATATCTTATCTATGCTTTAAGGACCCACTGCTTTATGTTTTTTGCCTGCCTTCTCGATTTATTGTTTTGGTTCAAGGAGTTCATTTGGGAGCTTCGAGCTTAATATTGACTTAACTCAACTTGAACTAAAAGTTGCATCTAATGTTGAGGGGAGTTGGATCTTCGTGATTTCTAGCATTCTCGCATTGTAATATAACTACATTGAGCCTTGATTATTATCCTCGCTATGACATGTTTACAATGCTTTACACCTTGCCATGACTTGTGCTTATTTGCTAGATTTATCATGACTTCATATGTGTAGCCTAGCTTTTGCCATGATAAGTTAATTAAAATTGCTCAACTTAAACTAAAACTTGTCATGTTAGCACTCGAGATTAGTCTTTCTTGAGCTATCCTTTATGATTCATGCCATGTCAAATAGGTCGGGTAGAGTGATGAATCTATATTGAGCCTTAGAAAGAGCTATTTTAGTCTCTTGATGATGCATGAGTTAGTACAACTTGTTAAAAGGCAAAAGATCTCTTTTGTGCGAAAAACCGATCTCACCAATTCTCTCCTATGAGACGGCTTGCCATTGCACTTGGCATGAACTTAGGGGAGTTTTGGGTGACCTAGACTATCTTCTTAAGCTTCTCGCTGGAGTAGTCGATAAGGCTTGAGACCTAGCACATGATAAAACAAAAATCTGGTTGAAACCACCATGAATTTCAAAAGAAAATATGTTTCATGTGCTTAAAGCCACAAAAGTATCAAGTACTTTAACCAATGTTTCAATCTTGAGCATAGCACTCTATATGGTCTCAATTTAAGCTTCTTAGTTCCGCTTAGCTTATTGACATGGCCCTGATCATCCTTGGATATCTCTAGCTAGACTTTGCTCATTGATGACTTGACTTGCTCACATAATGTACCTCATTTTCAGATTGTCATCTATGTGTTCTAGCTAGCTTATACATATCTTGTCATGATCTAGATAGCCTTTTATTAAGTTATGGCTTGGTGTATTACATGTTGGTCATTATGGATAATTCTCATGGCTCAAAATGCTTAAATAAACAAACTTCACCATTTTCATCCATTAACATGTCATATTCTCTTTGCATCTTGATGCTTATTGCCAAAAAGGGGAGAATAAAGAGGAAAAGTCTGCTGGGAATAGCTTTAGAGCTTTGGAGATCAATTTGCTCTTTCAGCTTGTTGCTCTAGTGTTCCTTCGTTTACATGGTCATTAGTTTCACTCTTCTTCTTGGACCATGTTGATTTTCAAACTCAAACTCAACTTTGTTTTTTTCGAGTTTGTCAATATACTCATCAAGGGGAGATTGAGAGACCATGTGGAGGTCGTCCCCTGTGAGTGATGGGTAATTGACAAAGGTTTTAGGTCACGAGTTTGGTTTTGTGGTCGGACCATGTCGCTATGCTGCGTTCACGCTGCGTGAAGTCATTCTCGTCGCCGTCAGAAAATCGAACGACGGCAGAGTTATGGAGGGTACGATCACAGTAGGCGGTTGTACCGATTGGTAAATGGCGTTGAAGAATTCCAGAGAAGTTGTTTTTCGTTCGGTCTTCATTGAAATCGAACGACCGCAGTATTGGAGCCAGACGACCGAGCGCGTTGATCCGCCGGTAACATGGCGTTGTACCGATTGTATTGTGAGTTTCGCCATTTTGGTGATTTGAGTTTTGGGATAGGTCATATCCAGTGTGTTCATGCATATGTGTTGCATATTGCATGTTTGAGCTAACGCTAGGTCAAGTTGTGAAGAACTTGTTCCTGCTTCGTGTTTCTTGTCTCGTGGTGGTCGCAGGACGCCGAGCGGAGTCGTGGCGAGACACGGTGGATTGGACTAGGCGCAGTGGCGCCGAGGTCGAACGGTCGATGTGTCAAGACGACGGGACTCGAGGTGGTTGCGCAGGCGGCGAGACAAGGAGCGCGAAGCTTCCTGGCAGGTGTAAGGGCGACCGAAATTCGCAAGGCCGCACAAGCGGGCGGGCTCCGTTGGACTTAGCGGGCGAACGGGAGGAGACCCGTAGCCAAGGCTATATAAAGGATTGGAGGGGCTGCATGCCCTCTTGAGCACTTGGGTGGAATTAGGGTTTTAGAGTCAAAAGAGGCTTTGTGGGTGTTTCTTTTGCTCTTTAGTTGTTGAGAGTGGAGGTGTAGGCAGAGGTGTGCTCCCCGCTTGTGCCCTTCTTGGTTTTGTGTTCATCTCCCTCAAGAAAGGATGAGTGTTTGTTCTTGAGTTGTGAGAGTGAGGAGATGGATTGAGCTACATGTAATCATCCCTCCTTGTTCTAATGTCCATGCGTATGGGGATGTATCTCTTTGTATTTCGCTCTTGATTCAATGAATGGAAATCAAGTTTTCTTCTATTCGTGCTCTCGACGAGCAACGTTAGAAATGCCGTTTTTATTAGTGAGGATATAGTCCGTTGGGCACAAATAATTTGGCCAAAATGCAGGACAACCAATCCATTCCCAAAATGACATCTATCCTTTAGAGTTTATCACAACAGTGTCCGCCTTTGCGAAAAAAAATCTATCCCTTCAATATTGATATTGACATTAAGGCGATTTGATCGGTCATGAATCTTGACCGGTGAGTGAATGAATAATATCACGGTGGATGAAGATGATGCATAACTAAGCGATGTTGAGTAGCAAACGCCTACTAACAAAAGAATGGGATGCTCTAAAGTCAAATAAAACGATGAGTGAACCGAAATTAACTAGGAGCATACCAAGGATAACTTCAGTGCCTCTACCGCTTCTTCAAAGAAGTTAGTTGATTTATACTGACATGATCGAATCGGGTCGAGCTTGACGACTATCTTAGGAGAAGGTGCGGGGCCGACAGCGGTAGGGAAGGTGAACAGTGGCAACCCACGTGCCTTAGCAAAGCATTGGTTTGCAAAATGCCGGCGTCCACAATGGTAGCAAATCACACCGACCGACATTGATAGCGATGGGTGGCCGATTTCGATGGGTCGGGGCTGCCCGGTGGGTGGAGGTGGACGAAATGCAAACACCGGTGCCCTAGGTGGAATCGAGCCGCCGCCGGAAGATCGAGGTCGCCAGAGACGCGGTCTTCATTGAACGCTACTAGATGCAAATTGGGTAACCTTTTGCCACTTCGTGACTCCTCTAAAGCCTTGCTCTTAGTTTCAACAATTATGGCTTTGTCCACAAGATGTTGAAAATTTCGAAATCTTGTCTCGCCAAAGCCAACTACTGACTCTTCGGATAAACCATTCATGAAACGGTTTCGACGATGAGTATCGATCGAAACATCGTCGGGGTGCACCGAGCAAGAAAATTGAATTCATGAAGATACTCGGTCACCGATTTTCGCCCTTGCTTGAGAGCGAGAAATTCTCGCCGCTTGAGCATCATCACTCCTTCAGAATATGGGCCTCGCGAAAAGCCTCCATGAACTCAAGCCGTAGGGGTATGTCCACGCGGGTGAATAGCCGATAATTATCCCACCAATTGCTAGCCGATCCGATCGGTTGATAGCTAGCATAGAGGACTTTCTCCTTTCGAACATTGGGCAATCGGCGGCTTCTTCTCGATCTCCGAAGCCAATCCTCCGCTTCCATTGGATCTTGGGAGTGGAGAACACCAGCGAGTTAGTCATTGAAAGTCGACAAGACTTCGCCCATCTTTGAACTCTGCCGCCCGAGTTGGTGGGGTGGTAGAAGAAGTATTGCGCGCAATTTGTTCTAGTATGCGCGTCTGATCCATTCGGTTGCGCTCAATTTGCATGAGCACATCCGCCATAGTGGGTGGTAGAGGAAGCTCCTCTTCCTGATGACCACCTGGCGGACCATGAGATCCGGAAGGGTCAGCCTGCTCCCCCTGAGTATAGGGAACAGGGGTGGAGAACCTCTCCTCTTGTTGTGCTCGCGCACGAGTAGTAGGTCCTGTCATCCTGTTGCCATATAATGGTTAACAACATCACAAGGATATACTCTAGCAAACACATACAAGATTCGGAGATAGAAAAGAAAGAAGTACTAAACTTAATCATGCATTATGTTATGTCATGCAGCCAAATTAACACCAAAATCACAAAACAACCGATTCTGAAAAAGGGTCGGCTCCACTTTATTATAGGCCGGCTAAAACAACAACCAGTCCAAAATTCCAAAAGGTCGGCACACAGCATTTTTACAAAATATACACTATTCTATTACACAATACTTAATGGACAACTACTAGCCTATTACATAGCTAATGCCGAACACATCATCCAGCACCTAAGTATAATCATTACGGTTAAAATTCACCGGAAACTCATTTAACATATGAGCTTCAGGTGAACCCGTATCTATGGGATCCCTAGGGCTGATGAGACGTGTAGGAGAACCCAACAGCAAATGATCTCCCCCAGAAGGTGTAGGTCGCTGGGTGCGAGGAAAATCGGTGGACATCCGGGCTTGACGACACCGCCTGAAGCAGAACAAGCCTGTGCACTTCGAAGTCGGAATCCCGGCGGTGTAGTAGCAGATGGAGGGATCTCATTGTTGCCATAAAGCACGTTACGAGGAACGCGGTTCATGGCAACACCAAGCCTCAAATACTCCTATGCCTCGTGCAAGCAGTGCGGGTTTCCCATAGCTCATACACGAGGCAAGTGATGGACTTGGTCCATAATACGGACCAACCTCGCTAACTTCGGCGTCGCGTATGGGTCCTCTCCAAACTGAATCTCATCGAACGTACTCCCATCCGCTCTAGGGCCTTGTTTTGGGAAGTGAACATAGGGTGGCTGAGACAGCTCCGTCAAATCATGACGAAGGAGGCTCATCATCCAACGCGCAGCTTCTTGCACAGCCATAGACTCGGAAGTGGCACGTGTATGGATGCAGTATGGAACACTACCCACCACCTGTTTGGCGATCACATTAATGATAGCTTGGTACTCTTCCATACCAGGCCCTCGATCTCGACGGTAGATGGCATACTCTGGCTGATAAGTGAAATTGGCCCGCCACATCATATCTTGAAGCAAGGCAGAAAACCCGTCCACATCTTCGGCTCGAGTCTCCTTAATCAAATACCAACCACTCATCTACAGACAAAAGACAAGGTAAGTAAGGAACTTAGCTTGGAAAATCAACAGAAAGTTAGATAAGAATTGATACTAAGGAAGATAAGAAGTAAAAGATAGCATACTTAAGTCTTTAGAAATTAATTATGTTAAAATAATTTCCCAGAAACTCACTAAGGATAACGACCATGCTAATTCTAACCTACAGGCAAACATATGCTCTGATACCAACGCTGTAAGACCCTCGAATATTGGAATGTGCCGAATTAAGATTATACTGGTAGCATAATTCTTAATTAAGGAACAGTGCAATTCCTTCATTAAAAATCATACTAGAAGCATAATAATAACAAGTAACAATTCCAACATTCAGGTTCCCGGATATATGCCATGCAATAGTTCCCAGGATTAGTGACTATTGCGCATATACCCTTAAACAACATTGCATCATACACATATAAGTCATACATTCACAAATTATACATAATAAAGTTACAAGTTGGTTCGGTTGCTACAAGAACCGATTTTGCTCTGATAAAGAGATGACTTAGGTCATCACAAAAGATCAACAATGAAGCAAAATAAACAACAAAACCACCAATGGCCCCAATCCCACAGGCTATTGCGTGGAGACTAGAATTAGCTTCACTCGTTAGCGTCACCCTGATCGGCGCTAACGGGCATCTCATAAAGGTAACCATCTTCACCTGCAACAAGAGGTCATAAACCCTGAGTACGAAAGGTACTCAGTAAGACTTACACAAACTAATAAAAGAAAGTGTTTGATAGAACCTATACAAAGGAATAGAAATTTTACATGCATAAGGTTAACAACGGAAGGGTTATAATGGTTCAATTTGCAGAAAGTGATACATCTTAACCTACAGTTGCTAAGTTTTGACAAAGCAATTTTAATAAATCAATTTGGACTAAAACAGTAAGTGATTGAGAGCATAAGCATAAACAGTAACAATAAGAAGTCACAAATCACAATCAACCGTGCATGACAACCCTCATGCCAAATTAGCTCCGAAACCAAATTTAGAGCAAAGTCTATACTGGTGACATCAATTCAAGTGTAAATCTCAGAATCGTGGACACGGCTATTGAATAGTTTTAACCTGCAGGGTGTACATCTTTACCCACACGACTTAGTTAGCCCGTAGCCTCGGGATAATAGCACACTACCTTTGGTATGGTAGGGTAGACTAAGATTTGGTATTTTTCAACAAGTTGACACTATTGAGTTGGACAACCCATGTGAGACTAATCCCGCTTAAACAACGACTGATAGCATCTGCTCAACCGGGGCCCACATGTTGTGTCGGAATGCCGACCCAATCAATTAAATGCAAACTCGTGTTAGCCACACATATTAGACCGCAGTCGGGCCCCTGAAGGTACGTACATGTGATGGAACACATATACGCCCTCACCCTTCTAAGAACATCTGATATCGATATAAGATCCACATGGCATACGACACGGCCCGAAGACTTAAGCATCTATGCCATATGAAATCAATACACATGTCCTTACTCTCCTGTTTCCAACTCAATAGTATTAACCCTTTACTTAACCAAACAGTACCCATACACCGCGTGTGGAAGTACGTTGGGGCTTGAATTGGTCTGTCAGAGTTCAGTCCTTAATCAACCCAGACAAGACATCCACATTTCCCAATTCTCGTGCACAAAAGCACCCTCACTAGCATGCACTTGTCCAGATTTGAAATTAGTTTAATAACAAGGTTTGGAGTCATTTCAGATTTAAATAAATTGAACAAAGAATCAAAATAAATAAAATTTATTTGTTGTTCCCATGTTTGACAAGATAAGCTTGCCAAACACTACCGTTCTATGGATTTGCATGGCTAAGCAAAATCCAAAACTAATTAGTATAATACCACAGACTACCTTAGGTTAAGTGTATGATCAAATTTAAGGTAAGCCACAAATTCAGGTTGTAACTAACTAAGAACAGATCACAAATAATTTTTAGAAAATTGCATGCAACAAGATCACTTGTGTTTTGTAAATCTACAGTTCACAAATTTGGGATCAACATGGTGCAGAGAGGAAGCTTGCCTTGGTAGTAATAAACAACCTCTTGCTCAGGTTCTTGCTGCTCAACAATAGACTCAACAATCTCGAAGAACCAAGTTATCTAAAAGAAAATAAAATCCAATAAACACAGGAAAACAGAGAACAAAGCATGCATAAAGAATGCATGGTCAATGACTTAATGCATGATTAGCAACATGCTTAAGGTACATTAACTTAATTAAGAATAGTAAACTACAACTAACTCTTGCTAATACTATCTACTATAGTTTAGAGTTTAGATAAAGCTATAGTTTTAGATTTTTGAAACTGGAACAGGACAGTTCACGATTAATTTACTTGACTAGCTAATCATCACCTAAATGAAATACGGTGCTGGAGCTGAGTGTATTTAAACTAGTCTTTGTGACCTAAGCGGTTATTTAGTGCTATTAATAGCAATTTAAGACTTTGGACTCTTTCTTTGTCGGTGTTGTCGGTTTGACCAACAACAAAAACAAAGAAGAAGTCTTTTTACCGATTCGATCGTCAGGAGAAATACACAAAACGAAAACCTTAAGTAGGAGTTAGAGCTATCTGGAAGGTATTTAATAGCATAAGCCATCAATACTAACCCCAACCGTCGACCGGTTTAAAGAAATAAAAGACAGATTGAGCATTTGTCGGTTTTGGACCGACAATAACTAATGAAAAGAAGGAAGTTGCAAAAATAAATGATCCGGTGATCTTAGTAGTCAAAGGTGGTCTACTTATGATGATACTAGGGTTTACCTAAGACCTAAATAAGCTAATATCGACGACAAAGAAACCCTAGGTCTTGAAAAGCGATATGAAAGACCGAAAAGTTATAAAAACAACTTTTCGGGGTAAAGAAGTTTGGAGCATCACATGAGCATGTGAGTGATTCATGTGGGCTAAAGATGTCCTTAGTAAGTCTAAGATGACAAGAATCAAGGTTTAAACTTACTGCTAGGGTTGGAGAAGAAGAAGAAATCAAGTTCTTGGTCAACAGGATGAAGACCCAAAGTCCTTTTCTCGAAGGCGACCAAAAGCGAAAATGAAAGATACTTAAGTTCTAAACACTACCATCCTTGTTCTTGGTAGAAAAGGATGGGATCTAACTCACCGGAAGAAGTTTTCACATTTCCATTGTGGAAGTGGTGTTCCTTGGCCCAAGTTGACAAAGATGAAACCCTAAGTCCAATCCTACAAGGGATGCCCAAAACTCACATTAGCAAGAGATTTAAGCCTGCTTGTAGTTGAACAAGGGTAGAAGTAAAGAAGCTTCACTGGGAAGGAAAACAAAGCTAGGGAGCTCCTCTAGGTCAACAATGGCAGAAGGTAGACAGTATGGTTTATATAATGGTAGAGCTCCCAGATCAACCGAGAACTCTCTAGAGCTAATGAGGTGGCACTAAGGATAAATATCAAGGGAATATTCTTATTTTTACTGTGCACTACCACCACTCCGGCGAGGATGTCGGTGACTAGCGCATGCAAGGAAAGGAGGAGAAAATGTCACGACAATCGGGCCCTGAGGCGATCCATGCAGAACAAGACAAACACACAACAAGCCCCAAGGTACAATAGCCGTCCGATTAGAAATGAGCGGCTGTGATGAGATGGCTACATAACACTGAACCGGTATCAAGTAATATGGGCCGTGCGATCTCCAATGGACGGCTAAGATCGGGGACGGAGGTCCGGGTGGTCCGAACATCTCAACCCACAAGAGCCGTTCGATTAAGCTTCAACGGCCCAAGATGCAAGTCTTGTATTTGGTGAGCTTCGCCCATTAAAGGCAATCACCATTGAATCTCAAATCAATGGTCAGAATTGACAGGAGGTCCGGACGGTCCGAATGGCCCAATGGCTGTGGTCCGTCCGATCTAAATTCAACGGTGGATCTCACTTGGCACCTCCGGCCGGTCCAAACAGCCCAACTGATCAAGTCCACACGTTGAGGATTCAACGGCCCAGATGCTTTTCAATTTCCGCCATTTAAAGATGGCTTTGCCTGGAGATCGCGCGCCACACACTTTTGATCCAACGGGCACTATTGGAGGGGCGGATTGAGTGGTCCGAATGGCCCATTAGATCCGCCCATTCATGAGGAATTGACGGACTTGGATTGGATTTGGGAGTTTGGATGCGTCATAACGTGACAGGCCGAGCCACTTCAAGACCGGGTGGACTCTGTGTGTTGAGTCGCTCTGATGCGAGGTTGGGTTTAGGTAGGGAGGTTGACCAACCCATTTCAAAATTTCAAAAGCTTTGAGGGACTTTAAAAATAGCAAATAAATTTGTAAAATTATGAAATTTTGCGAAGCGCCATTGGGATGGTATATTCCCCAAATAAAATTTTGAAACCACTGTTTCTCATTTTGAAATACATAAATAATTCATTTAGGCCAAATAGGTTTTATTTAAAGACAAATATTTTTCTTAAAATCAAAATAATTTCTAAAAATTCAACAAAAATTATTTTTGGCCATAATAATTCATCGGCTTTTAAATAAAATACCTCCCAGTCTTAATACCAACATTGAGTGGTATTTCCTTTTGAAGCTTTGATTAAGTTGGAGTTTTAGTTAGAAATTGGGGAAATTAGATTGTAACATGTTGTCTAATTTGCCAAAATGAATGATGATGCTATGAACGACATCTTATTACCATTTATTAAAATTTGAGGCTATTACACCTGCTACGGTGAAGGAAGCTTTGGTGCTACCTACCACTTGGAGGATGGAGGAAGTGTTCACCCGAGCGATCTTGTTGGCTAAGAAGAGGAAGGAGAAGGAGGAGAAGGGAAGGGAGGATCATGTCTTTGGAGATTGTGTTCTTGATGGTTCTTCAAGGGTAATCCCGATCCCCTTTCGATTAGTTGCTAAATTGTGTAATTAGGCGTTATTGGTATTAGATCTATTTAGGACAGTCAGGTTTGGCCGACGTTTTTGGTGAGGTTAACTGCGGAATCTGTCCTGGATGCCTCCTAGAGAGTTGTAGGCTACATCACTAGGTTTCTATAGAGTATTAATTGGATCATGTCGTTTGGACGAGCGGTTTAGGAGTTATGAATTTCAGAGCTATTTGTTGTTCTCTGATTCTCTACCGTAATCTGACGATTAATGGTAATCGATGCATGAGCGAATAGTAAATGGAATTTTTAGAAGATATCACTATAACTAAAGATGTAGGTATTTTGATTAGATTTCTAGAAAGCTAAAGAACACAAAATTTGGATAAATGTACTGAAAGATATGATAATTCTAATGTTGCTGTCCAAAACCCCTAACGGGAATTAGCTGTTCTATTAATCAGTTTGGCGAGGGAAGAAGATGGTCGAATCTAGAAAGCTCCCCAACTAGGTTTAGGTGGGGTATTTGTTAAGCTTTCTAGAAAGTCTGAGAACGCCACATTTGGATCTCTGTTCGAAAAGTTATGAATTTTGATTAGGACTGTCTGTTAAGGGAACAGACTGCTGTTTAAGATTTTGGAGTTGGGGTTGCGCTGGAGAGTGTAGCGATTTTGTAATTGCTTCTAGTTTTGTTTTGTCCAGTATTGTTATCTTAGAGTTCTTGTTAACTTAATTTAGGTAGGGGATTGGTCCCGGGGGCAGCGCGCTCTTCGCATCCTCCATTTTCACACGGTTGAGGTAAGTATATTTATTGATGGATAATCTATGAGTGTTTGATCGTGGTTGCAAGTTATATGTACATATTCGTTATGCATGGATGCTAGAATGATATGTATGTTAATAATTGTGAATGCTAGAAGTATGAGTAAGTTTATTCATGTATGATGCTGCTGCTAATACATGTTAATAATGAATAGTGTAATTATTCATGCGCATGATGCTATCATAATTGAGGCTTGGTCATGTGGTGGCGAAGCCTTTCTTTGAGGTCCCCGTCGTGTATATGACGGGCTTGTAGTCCCCACAATTGTGGAGTGTGGGCTTGTGGTCCCCGTATTTGCGAAGTATGGGCTCTTGGTCCTCGTGCTTAAGAGCACAGGCATGAGTATGCATCGACGGTTGCATACCCTGCATTACCGGTAAAATACAAAGAGAGTCAAAGAGAAAGGATACATTGAGCATTGCATAAGCATGTGATATAATATATTGTAAAGATTTGAGAATGGTTCTTGATGTTATAATTGTGTGTTATAATGTCTTATTATTTTTACTTTCTTTGAGTCTGTGGACTCACTCTTCTTCGTTGTTTGTGGTTTTAGGTACTCCTTTACAAGAACGGCATGCATGGGAGGAATAGTCATAAGAGTGGTTGCACATTAGCACGAACCATTCACATTTGAATAGATTGGATTGTTGAATTAGTATTTGAGGAATCTACTTAAAGAATTATTTATGATTACTCCTATGCTTGGAATAATTTGTAATAGAGTGGATTAGAAGTTTGTGGATGCCCTTTGAATTATGCTTTAGTTGTTTAGCATACTTTGGATGATCTGTGATGATTAGTTTAAATTGGATGATTGGAATTTTGATTGGTGATATATTAGACTATTATAACCTCCGCTATAGTCACCTATACAAAAGAGGTTCTGCCGAATTTTAGAGAAAAATCTTAGTTTTATTTGGTTAGAATATCAGTTTAGTAGCAGTCTAGGCTTATGTAGAGCTGGGGTGTTACAACTATCAAGTACCATTTGAGGCACATTTGTACCAACATATACAAGTGTAAACATCACACTACCAAAAAGTCCAAAAAACAACACACACGCTTGCACCATAAATGCACAACACACATGCATAATGGAGAGTGGACCAGTGGATGTCATTTTGCTCACAGTGACCGGCAATGCGAGTAAAGGTCTCTTGCTTCTTTGGGTATCCAGAGATGCAAATGTCTCCTTCAATGTAACCGCCAGTATTCCGTCCCGCCAACACATCCATCAGAGTAGTCTTACCCGTTCCGCTAACACCCATCAACGCCGTAAGAACTCCCGGCCTGAAAGCTCCGTTAACACCCTTCAGCAATAGTAGCCAATCTTCAGTAATACCTTTGTCTTTCATTTCCTGCGAAAGATTTGAGCATCAGAATTAGTATTTGGCATTAGCAACTGCTGTGTTGAGCACACGACAGAGCTTCTGAGTTATGCTTACCTGAGGCATGTCAACAGAATATCTGATATCGTCGAAGGTGATCGACAAGGGAGTGGAAGTACCATGCCCCTCTTCCTGGTGTCAGCTACACTGATTTCTCCTCTTCCTACATTTCTTACACTTGTTACAAGGATGCAATAATGGCAAGTGTTTTATGGTGCATTTTACGCAAGAATCTGCTAAAGACTGACCATCAGAAGGTGAATTCTGGCCATCCATTCCAAGAGGCAGCAACTCAACATTTTCTCCAGTACGATTTACATGCTTCTCCCTCAGCTCCTCTTCAGAAACAACAGCCTGGCCTTTTCCAAGTGCTGTAGTCACCACAAGGATGTCAATGCCAAACATAAGATGTTGAAATTGTGTTAATCAATGTACTTTGTAGCTGAGACGGTACTCACGGCCAAGCCAGTGGAGGAACAGAACGAAGAGTATGTTAAAGAGCATGATGTACCCAAGCAATGCACCAACACCGATCCAGTACCAGTTTGGATCTACAAAGATGCCACGATCCTTCAGGATTTGGACACTAAGCGTCATGTTGTTTGTGCGATCAACAATCTGTGCAAAGATTGACATTGTTTGTGAGTTATCAATCTGAATTCAGATCGATTAAGGTTGAGATGGTCCAGTAGATCCTGCATTACCATCTGCCAACTATGGCCAAGGAACTCATTCACCGCTATGGCATTCATGGCATACATCAGAGGGGAGGACCAGTGGCCCCAAATCCGCCATTTCTTGATGTTTTCTGCAGAAACAGAATTAAGCACAATGCTCTTGACACAATCTGAGCATTCACTGGATAAAGACATACCTCTAGCTATCAAGAAGCCACCGAGAATCAGAAGAACAAGCTGAGCAAATGACCCAAACGTGTCTGCAACAACCATCTCTCTCCCTAATGCAGCAAGAAGCCGGAATAGACCGGATGCCATCTGGCTGATCAGTACCAGCAGCAGGTAAATGGCGGAAGAACCTTTCGATGTTTGGATCAAAGCCAATGACATAGTAGGTCATGCCGATCCATACAGCGCATTCCAAGAATGATATCGGGATCTTGAGCAGCCATGTAGGTAATGCATATGCCCATGATGGATAGAAGAGCAGGTCCCTCTGCTTATAGAATATGGGCAGCTTTGCAATGCTCATGGTGAGCTCGGCGAATCCATTGAACAAATGCGTGACTAGGCCAAGGAACATCGCACCCAGGAAGATCATTCCATCTTCAACACTGCCTCGGTGCATCTTCGTACGCAGGAAGACAGTCATGGCGATGGTTCCAAGGATTATGAGCTGGTACAAACATGTAACATTCGTCAGACTTCACTATCCAAATTCGGAAGTAAATAAGATTTCAACAAGCAAGATGCATACCTGGACTGCTTTAAAGATGTAAACAAACGAATTCCTCTTCATTAGCAACCACTCCCTAGAGAAGCATGCCCTGAGAAGCTCCATCTTGCTGATACCAAACTTTGAAGTTGTGAGAGCATTAGGATGATTCCTGGTTCGATCAAAGGGCACCGAGTTCTGAGCCCAGCTTACGCCCGACATGGAATGCTTTCAATGCCTCCGCAAAGTCATTGACCGATATGTACCGGTATGGCTCGTCTCTTCGGCGCCAGTACTGGTGTTGATCCTTCCTAGATGTAACCTGCGAATTCACAATGAACTGTCAAATTGGAGTTCCAAGTTCAAATGAAGTAGAGAGAATTCTGCTGGATCACTCACTGCTTGCAAGAAGTCTGCAACACCTTTCCTCTCGGGACATTTGAATCCCATGGCCTCAAAGAACTCGAGGACATTTTCTCGAGGGCCCTGGTACACGATTTGTCCCTCAGAGAGCAGAACAATGTCATCAAAGAGCTCATATGTTTCGGGAGCAGGCTGAAGCAATGCAGTCAGCGCGGTGCCGCCGAGGATATGGACAGATTGCCTGAGGGAGTTGACGATCTGGTATGTTGCGGAGCTGTCCAAACCAGTGGAAATTTCATCCATGAATAGCGCCTTTGCTGGCCCGACAAGCATCTCACCTATGTAAATTCAATGGTTTGAGAGGTCGGATTTTTCTGTCACGATCTAAGGGCGTTGTTATGCGTACTGCAGATTGCACATACCGGTTGTGACACGCTTCTTTTGGCCTCCTGATACAACAGTGCACAATAAACACTTTGTATGCCAATCATGAAGGAGATGAGCATACTTACTTTCAAGCTTCTATGGTCAGCAAATGAACTTTTGTGTGCCTTCTGATTCTTCTCCAACTCAAGAAACTGCAGACACCTGCTCCATCAACAGAACATAGCAAAAAATTATTTTTACCCTCCACAATAAACTCTATAACACAAGGCACCTTTCTTGATGAAGCATGTATAACCCACGAAGAGATTGAACACAAGAAGAGATCCAGATACTATGCTAAATAAATACTTGCAATATAATGCAGTAGAGATAGAGAGACAGTAGAACATTGCATTTTCTAAGTGCCACTTTTGCAAAGGCATTATCTGTTAACTTCAAAAGTAGCCATTCTTAAACAAGTTATATAATATAGCCATGACCCAGTAAATGCGAGGAGGTGCACACCATGCAGAATGCGGGCTTGCGAAGCTGACGGTGAAGACGAAGACGCCGGAGAGTCCTTGCCGACGGCGAAATCGACGGCAGAGCAAGCTTCGGCTGCGGAGCTTTAATGGCGAAGCGTGGCGTGGAGAGAGCGAGAGAGAGGGAGAGGGTTGGAGGAAAAGAGAGAGGGGGACGAGGGGCGCCTGGTGCTTCTTCTTATAGGGGAGGAGGATGAGCGGGCGGGGAGAACAGCTTGGCAGGATTCATGGTGGCGCGGGCATGGGCGGTGGCATGGGCGACCAAGGCGGTATGGGGCGACACGGTCGGCATAGGCGGGCGCGGCAGTGATGGGCGAAGGCGTGGCGCTGACGCGCGGCAGGAATGGACGAAGTGATGGGGTGAGATTCGCGGTGCGGGCATTGACGCGGCTCGACATGGGTGAGAGGAAGGAGAAGGTGAGCAGGAGAGGGAGGCGGTTAACAGGTGGGGCCCGCCTGTTGGCGAGAGCGAGCGGGAGGAGGGAAGCGGGCTAGCGAGCGCGGGAGTTGGGCCGGGGATTGGGCCGTGGGAGAGGAAAAGGGAAACAAGCCAGAGAGATTCGACCCGAAGCGAAAAGAGATTTTTAATCTGATTTTTGATTTACAGAAATACAAGAAAATCGAAAAGGCTTTTAGAAAATTGTAAATAAAGTCTAGAAATTCTAGAAAAATACAAAAAATTCATTGAATCAAATTGAACTTAATAAAATTATTTACAAGTTAAATTTGGCTTTTAATTTTGCACATAAATTATTTTTAATTTTGGGAAAATAGGAAAACCCTTTATAAAATCATGAAAATTCAAGAAATTACTTAAAATATTATTTTTGACTTTAAGTACCAGAAAATCCAAATAAACTAATTTTTGAATTAAGTAAAGATTGATTTATTCATATTAAATTGCTTTTATTTTCTAAAATTTCAAGTCAAGCTTTGCCCATCAAATAAGATCAAATGGTTATTTTTAATTTAAATTTTTTTAAAAAGCCCTGAAAACTGGCATGTTACAAACCTACCCCCTTAAGGGAATCTCGACCCCGAGATTTGGGCTAACTAGAGAGTAGGTGCAAAAACTCGGCCTTTAGGTCCTGTTCACGCTCTTAGGTGGCTTCCTCTTCGGTGTGATTGCTCTACGGGACTTTGTAGAAACAGATGATCTTGCTTCTTGTCACTGTCTCTGCTACTTCCAAATCTTGATGGGTTGCTCCTTGTAAGTGAGATCTTCTTGCAGATCAACTACTTCCAACGACATCTACTCGTTAGGCACATGCAGACACTTCTTCAATTGTGACACATGGAAAACATCATGCACATTTGACAGCTGAGGTGGGAGCTCCAATTTGTAAGCAACTTCTCCTCTTCTGACTAGAATTGGAAAACGTCCGATGTATCTTGGTGCAAGCTTCCCGCTTACTCTAAAATGACGCATTCGTTTGAGAGGTGAAACCTTTAGGTACACGTGATCTCCAGGTGCGAAAGCTAAATCTCGGCAACGATTATCATCATAACTTTTCTGCCTGGACTGTGCAGTTCTCAACTTTTCTCTAATCGACCGAACTTGATCTTTGGCCTCCTCCAGGATATCTGGTCCAAGCACTTGTCCTTCGCCTGTTTTAGTCCAATACAAGGGTGTTCTATATTTTCTTCCGTAAAGAGCTTCAAACGGGGACATCTGTAGACTTGATTGATAACTGTTGCTATATGAAAACTCTGCATAGGGCAAATTTTGATCCCAACTGGTCTTGTTTGCTAGAGCACAGTTTTTCAACATATCCTCTAGGATTTGATTTACTCTTTCTGTTTGTCCATCTGTCTGCGGATGGTAAGTTGTACTGAAATTCAAGTTAGTGCCCAAAATGCTATGTAGCTTCTACCAGAATCTTTAGGTGAACTGGGATCCTCGATCCGACATGATCTTCTTTGGTATACCATGCAGACACACTATCTTTGCCATATACAATTTTGCAAGTCTGTCTCCTGAGTAGGTAGTCTTAATGGAATGAAGTGCACAACTTTTGTTAGGTGATCTATAATTACCCAAATAGAATCATATCCAGCTCTTGTTCTTAGCAGTCCGGTGATAAAGTCCATACCAATTGCTTCTCATTTCCACTCAGGTACCTTTAAAGGTTGCAAGAGTCTAGCAGGTCTTTGATGCTTGGCTTTAACTCGCTGGCAAACACCATAATGTGATATGTATTCAGCAATCTCACGCTTCATACTAGGCCACCAATATAACCCCTTGAGATCTTGATACATTTTAGCGCTTCTAGGGTGAATGGAATATAAGGTTTCATGAGCTTCCTTGAGTATCAACTACTTAAGCCCTTTCTGGTCCGGTGCACAAATACGTTTCTCAAACCAAATGGTTCCTTGCTCATCTTCTAAAAATCTTAGGGATTTACCCTTCTTCATGTTGCTCTTTATCTCCTTGATATCTGCATCTTCAACCTGAGCTTTTTTGATCTGATTTTGTAGAGTGGATTATACTTCCAACGCAGCTAAGTAACCTTCTTCAACCAATTCAAGCTTGAGCTTCTAAAATTCTTCATGTAGTGCTGGTTGACTTTCCTTGATCATTAGAGTTTTACAGTAGACCTTTCTACTTAAAGCATCTGCTATAATATTAGCTTTGCCTGGATGATAATGGATTTCAATATTGTAATCTTTAATCAACTCCAACCATTTTATTTGCCTCATATTATGATCAGCTTGAGTGAAAATATACTTCAAGCTCTTATGGTCAGTGTAAACTTCACAGCGATTACCAATGAGGTAATGATGTCATATCTTCAAAGCATGCACACGGCAGCCAGCTCTAAGTCATGAGTGAGGTAATTTGCTTCATGATGCCTCAACTGACGTGAAGTATATGCTACTACCTTCCTTTCTTGCATCAGGACACAACCGAGACCTTGTCGTGATGCATCACAGAAAATCTCAAAATCCTTCCGAACATCAGGTAAGATCAACACTGGTGCGGTGGTCAAATGTTTCTTCAATTCTTGAAAACTCTGCTCACATTCTGGCGTCTAAGTAAATTTCTTTTCCTTCTTCAGCTACTGATTGAGGGGTCTTGCTATTCTAGATAATCCTTCTATAAACCGACGATAGTATCCAGCCATACCAAGGAAACTTTTGATCTGAGGCACTGTCTTGGGCGATTTCCAGTTGAGCACATTCTTGACTTTGCTAGGGTTGACAGTGACTCCTTCTGCAGACATGACGTATCCCAAGGTAGTGACTTCCTTCATCCAAAACTCACACTTGCTAAACTTAGCATAGAGTTGATGATCTCTAAGCTTATTTAGGACCAATCGGAGGTGCTCTTCCTCACTCTTAAAGTATACTAGAATATCGTCAATAAAGACAATGACAAATTTATCTAAATACTCTATGAATACTTTATTCATCAAGTTCATAAAGTAGGCAGGGGCATTGGTCAATCCAAAAGACATGACCGTGAACTCATACAGTCCATAACAAGTTGAGAAAGCTATCTTGGGAATATCCTCCTGACGAATCTTCAGCTGATGATAACCTAACCTCAGATCAATCTTGGAGAACACTCCGGCTCCCTTCAACTGATCAAACATATCATCAATCCTAGGTAGAGAGTACTTGTTCTTGATGGTGACTTCATTGAGTGAGCGGTAATCCACACACATCTGCTGGGTACCATCCTTCTTTGCAACAAAGATCACTGGAGCTCCCCAAGGTGAAGAATTTGGCCGGACAAAACCTTTATCTTGCATCTCCTTGATCTGCTTCTTCAGCTCGAGTAACACATTGATAGGAAAATGGTAAGGTCTCTTGGAAATAGGTGGAGTTCTAGGAACTAGGTTGATGACAAACTCTAGGTCCCTGTCTGGCGGTATTCCAGGTAGGTCATCAGGAAAGACATCCGGAAACTCTCTAATCACTAGCACATCTTCCAAAGATACAGCATTGACACTACAGACTAGTGCTTCATTATGCTTTTCCGTGGAGGCTTCAAATTTAACTTTAACTACAACTGGACTGACCAAGGTGATGCTTCTACCGCCACAATCCAAAAGTGCTTGGTGATTAGCAAGCCAATCCATACCAAAAATCACATCTAGGGACTTGGTGTCGATGATTATAAGGTTGGCTAGAAATTTTACCCCTTCTAGGACCACTTTAACTTGTGGGCAACCTTGGTTCGTACTTAACTCCGAACCGAGAGATTGAACCAACAAAGCAGTTTTAAGAGTCAAAACCTTTAACTGATGCTTTGCAACAAAAATCCGAGAAACAAACGAATGCAAAGCTCCAGAATAAAAAAAATAGTAGCAGGTGCTGAATTAACTAGGAACTTACCCAACACGACGTCTGGGGCTGTTTTGGCTTCCTCCACCGTGACATGGTTCACATGGCCTCTCCCAAAAGACTGAGGGATCCTGGCTGCTACAATTGGAGTCTGAGGTGCTCGATGTCCTGCTCTTAGTATGGGGATTCTGGTCAGAGCAGCTCCCAAATTGAATCTGACAGGCGATAGAGCTTGCTTCTGCGGGCAGTTGTTGGCGTAGTGCCTCTTTTGCTGATAGTTGAAATAGGTAATTCCTGCGGCATGATTGTTGGTTCTTGGAGGCTGGTTGTTGGTGCTGTTGTTGCTGAAATTGAGAAATCCTAGAGTAGCTGAGCGAGGTGCTGTTGTAGGGGTCCTGAATGCAACAAGAGGAGCGAAACGGGCAAGATGCTGCACATTCATTCTTGCTCTCTGCAGATGATTCTGATGAGCACCATGCTGCATCATCTTCCTCTTATGAGGTTCTTCAAACTCACAGCGAGACTCCTCTATGAGCATAACCTTGTTTACCAGGTGTTGAAAATCCACGTAGTCATTGCCAACGACTTGAACCTTCAAGCTAGGGTTGTGTCCCCGCTTGAAATGCTTCTGACGTGCATCATCTATGGCAACATCCTCTTGAGCATATCGTGAGAGTTGAGTGAACTTGTTGAGGTACTCACTCACTGACATGTTTCCTTGTTGCAGCTCACGAAACTCGTTCTTCTTCATCTCCACCTTTCCATCAGGACTATGAGAGTGGCAGAAAGCTTCTGAAAATTCAGCCCAGTTGATAGCCTATTGATTCCCTTGGACGGCGCAGTAATTCTCCTACCATTCCGCGGCAGTACCTTTCAGCTGGTATGCGGCATAAAGAACCTTCTTACGGTCATCACACCGGGTGATGGCAAGCATCTTCTCTATAGAGCGCAGCCAGTCGTCTGCGTCTAAAGGCTCGGAGGAGCTGGAGAAAGTATGTGGATGGGTCCTCATGAACTCTGCCAGTGTGAACTGAGTAAAAGCTAGTGGTGGTGGCGGTGGCATGGCAACTGTTTGATTGTTTTAATTCAGCATTGCGACTAGAGCAAAGAAGAATCTGGTTCGTTGATTCATCATCGATTCATGTTACGCATCATGACACACATCAACCGCGTCGACCGCCATGAACTAACCCAAACCTTGATCTCGCAATGGCATCCGGAGGAGGTGGTGGTGTATTGAGATTCACGTGTTCAACTTGACTTGCGGTGTTGCGGTCCGAACTATCTCGCAACAAATCTTCTCAAGTTTAATAAATGATGGGGAAAGAGCAAGATAGGTGAGAGGAAAAGTACAAAAGACGAGGAGAACAAGGAGAAAGACATAAACATCCAAACTGGGAAAGTCGATTAAACCCAAAGAATAAATAGCCGAAAAGCTATTAAGAGGCAACAAAACTCAAGTAGAAGTTCCTATTACGCGGACTAAACGATACTAAAACCGAGAAGGACAACTTAGGTAAAACACTTCTAATCTAACTTATATGGGCGGTCGACTTGAAACAAGACTCGATCCTATAAAGATTACTGAGGTGCAAAAGATCAATTTAAAATTTTAAAACAGATTTTGGAAAAGATAAGAGGTAAGAACCCAAGAATGATATGAGAAGAGATTAGAATAAGACGAGGAAAGAATAGAATAAGATGAGAGAATAATAATTATCCATGCTAATAGGTTGGTTGATTTAGAAAATAAATTTTGCAACTTTTGGCTAAAACGACCATGCTAGCAATGGTTGCGTCCTACAGTCGATATAGCTTTGATACCATCTTTGTCGGGACCCCAGATCACTGGATCCGAGCCCTCTGTGTGTTCTAAACTAGTCCCAGATCAGTAGCTAGCTCACATAGTGACATCATCGATGACAATCATATCCATACAACAAAATATCTAAGAAGCGGACAAATTAATATTACTTAGTAGCAAAAGGACCTTATGGTCAAGTCTTATAGAGTTTGCCACACAGGGCTCAAGACAAAAGGTAAACTTGCAGCGGAACCAAAACACCTTGTGGTAGCCATCTAACATGCTCATTGGCAATTGAGTGGAGAACACGACCTAGTTCGCAAAGTCTTCGAGTAATCCTCCGCGAGAACTCGGTGTTCCTTGGTTCTTCCTCGGTGACTGATCAACAATGGCGCAAAGCCGTGAGTATTTTAAAGTACTCAAAGAAGTCTTAGGAAAATATATGCAAATAGTATTTATGCAAGGCTTGAATAAGGATAGCTTTATGGCTATTTTGCAGAAAGCAATATTGATAGTAAAAACAGTAAGTAGATTTAAAAGCATAATTTAAAAGATTAACTACATAAGTAAACAAGTTCTTTGAGACAACTCGTGAACAACCCTGTTCACTTCCCAACCATCAACCAGAACCAACATTTTTATGAAAATCTGCCCCTCGTGTGAAATCACCAGGCATTGTCTATAACCGGGGACACGGCTATTCGAATAGTTTTACACTCTGCAGAGGTTATACACTTTTCAAACAAGAGATAAGCATCTTGATAAAAACACATGTTTCCTTATACATGTGAATCAAGGAAAGGCTATCACAAGGCTTTTACAAAACTCTGTTTTGATCCAGTTCTACTCACTAAGGTTTCGCCTCTGACTGGCTCCAAAACTCCCAATATCCACCTCAACACAACATCACAGTCAACCGGCCTCCTCTTGCGCCAAGTGTGAATGTCTAACCTAGGGTTCACACTTCCACCAAAACAGAACTGAAGCACAACCCATAAATAGATTTGTGGTTTGTACAGTATGGCCCAGATCAATGGCGCACGAAGTTAAGTCCTTAGTGACTACTCAGGCGAGGCAAGCACATTCCAAAATCATCCCCTTTACTGCACGATCAATCGCCTTAGTATGAAATCATTTATGGTTCAACACAACCAAATGACAACCCTTGCCATGGCACAACAAATTTTAATAATAGTGGCCGCACCACAATTCCATATTTCATTAAGTCAAATTTAAATATTTTATGAGCATGATGATCACGAATCCCATCGTATAACTAAAGCATGACTAAGCATAAATACGATACCCATTTTGGTACTAAAATAATGTCCAACTAAAATTAACCATCCTATGATGTCCAAGGGTACATGTCATTTACAATTGTTCAAGGAGGCATATTGACAATTAGGTGTTTAACTATTCCCGAAAGCAGTTATTATAAAACTAGCAATGCATGTTGATATAAAACAATATAATTTTATAAAATGGGTACGACATGATCAAATGTCTATGACTTTCCTTCGTCGAAGATTTGAGTTGCTTCGGGTGTCGGGTCTAAGAATTCTTGGGAAACGTTGGAATCTATACATGCGAAAAGAGCCAAATAAATATAACAAATGAAAATAAAATCCAAAAATTGCCAAAATAGAACCAAAAGAAAGGTACTGAATTTAGATGAATTTAGAAATTTAAATCAATTGAATCGGAGTTCGAACAAGAGAGAACGAGCTCTTAGAAGTTTGAAATCATATGAAATGATGACATCAGGATTTTCAGAATTTGTGGAATTGATTTTCTAAAGGAAAATCAATTAATACGTCATGTTGACGTCAGCGGATGGAAAGGGATTTTTGGCCGAATTATTTTCGAACGGGAAAAGAGATGAGTCTTTGACAAGTGGGCTCGGATCTTGTGGACCAGGTCCACGGGTTTTGGCCGGTCCACGGTGGACCGGGCACAGGGCTGGCGCTGACGTGGCTGCCACATGGCGAGGATGGGCGAGGCGCGCGGCACAAGGCTGCCGCGTCGCCTCGGGCCTCCTCCCCCCCGACCAACCGCAAGGGTGGGCTCCCTGTAGCCCCCTCGTGCACATGCACGCCCTCTTTCTTCCCCTCTTCCCCTCCGGCACCGTCGCCCCATTCCTCCCCCGGCTCCGGTCGCCGCTTGTCGCCGCCCGGTCTCTCTAGTTCACTCCCGGCCGCGCCGCCACCACCCACGGGATCGCCTTGGCACCATCGTTCCATTTTTGCCACTCGTAGCCGCCGCCGCCGACCGCCTTGCCGGCGTTGAGTACCGCAATGAGTCGCCTGGCACCTCCTCTGTTTCCCCCTTCCTATGCCCCCTCTCTGTATACCCCTCTCTATGTGTGATGAAGCATATGATAGTGGGGGCCCACCTAGATTAGTTAACTATTTAGAATGTGTTAGTAGGCTACTTAGCTAATAGATGTTTATTTAGCAAATGGTGTGCTCAAATAGTGTTAGTTAATGAATGAATCAAGTGATTAGGGATTAGATAGAAATGATCGGTGAGCATTTTGCTAGGTGGATCGTATACACCTAACCAAGGAATTGAACGGGGGTAATTAGTCTAACACTATGTGAAGATCCGAAGACCCTTGGCAAAGAGATGGCTGTTTTAAGGTATCCTTTAAAAGATAGTAGCGATAAATTTTAATGAAAGTTGGTAGTACATACCTAGTGTTTAAATGACCTCCGAACCCTAGGCCACTGCCTGAGTGAAATTGATAATCCAAGTAAGGTCATAGAGAGTAGTTGGCCTTAGGCCATTGTCATAGCGATGATAAATGAATATGTCAAAGGCATGTACACCTGCTAGTAGAGTAGTAATAAGGAAGTACATCGTAGAAACACACACTTACAAGGAGACTCTTACTACATATTGATTAAGAAGAATGATTACTTTAGATAAAACCTAACTAGGGTTCTGATACATCACCGACACATAGACCTGTATGTTACTGAGTAATAATAATACTTGGTTAATTACCACGGTAAGGTTAAGTCAACCTGACCATTTTGCTAGGTAGTTCCAGTACAGCTCGGACCCACTCGAGTAGATGATTAACTAAAACTTGTTAGCGTCGTAGGCTAAACCATAAGGTTGCACCTTGGTAGGAGATAATCATAGGAAGAACATCTAGGCGATCACTTAACCCTAGGTCATACGTGGAACTAGAAGCTAAACTATATACTTCATAGTATATAAGATTATTAATACTATTAGATAGTTATGAAAGTTAGCAGTAGCTATGTCGCGACCTCATGCTAGTTAATCGAAACCAAAGGCGATGGGGTAATCTTTGCTCTGTCATCGAATGTACTTCTCTATCTCACGGCCGACTCAGAGAAGGCTAGGGTGAGGCAGCTGCAAGTCAGTGAGTGAGAGCTCAATGAAGAAGCGAGCACGGTGTGTTCTCGGGTCTAAAAAATATGTTTTTGTTGGCGTGAGGTGACGAGAACGATGAACACGACTGGAACGAGGCGGCGACGAGTTCACCGGACTCGGATGGGACGAAGTCGCTGGCATCGTATTCGACGAACTTCGCTTCAACGCAAGTTCAGTGAGCTAAGTGGCACAACCTCGTAAGTTCAGGGAGCTAAGAAAATAAAATGCAAGTTTAGGAAGCTAAGTGACACAACCTTACAAGTTCAGGGGGTTGAGAAAGTAAAATGCAAGTTCAGAAAGCTGAGTGGCACAACCTCACAAGTTTAGAAAGCTAAGTTGCACAACATCACAAGTTCAAGGATATACAATGCAATTTTCTCTAAAATAAATATAAAAAACTGGACCTTATTGTTGTATTTTTTTCCTTTTGTCGACTAGGTAATAAACAACCAAGAAGCAGGTGATTTGGCTAAGAGGATAAATTTTAAGGTATTTTCTACTGGTAGTAAAATTAAATCCGACCCTTGAGTATAGACTTTTTTTTCTCGGAGTCTATGTCTATATTTTTCTGCAGGTGTATTATCGACTCTGTGCCTAAACCTACTTTTGCCCCATCATCTGACATTCTCGCGCCGCCCCCTCCATCGCACCTCCCCTGTCCAGCGTGCCGTCACCTCTCCAGCTTGGCCCAGCTGCTAGAACTCCGGCGTGGCCTACGAGTACAACGAGCAGAGCCTCGCGGAGAAGAGCGAGCTCCTCCTCAAGTCCAACCCCGTCCGCAAGAAGATCCCCATCCTGCTCCACGCCGGCAAGCGCGTCTACGAGTCCCTCGTCATCCTCCACTACATCGGCGAGGCATGGTCGGAGGCGGCAGCTCTCCCCCCGCCAATCCCTACACCTGCGTGTTGATAGATGGGCTTGTTAATGTAGGTCTGAATGTCTGATTGGGAATTGAGATCCTAGATTCAAACGGATTTCATTTAGGAGTAATAAAGCAAGGGTCTTTCTAGCTTTCTTGGATTGTTGGTGTGCCAAGTAATGTTCTTGGTGGATTACTCCCTCCGAGTGGATTTAGTTAATTATGATCCAGTGCCGTTTCAGTAATGTCTTAAGACTTAAGTGTATCGTTTTTGGAGCACCCGATGAGCAAATACTTAATTTTAGTGTGAGCCATCACTGATCCCAACATCTATGGGATTTTGCCAGCCCATAGTACAGTAGTATGTCTTGGTGTTCTTTAGACCTTTGCCTGCTCTTTATACACCATGTCTGCATGTGCAAGTCTTGTTATTTGGAGTGCTTTGTCTGATAGGACATTAGGGAACATTTGACTCCCTGCTGCCCCTACTCTATTGCAGACAGATGTTTTGGTTTGTCCGGTTTGACATGCTTAAAGCCAGAGCATGAGAAATCCAGATTGTTTATGCCCTATTTGTTGTTGTTTTTTTACTTAGCGTGAGCCATCACTGATCCCAAGTGGTCAACTTTGTATCACACTGACAATTCAGGCTCGTGATCATAAATACAAATTTAAAAAGAAATGTAAGATGGAGATGAAACATATATGGTCACCTAGACATAAGTAATTAAAGACATTTGTTTTGCTCCTTTTTTTGTCGATCCATAGGAGATGTATTGATTTCTTGTTCCATTCCTTCGAAATTTTGCCAGTCCAGAGGACATATCTCGATGTTCCTAAGACTTTGGCGGAGGACTAGCTGCACATGTTACCGGTATCGCTTCTTACTGAAGTAATAGTGAGCAGAGGTCCATAATCACTGAATTTTCTTTTAGTGAGGCATCTGTTATACTTTGCATAGTAGCGTATCCGGTTAGACTCGATGTGTATTACGAAAGACTTGTTTCATACATGAATATATTTGTTGGTTCTAATTGTAAGTTCCTTTTTTTGCTTGATACGTGCACGATCATTGTATATGGAAGTCATATTTTATACCGTTGCCATCATCTTGTATGCCATTTGTAAACGTTTGACTCTAGTCTCTCTTACTACATATAGAGAATTTTTTTTAATAATCTATTTTTTATTCGGAATTACAGAAATAATACCACTTAATTTTTTTTTACAGATATAATCACGTGTCGCCGTAACCCAACTAGTGTGCGACACATGTGAAAGTCACCCAATGGCCTGGCGATTGAAATGTTCGAGACATTGTCGATCAATGGAATGGTGACATAGACCAAGTCGCAATACGGTCGAGCGGCTAGGTGGGAGCTGGACCCAAGTCGCCCAATCGTATGGCGACTTGGCGTGGCTTTATAACCATGCGCGCGGCCGAACAGTTGCCATTTCAGTGGGCGAGCCGAGCGCAACCGAAAGAAAAGAGAGGAGAAGGAGAGGGAAAAAGATGGAGGAAGAAGAAGAGAAGAAAGAAAAAGAGAAGAGGGGGAAATAGGTTCTTCGCTTCGCATCGACGACCACGACGGTGAGTTTGTAGTATTATCTTGTACAAGTATATTTTTTAAACATGGTAGGTTAGCAACCAACATCATGTGTAGTGACATATTGTTAGCAAATTTTTAGAGATAGCATGATTAATTAGTAACCAATGTAGGTTAGCAAGCAACATCATGTATAGTGACATATTGTTAGCAAATGTTTAGAGATAGCATGAATAATTAGTAACCATTGTAGGTTAGCAAGTAAAATAATGTGTAGTGACATATTGTTAGCAAATGTTTAGGGATAGCATGATTAATACAATTAGTTTAGAAGTTTGTATGGAGGAAAAATTAGTCGGTGAAAATAAATTTAGTTACTATTCCGCGTGCTGCGCTAATTCCGTCCGGGCTTGATGAATGATAACGTGTTACTTTTGTATTATATAAACATGTCGATGACCCGTGCATTCGCAAATGCTAGTTTATGAAATGTTAAATATATGTTATTATTTGCACAATAAAGAATTGATAACATTTACTTTATAAATTTGGTTGGATTAAGGAATTATGAAATACTAAGACAAAAATCACAAATACATGGTTTCAAACCCGTAGGATTCTCAAACATATGAAATTTTAATTTTTTTCCCTAAAGCTTCACCCATTATAAATATGCATAGTGTTTGAGCAAAGTGTTCATGTGCTACTAGGAACATACCAAATATGATTTATTTGCCATTGGTTGGATTAGCCTGGGCATGTGTTACTGGGGTTGCGCGAACTACTCCAGTGACTATCCCGACAGACGTTGGGACACGAGCAGCTATCGGCAGCCGGTAAGGACCAGTTACAGTGTGTTCCTATACTATTTCTCTTTCAAAGTACGCACTAACAACTTTTTCTATTTATCTGTAGTCCCCGGATCCTCTATGTGGCTACCGCAAGTGGATCGACCAAGAGATCCACCCACATGACTAGTGGTCTGTCGACTTCGACGAGTGGAATGACAAAAGAGACCGTGAGATCCGGGAGGAGCAACACCGCAACGACGAGCAAAACGAGCGCATACATCGGGAGATGAAAGCTCATCTCAAAGCGTGAAAGCGCAGGAGCGCGAGAGAAAGAGGAAAATGGCGGCCAAGGCCAAAGAGGCCAGCGAGGAATTCAACGCTGAGCAAGCAAGAAAGGGAAAATGGTCCCGGTCCACACAGTAGGTCGGACCATTCTGTACTAGTCCCCCGTCGAAGGTTGAATCTATTTCCATTCCAAAAAGGCGCATATGTATCGTAGGAGTACTTCGGTTTGTTGCAACGTGTATGATGATGTTTCTTATGCACGTAACCAAACCCTATGCGCCGTGTTATTCCCAGCTTCGTTATAAAGTCTATTTTAATTCGCAACATCAAATCTCCTCGTCTTTTTGTATTCGATTCTTCCGTGTTCTTCCCAGCATTATTATAAAGATATCCAACAACATGTATCACTTCTGGGCAAGGCCTGGAAATATTGTTTGTCAAGGATACGTACGCTCAAGTGTCAAATGTTATCAATCCACAAAAAGATTTTCAGTCCATATATGTATTTACGCCAAGATAAAAGGATGGTCTTATATATGGTTCACATATAGATTCTCTACTTTTAAGTTATGGATAGTTCGAGAGGGATTAACTTTCAAAATTGGTAAAAAATATTAAATAATAAAAAATTGGTGCCTCCACCAGCTATCAGCCCGTGTTATTCTCGGCCTTAACCGTAATATCATTTACCTTCCTACTTACGACTTAATACTATCTCAATCATCCTCGCAAAATTCTTCAAAAATTTAGCGCACTACAACAATATACGATGATCAAAAAATGTTATTGCGAGTCTGACAAATTTCGTACCCTTCATATTTTACGAAAATAATAAACAGACCAATCAACTTGTCACTATACTTTTATTTTCAAAAAAAAAACATCGTACAATCCGATTTGCTAAATGTAATATATACAGAATGTAATATTTATTATATCACAATTATTTCAATCGGATTTGCTGAATATAGTATATATTTCCTTAAATCGCCCAGTAGTTGGGCGGCTTAAAGCATGTCGCTCGGTGGTTGGGCGATTATCATTAAGTCGCCATAGGGATTGGCGACTTGGTGCAAGTCGCCTCTTTGTTCGGCGAGTTAGACATGTGTCACACACTGGTTGGGCGACTAGACCAAGTCGCCCAACCGTACGGCGATACGAGGTTATTTCTGAAAAAAAAATTACGTGGTATTATTTCTGTAATTCCGAATAAAAAATAGATTATTAAGAAAAAATTCACACATTGTTTGGTCAGACATTCTAAGGCCAGAAGGCAGATGATGAAATCACCAAACCCACTTTGTTTGTTACTTTTCATTTTTGTTTTAGTTATTTGAATACATAGAGAGTGCTACTTAATTTGGTACTAAACTATAAGCTAGCAGCTTGTCATGAAATGAATGAGATTTGTTTAACACAAGGGCACAATACTAACATTCAAAATCTCAAATTGTTTGGTTGTCTCGGTTATGTTCATATCTACGATCGCCAGACTCGCCTGTGGAAGCTAAAGACGGTGGCTCAGGGAGCAGGCCAAGAAGGACATGATCGAGGTGCTTAGTACCCTGGAGGCCGAGCTCAACGACAAGAATACTTCGGGGGTGACACATTCGGCTTCATTGACATCGCCTTTGTCCCCTTCACCTCTTGGTTCCACGCATACGAGATGTGCGGCAACTTCAGCATGGAGGAGCACTACCCCAGGATCGTGGCATGCGCCAAGCGCTGCAAGGAGAGCGAGAGCATCGCCAAGGCGCACACCGTCCCCAACAAGGTGTATGAGTTTGTCCTGTTCCTCAAGTAGAAGTTTGGAGGCAAGTAGACAACTTGGAGTTAATGGGTTGCAACATGCAGTTGGTGTTATCTCATTGTTGTTTGGTTCCGCGGAAGTTTGTCACGAATGCTTGAGTGTCCTAGGTGGGTTTCTCTGTGTTGCCTCTTGGCCTCAGCAATAAAACTGTTCTAGAATTGTGTGTGTGTGTGTGTGTTTTACATCAGTTAAGCTTTTCTGATCTTTTGGTTCTTGTTACCTGTCGGAGTGATCAAGCATGATGAATATTATTTTATCGAGTGATGTTTGGTTCTGGTCAATGTGTTTTTTTAGTATGGATGCTGGCTAATCACAATCTGCCATCAGATGGAATTGGAGATGGAACATGTTGAGCTGCTAATGAATGTTGAATTGTTCGATGCAAAGATAAAATAAACTCATCCATGTTTAGCACAAACAAAGCAAAGACCTGATATTGTTCTTGCACGTGCACTTAGCAACTGATGCAGTTCACAACTGAGAAGTCTTGAAAGGGACAATACGCAGAGCATCCTGAAGCTTACAACTGTTGCAATTTTCTCAAATTTTCATGTAGCAGCAACTCTTCTACATTCATTCACTACTGTAAAAACATGAAGCATCCAGAAAATTCAAAGAATCAAGAATTGAAACATTGCAACATCTGGTCCACCTATGTCAACATATGAATTTTATCCTCCATGTTAACATGTGTTAGATTTTAAATTTCATCCAATGTTCATCATTGAACATGCATGCTCTTGGCAAGGGTCAGCAAACCGGTACCGGTGGGCATCCCGGCCAGCCACCGGGAACGGTAATTGGCCGGTTACCGGAATTCCCGGTTTTTTTTCGGATGAAATTCGCTCGAATTTGATTAAAAACCAGTCAAAATTTAAAATTTAGAATTTGAATTTGAAAAAACCGGAAAAACCAGCCAGGATTTTTAATCCCGGCTCCCAGCCGGTAACCGGTAACCAGCGGTTACTGGCCGGGTTTTTAATCCCTGGCTCTTGGTATTCTCAATATCATACACAATGGAGACATGAACCAATCGATGAAATCAAGAAATTAAGTCATTATTCACTGCAGAGGCATCACAATATCATACACAATGGAGACATATCATGGTAATAGTGAGAAAAGTAAAGATTCATAACACCTGATCACATAACTTGCACTGATCACATAACTTGCAGATTAAGATTTATAAAAACACAATACATTTCAGATTTCATATGGCACAAGCCATCCAATTTAACTGCTATTACATTTTTTTCAAAAGGCCTACAGCAACTCAACCATGCATCACATGCTATCTGTCTTCACGTATTTGCGCCACCAAAGCCGGGCCTATGGCACCACATCCTTGCCAACTTTATCTTAAAAAACTTAACTCTTGCATGAGGAATGAACTGCACATGTACTGATATACAACAACACCTGAAACCAAAATTAACTGAGAACCTTCTGTGGTGAATCGGCTAGATTGTTAGACTAAGACCATTAAAACACAAACAAAATTTTAGTGTACTTTATTTACATGATGAGCATGAACAACACAATGGATCGCTTTGTGCAAAACTGCAAAATGCTACTTCGGATCAGTAGATACCCTCATCTACCACTCCTAGATCTATTGCTAGATTGAATTATTAACAGCAAGAAATGTAATCAGGCAATCACAGATCTAATAATACACAGGTGTGAGTTCTTTGTCAGTAGAAGAATCGGACTACACCACAGGGTCATGGGATTTCGGTTTTTGCATGGCTGATTAGCATTCATGTGCATTGATTGCTTCCGTTTGCATTAGGGGGTCATGGGCGGTGGCAATGCATGAAGTGTTTTCGGTTACTACTTCAGTTATGAGTATAAAGTGATGAAGAAAATAAAGAAAAGCTGCGGCAGTTTTGAGCAGCACCAACAAAACGTCTTGTTAGTTCATCTTTGTCTTTGGTGTTCCAGTGTGCTTGTGTGTGTCCATGCATTCGCGTGCGTAGATTGATCCCGGTGCCAACAATTGGTACCAGAGCTTAGATTGTGATTGTCCAAGATCATGACGTGGGACAAGTCGCCAGAGAGGTCGCTGGGAAGCAGCGGCACCCACGACAGTGCGATGTCGCACTGTCACCGGCGAACCTCGGGGTGGCGTGGGCGGCCACGGACTGGTTGGAGCTGCGCGCGGAGGACGGGCTGGCCTGCTGCATGGAGGACTACTTCCAGGAGGTGGCCATAGACTATGGGCGCGCCGCCACGGTGCTGCGGTCATGCACGGTGTTCCTCGGCGGCAAGACGGCTGGGGCCGGCGTGGCGCTGCTTGTCTGGTGCCTGGAGACGCTCGCGATGTCCGGCGGTGCCGACAGCAGGTGGCTCAAGGACGTGGCCGCGTTGCCCGTGGAGGAGTTCCAGGTGGCCGTCGAGGCCATGCACATGCACTTCACACACGACCACGACCTCATATACACCATTGTCGAGAACCACAGAGGAAAGCTGTCAGAGGGGGAGATGAGTTCCATTTGGTACCTCGACACAGACGCATCCAATCACATGACCGGGTGTCATGAGATGTTCTCCGACCTGGACATGTCGGCTCAGGGGTCAGTGAGATTTGGCGATGGATCTCACGTGGAAATCAACGGCTGTGGCATGGTGTCATTCAAGTGCCAAACTGGTGAGCACAAAGTCTTAGATGATGTTTATTACATACATAAGTCAAGGAGTAATATAATCAGTTTGGGGCACCTCGATGAGCATGATTACAAAACGGTGTTGAAAGAACGCATTCTGAGCATTTATGATCAAAAGAGAAAGTTGCTGGCCAGGGCAAATAAGTCATGGAATCGACTGTACTTGCTTCGGCTCGGCTGCACCAAGCCGAGTTTTATCCTGGCAAAATATTGTGTGAAGGAAGACGAGTTGTGGAGCAAGCACATTGTGAGAACCCGGGGTATTTAACTCGTAATACTTAACCATCCAATTGGCCCTAGCATTACAAATCAAATATCCCAACTCTCGGCGCATATGTACTTCCCAGAATTGCAGTACACATACCCCATACAAAAATTAAGCATCCATTCCATACACAAGTCAATACATTACCAAGTCTACAAGTTTACAACATAAAGGACATATAAGTTCATATTACAAAAGTAGGGCCGACTGGCCAAATGACAAGGTAAATAACCAAAGTAGTAGCGAAAACAAAGGCCATAAGATGGTGATAAACAAAACCTAACCGGTTTGCCATTACCCACAAGGCAACCGACCGGGCCGCCAAGCTAGTCGTCCTGCACGAAGTCAGTCTCACAATAGTCGATCCCTTGGGGATCAACCTCCTCTGCAACAATTAAGCAATGTAAATGAGTACAAAAATGTACTCGCAAGATTTACGAGTAACAAGCCTATACATCGCTACATGCAAGCTGAATCAAAGGAGAAGGTTGTATGGTTCATTTGACGCATAAAGCAATTTTTTATTTGCAATAATGTAATAGATTGAAGGCAATTTGACAAATCTATTTTTTAATTGATTAAATAACAGTGAGACAACATTTATAAACATAATTAACATCCTGGAGGTGACTTCCCAACAGCCACCACAACATAGCACGAATTACCCATTCGTACCACCCGAATTCAAGTTTTATCGAAAATGTTGTAGCCTAGTTCTCACGGGGCGTATCCAAGCGTGTCCATAACCTAGGACGAGGCTATTCGAATAGTTTATACCCTGTAGGGGTGTACCAATGTACCCACATGCCAGACCGCCTCTTTTGCCACTAGATAGAGCACACTTCTGAAGGTATGCCGGCAAGGCTAAGTCCTACGAAACGTTTTCCAATATTGTGTATTAACTACGAGTCGCCCGTATGATGGAAACCACACATTGTGTCGAAGTCATCGGTAGAGAGAGAGAACTTACCGATGCTCCTCGGGGTAGGGCCGAGACTTAAAACCCAGAACCCATCCCGTCACGCCCAACACACACATGGATTAGTTCCTTTTTCACACAACACACACAACCTCCTGCGACTCGGAGCTAACACACGCCAAAGTACTAAGTCAAGAGGGGTCCCATATGTCTCTCTTGTGATTAGCACGCAAAATGCTCGGTACGGTGGCGCAAGTAACTTGGTCCTTGTTGACTCGGGCACCATCCATTCACACCGACAATCACACCATCAAACCAATGTGCCCAAGTATAAAACATTTTTTTTCAGTTTTAGTTTTTCCAAATACAATTACATACATGAGTATCCTAACTCAAGTAATTATAGTGATGATATAATGACCATCGCCGAAGTGATGATCCCCATTTTACCGTTCTAAGCATTTCTAAGCGACATCAACTCGTATACTACAAGTAAAGTGATTAGAGCCCATCCATCGAGCTCTAAATCACAACGGATATAACCTAGGCTCAGTGGTAGAGGATGAACATTTACCTATAGTTTATGCAACTATAGGATCACTACTCGATCGATAATTTAACATCAAAATAGAGCATGCATACATACGCTTTGCAAACAAGATAATAGAATTTGAAAGTACTGGGATCAACATGATCAAAAGGAAACAACTGCTTGCCTTGCTGGAGATAACTTTCTTACTACAGAGGATCACTCTCGTATTCAATATAATCATCGGAACCTATCGAAAGAATCGAGAAGAACAAATAAGAACGAATAACATCGAGAATACTCAAAAATTCAAAGTCATCCAAAAATCATGAAAAAAAATTCACAGTAGGTAGATCATGATTTTAGATGAATTTAGGTGAAAAAATTATTCCATTCAGATTTAGTATGAGAAAGTTATAATAGTTTGAATCTCAGATTTTAGGAAAATCAAAATAATTCTCATTTGTTACTGTTCACCGAAATTAAATGTTTTGGTAAAAATTTCCAGAGAGGTGGTGTACATGAAATTTTTATGATAGATAGAGCGCCACATGAGATGAACAATGAAATTTGATTCACCTCATTTGGAGCTAAGATGAATTTTCTATGATTTTTCAAGGTCATGCAAGTAGTGCATAAGTCATATGTAGAATAAGATTTTCGGAGATAGTAACAAGCTCAAAATCTATTCAACATTAAAGTACAGTAACAGAGGAATCCAACAAAATTGATTTCACTCAAATTGGAGTTACAGAGGAATACTTATGCATTTTTGAAGTTAAAACAATTTTTAGTGCTACAATAATATTAAACCTAAAGTAATTTTGCCAAAAGTGATTTATGGAACAGTAACATGGTTCAACCTATTTTTATATTAAAGTACATGTAAAAAGGAAACTAAAAAAATTTGAATCATCCAAAAAGGAGTTAAAATGAAATACTTATGCAATTTTGAAGTTTAAAGAAATTAATAGTACACAAATAAATATTTCGAAATTTATAAAATCATTAATACTTTTTGTACCAATACCCATCCTAGCGAATGCTACTGACTAGTGGGGCCGCGGTCAAACCGATCTCAGTCAGCGCCGACTCGGTCAAAATGGCCACGGGCCCACACGTTAGTGTCTCAAAGGAGCTTAAGAGTTAAAGGAATGCTTTTACTGTTTTTCCGGGCCCGCATGCCATACTCTAGCGCAATATTAACTTAGCTATTAAAACAGGATTTGCCCAATCATTACCGTTAAGACAACGATTAGGTTCAATAAACACTCGGCTACAGTAATGGTCGTCATCCCGACAACAGAGCCGTTCCCGAGCTGAGCTCGCCTGGTGTGCCACCGGTGAGGGGGGCCACGGCGGTGCCGGCATAGAGCCAAAATGGGACCTTAAGGCTATTGTGCACCCGTCGGTGGCCAGGGCTTTGACGGAGCTGGACCAGAGCGGCCGCACGACGCGGCGGGGCGGAGAAGAAGGCACGGCCAAAACGGCAACTATGACTCGGCAACTTTTCGTGCGAATGAGTGCGCACGTAAGCAATAGGAGAGTTCACTGAGCTCACCAGTATGACGCGGAGCTGACGAGTTTGCTGGAGTTGGGTCGATGGCGAAGAACAGCGGCGGTGACAATGGTGCGACCGAGGAGGAGATAACTTGAGTAGAGATAGGAGCAAATAAGAGTAGGGGCAGCTTCAGAGAGTCCACAAAATGGTGTGAGAGCAAGGAATCGAAAAGGGGAGCTTCTCACCGGAGATGGGGAAGAAGGGGGTGGTTTCGGCCGTAGAAGAAGAAAACCCAAAATCCGATAATTCCTGAGCATAACAACCGAAATTGAGTTAGGGGAAATGATGTTGGAGCTCAATGGCGCAAGGTGATGCAAATAGAAAGGAGAGGTCAGCACGAGAGTGGCTGGAACAGTGCGGTGGCGCCATGGCTAAGAACTGGAGCTTTGGCTCTCGCGATTTCTTTCGGTGGAAGGGGGAATTGGAGGTGGTACAATGTCTCGGATGGCGAAAGGGATACGAGAAGAAGCTTTAGGGTTTTTATAGAGGTCAGGGCGGAGAGGGCAAGAGGAGGGCGGCGACCATGGGCTCGGTGCATGCACACGGCCATGGATAGCGCCGAGTGACCGCGAGGTGACGGGAGCAGGTGAGGTGACGCGGTCGAGGTGGAGAAACCACGGGCGCGCGTCGCAAACCAGGGGCGGTGCCGTTGGACGATGACGGGAGCACGCGTATGCCATTGGCGCGCACGAGCGAGCTGGCATGAGGGTGGTGTCTACGTGGAGACAACGACCTGCGCCTGGGCCCCATTCACCAGCGATGCAAAAGAAACGGAGGCTGAATCGTTGATCGTTAATCGGACGGCCCACGATTTGGGACGTTCGAACGATCCGGAAGTCTCAACCAATCCAGACCGCTGATCTCCATTTGGATGGCTCAGAAGCATCCGCCAACATGGACTGAACCCGAGTGGGTTGGGTCGAGTCAATTAGATGAGTGGTGCGGCTCGAGTCCAAGTATGGTCCGGTCGGAGGAATGGTGAAACCAGTTTTTGAAAAACAGGCTGAGGGAGAAAAGGAATTTTTAGAGGTAGTTGTGTAAATCCAAAAATTCTAAAATTTTTATGGAAGGTTACTGAATCTAAGAACAACCTTGAGTAATTTTTACAGAACTTTTCACGCATTGAGTTTCTCTCTAGAAAAATCACAAGCTGCTGCCCTAGGGTTTTGACCAAGAGTCAAACTGGTTTGACTAGCCTATTAGAAATAGCAAATAATTTCCAAAAATTATCAAACTTCTCAGAGGGGTCACTAGGGTGATATAGAAGCTAGAAAAAATATTTCCAGAGGATAATCACGAGATTTTCTTAAGGATTTTTCAAGGATTATACTTTCACCTAATGAAGCATTGGTCTAAGAAATTAGGAAACCCTTAGGGAAAAATTTCCATGAAATTCAAATGACATCATGAGGCATCAAAAGTTTTAATTTATACTCATTTTTATACATTTGAAATACACACCATTGTTTGGGATGTTACACACATAAACATTCGATATGATTTTATTCGGGAATGCATTGAAGACGACAAAGTTGAGGTGGAGTAGATCAAGACTAAAGAGCAGCTATCGGACATTGTGACAAAGGTGCTGGGCCATATTAAGTTCCAAGAGCTGCGTACAAGGATCGGCATTGTTGAGATTAAGAAAGCACATCAAGGATTAGAGGGTGTTTGTTGATTAATCCTATGCACTGTTTTTTTATGTGTTTATTGTTTTCGGTTTTGCATGGTGTATTGATGCTGCTGTAATTGCTGCACACCACATGGTCATGGGATTTCGGTTTTTGCATGGCTGATTAGCAGTCATGCGCATTGATTGCTTTCGTTTGCACTAGGGGGGGGTCATGGGTAGTGGCAATTAGGGGTGAAAACACATCGGATAGTTTCCGTTCGATCCAAACAAAAACGGGTTCGGATGGTCTTGGATCGGATTTTTTTCGGATTGGAAACGGATTCAGATTTTTTTTGTCGGAAACAGAAACGAATACAGTATGCATGATATCCGGTGGATACAAATACGGATTCGGATTATCCGGATAAGAGCACGTCCGGATATCCGGCACTCACTTAGGCACTTAGCCACTCCCTCGGCTCCCTCATCCCCTGGCGCGCTCCTCCCCGTCGGCCTCCTCCGCAGCACCCCTCCTCCTCCCAGATCTTGCCCGGCTCCCTCCTCCCCTGGCAAGGTCATGCTGCCTACGGCGAGGTCCGTGCCGAAGAGGAACAGCCACGGCATTCGGTGCGGCCCCTCGCGGAGCATCCGCAAGAACTGCGGCGCGACAGTGATGTCCCTCCACCGCTTGCACACGCACAACGCGGCCATGAGCGAGTCCAGCGGGAGCTGGTACAACACCATCTCCATCACGTCGTCCAGGAGCACCGACAGGGACGCCGCCTCCTCCACTATGTAACATCCCCAATTTGATAAATGATAATTAGTATGCATCTCAATAACATGCGCAGTGTTTTTGAATCTCTTGCATCAATTATTGCACTTGGGTTGTGTTTCAAATGTATAAAAATGAGGAGGATTTAAAACTTTTGAGCATGCATTGGTTTTTCTGGAGCAATTGCATAATTTGTTGCTTTTGAAAATTTTGAAATCAAAGAAAACATACACTTCAAATATAAATTCCAAAAGAAAATAAGAATAAAAATTTATGAACATCATCTTGAAAAAAAAATTATTCAAATAATACAATAATTATCATGAACAAATATAAATTTTACAAAAATTTTGGAACTCAATCTGACCCCCAGAAAATTCAAACTCAAATCAAAGACCTATTCCAAGTTTGAATTTAAATTATATAAATTAAATCTTGAACAGTAGGTTTTCAAATTTTATTTGGGAACTAGGTTGTGCCAGGAACCCCTCTGATTAATTTTAGAATTTTTCGAAATTTATTTCTATTTTTAGAGCCCTGGTCAAACTGGAATCATTTGAATTCAATCCTGGTCAAACCCTTGCACTGTTTCACCGACCCGAGCCCCCGCCCTGTTCCGACTCAGCAAATGGGCTCAGCCGTGCCAACTAAACACACCTCACGTCTGACTGTCTGATCTAGCATCGACGGCCCTGATCGCATACCGTTTCGGCCAGTGCGAATGGTCACGCTCATTATCAACCCTTCGATCTTGATCCAACGGCCCTTGTCGACCCACTCGACCGGGCATCCATCTCAATCTGGACCATTCATTCTCAATCAAATGGCCCGAGTATTCCGACCCGAGCCCGACGCATCGTGGTCCGACCCAACCGTCTTCACACACCCTCTCGCTCACAGTCGCTGACGGCGGGCCCCACCGCGCCTGTGCTTCTTCAACCTCGGGTAGGGCTCACGCTCCACGCGGCCGCCGCGCTCTGCCGCGGGCTCCGTTAGCGCGAGCGACGCCGTGATCCACCGCCCTCCTTGACCTCTCGCCGAGCTCCATTAGTTCACGCCCCTCCCATCCCCATCAATTCCCGGGCTTAAACCCGGCTTCTGCTCCTCCTTTTGCCTCACTTCTCCTCACAGCCGAGAGGAGGAGGACGCTTGTGCATGCTCGATACTTGGGTAAGCCGTAGTCCAATGCTTCCCCTCCCCTCTTCACTCATTACCTTTCCCATTTGAGCTAACTTGAGCCTTTGTATTGGTCTGTAGCTCCGAGACCACAACCGTGCCTCCGGAGGACTCAGAGCATGCACTGAAGGTCTTCATCATGCCAAGTTCACCTCGGTGAGCTCCTTTCCATTTCTTTCCGTGTCACATTGGGCCTTGGAGTATAAGCCACATTTCCCCTCATCTAATTCCACCAATGCATGCGTAGGAGTATGTGAATTTGGCTTTTCCCCAAGTGTCGGCCGAAAACACTATTCCCCATCCATTGGCAATCGGGTGAGTTTTTTTTCGATTCCTTGCGTCTACATCATCTACACCACTCACGGAAGCTTTCCCAACCTTTCTTTGTTGGCCTCATCTTGCAGTTTGGCTCCTCCACGGGAAGCCCTCCGCCGCCGGAGCCATTGCTGTCGACCACCTCGCTTTGAGCTCCTCCGGCCTTTTGTTCCCTCTGGTAAGCCTCAGTGACCAACTTAGTAGCTTCGACGCGCTTTGGTTAGCTCGAAATTGTACCGTGCCGTCGCATGCACCATAGCCGTAGGTTGGCCACCACTGCCACATAGCCGATGCAGTAAAACCTCGTCGTTGCAACCACTACCAATGGATGCGCACGACTCCAGGGTTTCCATTCTTGCCTTCGATCACAGCCGCCTTAGCTCATTACGGCGAAGTCACCGGCAGAACTCACGCCTGCTGATCCTCATTGTCGGTTTCCGACCCATCGAAGCTTGGCGCCATTAAGAAGCAAATCCCGAATTAATGGTTAATGATTGAGCAGATCTTTGTCTTAGCACGTGTAATGGTCGCGCGGTCTCTATGGCAAGCGGGCCCTTGCACAGAAATCCCGGTCATTAATGCTTTAAAATCCGCGCTGACGCTGACACATGGGTCCCACCGGGAGAATCAGATTTTCATTACAATTTTATTTGGAAATAGAAAGGGATTGTGGGGCCCTCCTGTCAGTGTGTATGGCTTAGATGGGTATCGGTATAAAACGTATGTAATGTTTATATAATTTCCGAAATGCTTTATTTGTGAACTGAAAATTGGTTAAACTTCAAAATTTCATAAGTAATTCATTCTAACTCCAAAATTGATGATTCAAACTTTGTTAGTTTCCTTTTTAAATGTACTTTATTATAAAAATGGTTTGAATCATGTTACTATTCCATAAATCACATTTGGCAAAATTACTTTAGGTTTAGTATTATTGTTGCACTAAAAAAATTGCCTTAACTTCAAAAATGCATAGGTATTTTTCTGTAACTCCAAAAAGAGTAAACTCAATTTTGTTAGAATCCTCTGTTAGTGTAGTTTATTTTAAAATAGGTTGTGAGCATGATACGATTACTGAAAATTCTATTTCGCATGTAACTTGTGTACTACTTTCATAACTTTGAAAAATCATAGAAAATTCATCTTAGCTCCAAATGAGGTGAATAAAATTCCATTGTTCATCTCATGAGGTGCTATGCCTACCATAAAAATTTGAAGTGCACCATTGCTCTGGAAATTTTCACCAAAATAATTATTTCGTACGAACAGTAACCGGTAGCAATTTAATTGGATTTTCTGGAAAACTGACATTCAAACTGTCATAACTTTTGCATATTGCATCCAAATAAATTGATTCTTGTTGCTATATTCATATAAAATCATGCTATACCTTCTGTAAATTTTTCATGATTTTTGGATGAATTTGAATTTTTGGGTCTTTTCGGTGTTATTCGTTCTTATTGTGCTTTCGACTTCTTTCGCTAGGTTCAAACAAAATTATTGATTGCGCGAGTGACCCTCTGCAGCAAGATAATTATCCTCAGCAAGGCAAGCAGTTTGATCATAAACGTCCCATTACTTTCAAGTCCAATACTTTGTTTACAAATTCTATGTATGCATGCTTTTGTGTCGAAGTAATTTTCCCGATTAGAGGTAGCTATTCCTATTGCATGGTTGCCCTTAAATTGTTATCCCCTGCCACAAAACATAAGTTACTGATATCGCTGATGAATTAGAGCCCGGTGATTTAATTATGCTCTTTTATTGTCTTTACGGTGTCATGCTTAGAAATGCTTAGCTACCGGTAGAATTGGACGGTTATCGACTTAGTCGATAGCCTTGATCACACAAAAATTATTATTACCATTATGCTCAGCACCTTGTGCTTTGTTACTTTATAAAGTCAAAAACTGAAAATGAAAATGAAATGTTTTGGACTTGGGCACAATGGTTGATGGTGTGATTTTATAGTGTGACTGGAATGGTGCCTGGGTCAACAAGGACTGAACATCTTGGACACTAAGCCAAGCACTTTTGCGTGCTAACCACGCGAGAGGGATATGAGACCTCTCTTGACTAAGTACTTTGGGGGTGTTAATTATGAGCTGGTTGGTGGTGTTAAAAGAAAAATGTTATTATGATATGAGGGGAATATTAGCAAATTGGCTTGAGCTAGCTAATGTGTCTTTCTCTTTGTTGGGTTGCAGCTCTTAATTAGCATCATCCATTGGAAATGTCTCGTAGAACTTAGCTGTGCCGGCATACCAAAGGTAGTGTGCTTATTCTAGAGGCAAAAAGGCGGTCTGACGTGTGGGTACATTGGTACACCCTTGTAGGGTTCAAACTATTCGAATAGCCTTGTCCTAGGTTATGGACATGCTTGGTAAGGTCTCTACAAGAGTTAGACTACAACATTTAAGTAAAACTTGATGTGGGTGGTATAAATGGGGAATTCATGCTATTGTTGTGGTGGCTATTGGGTTAGTCACGTCCAGGATGTCTTTTTGTTATTGTTACTTAATTATTGCTGTTTTTATCAAATAAAATCAGATTGTAAAACTGCCTTCAATCTATTACATTATTGCAAATGAAAACTTGCTTTATGCTGAAAATGAGTCTAGAGCCTGCTCCACTTAAATAAGCTTGCATGTAGCTATTTATATAGGCCTCACATTTACTCTACGTCGGTCTTGTAGTACATTTTGTACTCATTTGCTTTGCTTAATAAATTTTTGCAGAGGAGGAAGTTGAACCCCAAGGGTTCCACTTTTTGTAGATGTCTTGTGGTTTCGACGACTAGGTTGGTGGCCCGGTTGGTTGCCTTGTGGGTTAAGGCACACTAATTGGCTTTTGTTATCGCCATCTTATGGCACCTTGCTTCCGCTGTTATTTAAGACTCTTTAGTTGTATTTGGCTGGTCGGCCCCTTTTGTAATAACTCTATATTGTATGTCTTTTGAATTGTTTAGTTGTGCTTTGGATTCTATGTGTTGAATGGAATTGATGCATAATTTTTGTATGGGGTATGTGTACTGCACTTCTGGGAGGTACATATACGCCGAGAGTCTTGATATTTGATTTGTAATGCTTGAATCATCTTAATGGTTAAGTATTACAAGTTAAATACCCCGGGTTCTCACACGCTACCACCACATCATCGCCAGCTCCCGACGGCCTGTGGTGCGCGGTGGCGGCCCCCTTCTTCCACGAGAAGCACTGGAGCGCAGACAGATGCATCGCTCCTCCCGCCGTCGTCGTCGTCATCCACCACGGCGCCGACTGGGCGGTGGCGGGGTCCATCTCGTCACAGCCTCACAGGCGTAGACGCGGCATCCACCAGCACCGAGAGGCAGCTCCTCCTCCGGCGGCGGCCGCGCCGCTTGGTAGTGTCGGGGGCATTGGGCGGCTCGGTGCACAACAAGGAGGAGAGGCTGTTGCTGCCAGATCTGCCAGGGAGGGGAGGCGATGTGGGATTATGTGGGGGAGAGTAGGATCCCGGTGGTGGTTGGACTCGGTGTAGGAGTTAGGGAAAGGGGATGGGCAATGCCGAAGATGGTCGTGATGGCCGTGTGGAATTCGCGGATCCTGGCGATGTCGGCGTCCTCAACCAGGCCGGTGGTGTTGGGCGGCGCGTTCAGCAAGAGCACGCAATTCGGGCTTGTGGCTTGAACAAAATTACAGGGTATATCCATAAGAACCAATGGACCAAAGGTTCACTTGTGGCTTGAGCCAATGGATTGACAGGATAATCTTATTGTGGTTGTGCTATTTTGATTCATGAATTTTGTTGTCAGTAATTATATTATGTATCGAGACACTCTTATTGTAAATGTAGTCACTCATAAAATGAAATTTAGGTGAGCATCATGTTTGTTGTAATAAATGTTTATTGTGATAATTGTCGTTAAATACGCTAATCCTTGATTCACATGGTGGAGAAATTCGTGCAACATGTTGCAATTCGGTGCTTGATCAGTTTTATGACCTAATTAAGGTTGGTAAGGTGTACTTGACATCTAGAGGATTAATAAAACTTGTTCAGAAGTAGTTTACAAGGACTATGAAGTAACTCTGGATGCTGAAAATATGAATAATTCATGAATGTTTGCATCAAACAAACTAGTTATATGTTTTCGTTAATTTCTGGTATGCAATTTAAGGGGTTTTTATGTTCCGAAAAAATATCCGTGACTGTATTCGTTTCAATTCGTATTCGATATTATTCGCATCCGTATTCGTATTTGAGGTATCCGTATTCATATCCGCATCGGGGAAAAAAAATGAAAACAAATATGGTAAAACCATTATTCGTCCGTATCTGATCCATTTTCACCCCTAGTGGCAATGCATGAAGCATTTTCAGTTACTACTTTACTTATGAGTATAAAGTGATGAAGAAAATAGAGAAAAGCTGATGAAGAAAATAGAGAAAAGCTGTGGCAGTTTTGAGCAGCACAAAAAAAATCTCGTGAGTTCATTTTCGTCTTTGCGTTCTGGTATGTGTTCAGACATTTGCGCGCGTAGATCTATCCGTGCCAACAACCAGCTCGCCTTGCAGCTTGCCCACCGTGCACACCCCCGCCAGCCACCTTGCGGCGCCCGAGTGGCAAGGACCGCCACCGCCGGTCCGTGCGTCGCAACCGCCGAGCTGCTTGCTCCCTGCCCATTGGTTCCCTTTTGCCCAATAGCGTTGGTTCCATAGAAGGCAAGCTCTCCAATTACACAGACCAAACAAGAAAAACCCCCACTAAAATCCAACACCCAAGGATCCGTTAGATCAGTAGAATCGCCATCCCCAAACCTACCCTTCTTAGAGTTGGAGAGTGAAGTGTTGGAAATATGCCCTAGAGGCAATCATAGAGATGATTATATTTCATTATGTTCATGACATTGGATAATATGTTATCTTGTTCCTAGAATAATATTGTTAATATTAATTATCAAGTATGTGACTTGATTGTGAAACTCTATATTTCTACGATGATTATCCTTAAACGTTCCCTGGTCGGAAACATATGAGGACACATATGAATAGACTAGCATATGTATTGGTTGATGACTATGTTTCACGAGTCATAGATATGGAGATATCAAACCAATAATATGGACACATGTTAGAGAACATGATGTTGGATTAGACCCACCTTGAGACACTATTGAGATTATTATGATTCTATGTGTCATTAGTTGGTCTCAAGCAATGATGATGTATAATCCTTAGACCTGAGATCAGCATGGTTTCCTACATGTGTAATAGCACTCTTAGGGGTTGCCAAACGCTACATCAGAATCGGGTAGTTATAAAGGTAACTTTCGGGTATGCTATGAAACATGCAGAGGAATGTGGTGGTCGATATGGGATTTGCCCTCCTAACATAACAGAGAGATGTCTCGGGCCCTCGTTGTGATCGGATAAAGAAAGTGCATGGTTGTGCCACTTGTGGTCGAAGTGTTCGACCACGTAAAGTTATCTGACACTCGATCGAGAAAGAACTGAACAGTCCATGGATGACACAACATCTCACCTGGAGTTCAACCAGACATCGTGAGGCAAAGGGAGTATACGAGTAGGTTGCTTAGTTCGACGATTCTGATTTGGTCGTATGGAGATACGAGCTAGTCGTAGACTGGTCGAATGTAATCATAGAGTGGTCGTAACCTGGTCGTAAGGAGTTACGAACTGGTCGTGACCACATATGAACTGGTCGTATAGAGATAGGACCTGGTCATAAGTGATGAGGACCTGATCGTAGATCATATTGCATTAAGGTTCGTCCGATATAATTTGTGTGTATTCAGGAATCGCTATGTTCTGCTAGGAGCCGCTACGACTAGTGATCGAAAAGGGTTTCGAGTCACAACCGACACGCATGAACCTCAGGTCACACACTTAACGGGTTGGAACAAACCAGTACGAATACGATTCGTAAACATGTTCGGATAGGATCTGTCACGAGCACTATATAAGGAGATGCATGAGGCTGTTGGGAGACACGCGAGAAAGCACCACCAAAACCCTAGCCGCCATCTTCCTGAGAGATCTGCCGTGTGACTTGGTGCTAGCACACCGGCGTATGGTTGTTCCTCCCCTGGACGTGTGGATACCGTAGAGGCGCTACTGCGATTGTTGCGCTTGAGGACGATCCGCAATCTTCACAAGGAACTGCAGACGTTGCTGGAGGAGACGATCGACTCGCGAGGACGTTGGACGATCGACTACGACCACTACATCGACGTGCTCTACGTTGGACCAGGCCGCTCCAACCATTCTTCCGCTACTCTGCGCGTCTGGTGGTAACGATCTATGATCATCTACTTGCTTGGCTTCCTGGTTTGCATGGTAGAAAATTTTGTTTGTAGCTATCGTAGCCTACCTGCGACCCAACATGAAGGACACATGGTAGATGCAGTAGGCTGGAGGCGCACTAGGCCATCCCAATGCCGGTGTACGAGGCGGTGGCAACCTAGGATCAGGCGACGACCTAGTATCCGGCGGCGACGGCGTGTGGTGGGGATTTGGGCAATGCGGGCGACGTCGAATGGATTTGGAACCTGGTGTAGCGGATTGGGGGACGAGTGGGTGGTGGCGGCTTGCCATGCCCTGTCTCTGTGTACGCGTGTTAGTGTGGAATTGAACAAAGATAAAGCAAGGCCTAGGGTACGTGTGCGTTGGTGCAGCCGCCGGGACACGACAGCAGCGCCATGCTCCTCACGCGTCGCGGCGGCACGCTGCCTCCTCGTCACGCCACCCTGCCGCTCTGCCCCCTCCTCACATCGCTGCCCTATTCCTCTCTTCTCCAACAGGCTAACGAACTCATCCGCCACATTCCTCTCTTCTCAGTAATACTACTGCCCACTAAGGTTGAGGAAATTACCCTTATGCCATGCGTTTTCCTTCAATTTTTACTCATGGTGAAATTGTATTATTTATACTAACGCGTGAAGTATAACTAAATCCTAACCAATATGATTTATTGGATCAATAGAAATTGACGATTCATATTAGATTGAGTGTACAGTAAAAGAGCTCTTGGCTAAAAGGTTCAAAGATCCACACCCAGGTGCAAAACAATTAACTGCCGAAGCACTAAGAAAAGATAGCAAAGATGACATATCATGCGTTGTTGTTCGGTTTAAGGTATGAGTAAGTGGATCTCAGGTGGCTTGTGCAGGGCCGTCATGTCTCGTGTGGCGTCACTGAGTTTGAGAACAGAGCAAGTTTCAATACTAAGATGCACAGTTTGATAAGATGTATTTCTTGTGATGTTACTTTTTTTTGTAAATGATGTGTTCACTCGATTTTAGGGTTGTAATAATAGTACAAATATGCAAAGCTACATTCGTGGGGATCATAAGATCTACTATCTGAATAGCTGTTGTGTAAATAATGGTTTGGTTAGCTCCATTGTGAGTTTTTTTTTTTGGTTGAGATGCATTGGTTTTTTTAGCCTTTTTTTAGATGCACTGTGTGTGGTTATTGCTTTATTAGTTGTCCAGTTCACTAATTTCACTTGTTAACATGGGGGATAAATTTTTAGCTAGAAGTTTCAATTTCTTGTCTAAAAAGGATTGAAAAATTGAAATGCAATCTCGTGCAATCTACTCCATAGTAGTACTAGAGCCTTGGAGGCAATAACAATTCAAAAGTCCTTTGAAAAAAGAGGCAATCAGAAGTTTTAAAAATGGAGGTTGAACTGTGCCTAGTGTTTGCCTCCTAAGTCCTACTAAATACATGTAGTTTTGGGATACACACAATCAAACTTTTAAAACTTTGGTTATCGATATGTTTTAAAATATTTATATTGGATAAATGAAAATCATATGTATATATTTATCTCGAAAAGTATTTTCATAACATTATAATTTCATTGGGTGTTATAATTATATTACAATAGAAATTAGTGATCAAGTTGTGTTTTAAAAACCATGTCAATATCCAAAACGATATGTATTTATGACCGGAGGAAGTAACACTTATAGGTCTTAGTAATAACTATCGAGGTTTTGACCTAAATGGCATTGTTCCATGCAGTATTAACGAGAATGGCTCTCCTCGCATCGCATTTGCAAAAATGGCAACCCAGCTGTAACACCCCTGACCGACAAAGACCTAGAATGCTACTAAACTAACAATATAAACAAAATTAAACTAAAACAATTTACTAAATTTCGGCAGAACCTCCTTTGTATAGTTATCTATGCCAGAGGTCCCAACAAACAAATATAGCATCTATAAATAATCCAACATTTAGTATGATCAAGACATATCCAAAATTGAGCTAATCATTACTATAACATCCATAGCATGTTAAACAACTAGCATATAATCCAAAGAGCATCCAAAATCCTCTAATCCATTTATTACAGTAATCATAAAGAATACTCTAAGCAAATCATTCAGCTGTTAAATTATCATTCTATCGAATCAGCTGTGTGTAGATCGTGCTATTGTGCAACCATTCTAATCTTTCTTTCCCCCCCCCATGCATGTCGTTCTTGTAATGGTACCTAAAAACACAACAACAGCAAGAAGTGAGTTCAAAGACTCAGCAAATACAATAAATGGCAACAATAGCGTAAATAATTGTAATCATCAACCAATATCCACAAAACTATACACCAAACATATTACATGCTCATGCTATTCAAAATGCTCAAAATGCACTTTATCTTTCTCTTTCTCTTTCTCTTTTGCATTTTACCGGTAATGCAGAACGTGCATCCATCGATGCACACCCATGCCTGTGTCATCTAGCACAGGGACCATTGCCCATACTCCATAATTATGGGGACCTATGCCCATGCTCCACGAGCATGGGGACCTTTAGCCCGTCATATTTATGACGGGGACCTCAACAATTGCTTGGTCATCACATGACCAAGTCTTCAATATGCCATCATGATGCATATAAACGAAATCTTAAATCATCATAATTATGCATTCGCAACCATATCGCATATGAATAAACCTATTCATACTACAAGCATTCATGATCATTGACGTTTATAATTTTCAAGCATCCATGAATAGCACATAATTCATAACACTAGAAATCATGAGTATTAACATTCCTAATATCTTAGCAACCATGAACAGCACATATACTCATAGTATTAGCAAACAATGCCATTCAATCATATTAATTATATCCATCATAGTACTTGCCTTAACCGCGTAAGAACGAAGGACGTAATGACGACGCTGCACCCGGGACCAAACCCCCACCTGAGTATATATATAAAACATACTAAGACAATAATACTGGAACAATAACAAAACTAGAAGTACAAACAAACTCGCTATACTCTCTAGCGCAAACCCAACGCCACTCCTAAATGTCGATCTGTCCCCTCTGTGGACAGTCACATTCTAAAATTTATATCTTTTAGTAAATGAGTCCAAATGAGGTGTTCTTAGACTTTCTGGAAAGGTTATCAATTTATCCAACTAAACCTAGTTGATAAGCCTTTCTGATTCGGCCATCTAATACCCCTACCAAGTTAATTAACAGAACATCAAATTCACGTCGGGTTTCTGGACAGTAATACTAAAACTACCATAACTTTCAGTATGATTGTCCAAATTTCATATTCTCAAGCTTTCTGGAAAGCTGAGACAATTATCTACATCTATCGTTATAGTGAGATCCTCTAATTTTTCATTTAACTATTCGCTTAATTCAGATTACTAAAAACTGTCAGGATACCAATAGATTTGCAGAACAGTCATGCTATAAAATTCATAACTTTTGCTACAGAGGTCCAAATAATGCGATCTAGCACTTCACAAAAATATGACGACGTCATCTAAACTTCTCTAGGAGACGTACAGGACTGATTTTGCCCTTAACCATATCAAAACGTCGGTATAGCCCAATCTGTCCTGAACAGACCTTATTACCGATATTGATCAATTAATCAAATACGCAACTAATCGAAGGGGGATTGGGGTTTACCCTTGGTGATCCGCCGAAGAACACAAAAACAGCCTTTATCCCTCTCCTTTCCCCCCTTCTCCCTTCTTTTCCTTCATCCTTCTTCCTTCTTCTTGGCCGGCCACCACGAGGCGAGCTTCCTCTTCCTCCAATTTGACCGGCAGCGGGAGGCAGAGTCCTAGGCCAGCAGCGGGAGGAGATCACCAGGGAGGGGGCGCCATGACCACGGTGTGGCGGCCAGCAAGGGGAGAGGGGATGGGAGGGGCGGCCAACAATGGGAGAGGGGAGAATAGGGGTGGCGGCTAGGGTTTTGGGGGAGGGAAGTGGTGCCTCCCCCCTGGCCGGCCACCCTCAAGGCCACATGGGCCAAGGCCTAGGCCCAGGTTGCTTCACTATCGCAGAAAACCCCCCTATCAATTGCTGCTAATTCTATTTTATATTTGGTCCTTCTTCGAATTCAATTAATTTCTCCTGAATATTCTTTCGAATATTCTCAAGTACTTTTGGGGTATTACATTCTACCCTCCTTAAATAGAATTCGACCCCGAATTCTAATCACGCTTAACGTCAAGGAACAATCACAGCTAGAATTTACCACAAAACCACGCACCTGCTATGATCAATACCGGATATTTCTCGCGCATGCGTGACTCCAATTTCTAAGTCATTTTCCTCTCGGAATTATGGGACCACCGCACCTTGACGTAACTAACGTGTTACGCCTTATTACTCATCCCAACCTCTCACGTGTCACTCCACGGGCATGACTCGAAGGCACGGTCTTACTCGTGGGTCAACGGCCCTAACGCAACTTCACACTCCAGATTCCTCCAGTACTCCCTCAACACTAGGTCATACAAAATGATCTGTGCACCACGCCAGGACTTAAGGCGGTCCTAGCAATACACTATCTTTGGGCCAACATCCTCTTTGATACCAAACCACACAACCTGCACATAACACATAGAACTCTTGTTCCTTGTATCATTCTATCTCTTCACCTTAACAATGAGCACCTCTTTTAACCAAGGACGCACAACAGAACTTGTTTTAAACAAACTCTTTTTTTTTAAAACAGAACCCAACTAAATAAATGATTCTCATCGCAAACACGCATTACCATTTTCCCACCAAAAGAGTTAAATCCAAAACCAAAAGATTCATCATGAATCTCTTCCACCTCCCAAGTAGGCAGTTTGCCAATGAACACCACATAAGCCAAATGCGAAATCACTCGAATGCCCAAAACAACCGTTTTCTTTCTCTTTCTTAACTGAAAAGAATCACGCATATCAAGAAGAACCAACTCAATTTATAATTGGCATCTGTCCTAAAGACAAAGCTCAAATAAAACTAAGAGAATATTTCATTATCCGAGAATACAACTTTTTCTCAAACTTTCTTTTAAGAATTCAACTTTCTTTTAAACCATGAGATTCCAAATCATCATGTAACACACTAATTTATTTCTTTTAATTTGGCAACCTCAAAGCTATGCTCAACTGAACACAAAATCCACACCTATATAGAGAGACTCTTCCAATCCACAATAACATACTCAGATCAACTTCTCTACCAAAGGAATTACTTTTACACATAATTCCCAACCCACCTCAATATAGATTTCAGCTACAATCACATCACCTCAATCTTTTAAGGATAATCAACTTGAAGTTCACAGCTCACATACTCATTTTCTACCTTCGAAAGGTTCTTTCAATGATCGACACTATTTGGAACCCACTTTTATTCTTCTACTTATACACATAATGTTGGGCCTCCAAGGTCCTAGCATAAAAATGCAAATCCCAAATTCAGCCTCCAAATCTCCTTCCATGAACTTCTAGTATTATTGATTGGAAATCCTCAAATCTGATGACTAAAATTTCACATAGCTCAAAAATAACCTTAGTCATTAATATCAACATTCCTCACTAATCAAGTAACAGCCTAAGGCGATTCATTTCACCAATCTTAGACCTTCTCTAACCCACACTAATCAAATTCAGCTACACGACCACAATATACTCATTCACAATACCCTAACTGTTTGATCAAGATTCAAACATACTCGATCACTAACAACAATAAATAATCATATTCTTGATCAAGTTATCCTTAGAGACAATCTAGTTCCCATAGGGTTACTCACTAAGGTCGAGTTATACTTGACAATAACTCAACAATCCCTGCTATCCCATTAATTAACACGATTATTCAATTTCTCTACACTACTACTCTCATTAAACTACACCATTATAATTCTTCTACACAATCTTACTGAGTACCCAATTGCGGTACTCTAACAAATTGATCAAGATTTCTAGACTTTCTAATTCTAATGTTCTGTCAAAATGATCACATGATCTCGAGCCACATCTCGCTATAGGTCCTACCAGTTGCGACAACGCAATCTGCTAGCTCCAAAGACAACATTCTATTTAAATCAATTCCTCTCCAAGGAGTATTCTAATGAATCGATTTAATACTCAATACCTCTCAAACAACCTGACATTTAAAGGTTCACAAAAAATCATCTACTAGACCACCTCTATCTAATTGCCAAAACACAACCGAAAAGACTTTGCAAAGCAGTTCGGTTAACCCCTTTCTTAGAAGAAGAAGCAAATAGAAATAAATATCAGCACATTAGAAAATGTTATCACTTATAGTAGTTACCGGATCAAGAGAATTAATCAAATAGCAATGATCTCGGAAAACCAAGATGAGATCATAGATGAGGGCACACGTCCCACAAGTAGAGAATATCAAACCTCAAACGAGAATAAAATATTACTTTTGGGATTTGGGAAACTCTAATGGGCAAAACAGAAAGTTTAAGCAAAATTCGATAACTGCAAGTTACAAAAACTTGACTTCAATCTCAAATACTTCTACTACACTCTTTCCTTTAACAAAGATAACGACTTTCGTTGGTTACAGCATCACCATGCCAACTCCAACAAGAAGACATTTGAAGACCACAACATATAAACTACTTAGAAACTAATAAAACCTCTCAACACGTCACTTTGCTCAAAATAATTTTAGCTACCACATCAACATGAGGTCTGAAAGATCACAAATGCGAAACTAGAAACATTTTCGCTTAATCAATATCAGGCAAGCGTTCCATTCCTTTATACAAAACATACAATATCATCATCATAATCCCTTACTGACAATCACACTAACAATGAAATAATACACTATTAGCAAGAATCCTCAAAGCCTCTTTTCCCATCATGAACCTCTCCAAAAGAAACACAAGGCACAAGATTGAAACAAACCTCTTTTAACCAGATCATGCTATCAAATAATAAGTTCACAAGGCACACTATCAGAGACCACTTATTCATTCATCCACTCAACCATAAGTGTTGCTCAACACGCACTCCAACTATCATTAACAATTGACAATTGTAACTATCATGTAAGCAAATAGGGTCCTACGTCTATTTGTAATCACCTAAACCATCTATAAACACCGAGTCAACATTCCACTTTATGCTCAAAGTTTAGGGCAAAATAAAATTAGAGATTTAATATCATCATCTCTTGTAAAACAGGGTTTCACAAGGTACTACCTCAACATTCATCTAATCCGATATACATGTTTCAATCTAACAATTATGTATGATCATCAAGTAGCTAGTTTATGAAAAAAAAATTGGATTAATATCCTCTAAGGCAACGTCAAACACATCCTTAACATAACCATCACTATAGATAGATTAATCCATTGGGACCCATTACACCGAATTATCCAATAAATTTAACAAATCCCACAATCTTAATGATCAGACCAAATCATCAATATCTCACACTTATTAATAAATCCTTTAACCTCAATTGGGTATAACCATACCCTTAAACACAGTTCATCACGAACTACTACAAGACACCATCAAAATTAAACAACTTCCCTTCCAAGGATCTTAGTTAAGATCAAATATGCACCACACTACAGACTCAACTTGATAATCCCATATCACAACCATTAATTTCTTTGATTATAGCCTCTCGTTTAACCATGACAATACGTCGCTAAAGGTTTTAACGTTTTCTTTCATAAAAGAGAAGCATTCAACTTCAACACTCAAAATACCCAAAAGAGATACCTTGAGTCAAAGTTTCCACGTATTAAAGGACTTGCAAAAGGAAACTTTCATTATCTAAATCATCAAGCGAAATAGATGGATCATGTTTTCCAATAAGATAGGCAAACTCCAATACAAAGGTCAATCTTGACAATTAACCAAGTTCACCAGCCGCAAGAATAACTCAACGATTGAGAAAACAATGATTGCTTCAAGGGTCAAATTAACTCAATGAAAACACGTCAATTGCATGTAACCACTAACCCAAGAAAATTCATTAACCAACAGCGAGTCCTCAGTATAACCAAATGTAAACTCAAGCAAAATATCAACCTTTCTCCAAGTAATCCCATCAACCGCAACTGGACAAGAGTTCACCCGATTCAAATTTAAGGAAGAGAACAACTTTTCTAAAGATTTTCACTGTCAACGTCTGTACTAAGATATCTGAGGTAACTACTTCTCTATTCGCATTCCACGAACAGTGGTGTAACCTGGTAAAACCCAGAGCCACAACTACGACCTCAAACTCTCAACACGCGCAACCTTCACTCATAATAACCATAGTATTATAATATAGATATATCAGATCATCTCATAACAGGCATCACCAATACAACATAATGGAAGCGTAAATGCAATGCAATAACCCAATTCCACCTACTGTGCTTAGTGTGCCAAGTTTAATAATTCACATACCACGGACCTACAGCCCACTCTGATACCAACTGTAACACCCCTGACTGACAAAGGCCTAGAATGCTACTAAACTAACAATATAAACAAAATTAAACTAAAACAACTTACTAAATTTCGGTAGAACCTCCTTTGTATAGTTATCTATACCGGAGGTCCCAACAAACAAATATAGCATCTATAAATAATCCAACATTCAGTATGATCAAGAAATATCCAAAATTGAGCTAATCATTACTATAACATCCATAGCATATTAAACAACTAGGATATAATCCAAAGAGTGTCCAAAATCCTCTAATCCATTTATTACAATAATCATAAAGAATACTCTAAGCAAATCATTCAGCTATTAAATTATCATTCTATCGAATCAGCTGTTTGTAGATCGTGCTATTGTGCAACCATTCTAATCTTTCGTTCCCCCCATGCATGCCGTTCTTGTAATGGTACCTAAAAACACAACAATAGCAAGATGTGAGTTCAAAGACTTAGCAAATACAATAAATGGCAACAACAGCATAAATAATTGTAATCATAAACCAATATCCACAAAACTATACACCAAACATATTACATGCTCATGCTATGCAAAATGCACAAAATGTACTTTATCTTTATCTTTCTCTTTTGCATTTTACCGGTAATGCAGAGCATGCATCCGTCGATGCACACCCATGCCTGTGCCATCAAGCATAGGGACCATTGCCCGTACTCCACAAGTATGGGGACCTATGCCCATGCTCCACGAGCATGGGGACCTTTAGCCCGTCATATTCATGACGGGGATCTCAACAATTGCTTGGTCATCACATGACCAAGTCTTCAATATGCCATCATGATGCATATGAACGAAATCTTAAATCATCATAATTATGCATTCGCAACCACATCGCATATGAATAAACCTATTCATACTACAAGCATTCATGATCATTGACGTTTATAATTTTCAAGCATCCATGAATAGCACATAATTCATAACACTAGAAATCATGAGTGTTAACATTCCTAATATCTTAGCAACCATGAACAGCACATATACTCATAGTATTAGCAAACAATGCCATTCAATCATATTAATTCTATCCATCATGGTTCTTGCCTTAACCGCATGAGAACGAAGGACGTGATGAGGGCGCTGCCCCCGGGACCAAACCCCCACCTGAGTATATATATAAAACATACTAAGACCATAATACTGGAACAATAACAAAACTATAAGTACAAACGAATTCGCTATACTCTCTAGCACAAACCCAACGCCACTCCTAATTGTCGATCTGTCCCCTCTGTGGACAGTCACATTCTAAAATTCATATCTTTTAGTACAAGAGTCCAAATGAGGTTTTCTTAGACTTTCTGGAAATATTATCAATTTCTCCAACTAAACCTAGTTAATTATCCTTTCTGATTTGGCCATCTAATACCCCTACCAAGCTAATTAACAGAACATCGAATTCATGTCGGGTTTCTGTACAGTAATACTAGAACTACCATAACTTTCAGTACGATTATCCAAATTTCATATTCTTGAGCTTTCGAGAAAGCTGAGATAATTATATACATCTATTGTTATAGTGAGCTCCTCTAATTTTTCACTTAACTATTCGCTTAATTCAAATTACTAAAAACTGTTAGGATACCGGCAGATTTGCAGAACAGTCACGCTATAAAATTCATAACTTTTGCTATTAAGGTCCAAATAACGCGATCTAGAACTTCACGGAAAGATGACAACGTCGTCTAAACTTCTATAGGAGATGTCCAGGACTGATTTTGCCCTTAACCATATCAAAATGTCGGTATAACCCAATCTATCCTGAACAGACCTAATTACCGATATTGATCAATTAATCAAATACGCAACTAATCGAAGGGGGATTGGGGTTTACCCTTGATGATCCGCCGAAGAACACAAGAACAGCCTGCATCCCTCTCCTTTCCCTCCTTCTCTCTTGTTTTCCTTCATCTTTCTTCCTTCTTCTTGGCCGGCCACCACGAGGCGAGCTTCCTCTTCCTCCAATTTGACAGGCAGCGGGAGGCGGAGTCCTAGGCCAGTAGCGGGTGGAGATCACTAGGGAGGGGGCGCCATGACCAGGGAGTGGCGGCCAGCAAGGGGAGAGGGGAGAATAGGGGTGGCGGCTAGGGTTTTGGGGGAGGGAAGTGGTGCCTCCCCCCTTGGCCGGCCACCCTCAAGGCCACATGGGCCAAGGCCCAGGCCCAGGTTGCTTCACTATCGCAGAAAACCCGCTATCAATTGCTGCTAATTCTATTTTATATTTGGTGCTTCTCCGAATTCAATTAATTTCCCCCGAATACTCTTTCGAATATTAGTTCTAATTAATTAGCCGTAATTAATTAGTCGTAATTGATTAGTCATAATTAATTAGTCATAATTAATTAGTTGTAGTTAGTTAGTTGTAATTAGTTTGTCAAAAGAATTACTAGTTTTTTCTTTGCAGAAATCTAGGAGTTCTTTTTTTATGCACTCAAAAACAGGCGGTGGCCATGCGGACTCGAAAACGGGCGGTGGCCGAACAGTGCCATTTAGGCTAAAACCGCATAACTTTCCATGGATTTGGAATTATGTACAAATTTGTTGAATTATTACTGGAGGGTAGGTGGCCTATGTAACATCCCAAAAATTTTCCATTTAAAAAAAATATTTTAAAGTAATTAATTCAAAGTGTTGGATTTCTTTTGGAGTTTTCGCATTTATTTAATTCCAAATTCTAAATTCATATCCAATTCGATCGTCTCAATTCAATTTCGTCGTCAAATTTTTAAAATCCAAATTTCGTAATTTGGATTTTTCCCGCAAAACTTCTTGGGCCGAAATCCATTTCTTTTATTTCTTGGCAATTTCTTTTTCCTCTTTTCCTTTTCTTCTTTATTTTTCCTTTCCTTCCTTGCTCTCTATTTACATCGCTTTCGCCACCGAGCCGCAGTGCATGCTGGTAAGGCTGTGGTCACACAGACTGCATGCGCTTAGGCACCGCTACTTCGATGTGTGTGCATGTCCAAATCGCGTCGCCTCATCCTGTGCCTGTACCGGCCGTGACGTCTTCAAATCCTGCCATCACCGCACTCGATCAATGCTCCATTACCACAGTCATTCAAATGCATTTCATTTTCTTCAGTTTCCAAAACCCAGCCCGTGAATGGCGTCAACGTTCTTACTCACGGCTGCGTCGATTCGAACCGCGTCTAAGGCTATAAATTGGAGCTATAGCACCTCCTTCACCCCTTTGCTTTCTCTCCAACTCTCATAGCCACCGGAGTTCTGACGTCGACATATTTCCCATTTTCCCGAGCGCCGACCACCACACCCGAATTGCGTTCCTGTCAATCCGGTAAGAATTTTGTTGTCCCAACGGCATTGCGATGTGTTCTCGACCTCGATTAGCATTTCCCGTCAATCAATTTCACTTTTAGTGCGGTTCTAGCGCCACCATCTCGGTCATCCTCCGGACTCCTCACTTGTTGCTGCACCATCTCCAGCCCCATGCGCAGCCCATGCTCACGCTATCTTCCTTAGGACACCGCTAGTTTGTCGTCACCACCGCCTCACTCCGTCTCCGGTGTAGCCGCCACCACTAGTGGGTAAAGAACCTCATCGGGGTTTCATTTTACCCGTTCGCCAGCCACCCCTCCCTGCCCCTCACCGCACCATGGCCATCCTCATGCCCCTCCCCAGTCTTTATTGTTTGCTCTGTTTCTTCTATGGAAGCTCTCTGTGTTGTGGATTTGACTCAATGACATACGGGTCCCATATGTCATACTTTTTCTTCTATCTCTTTCTCTCTTTCTTGCTTTCACTAGCAAGTGGTCCCAACATGACATACACATGTGCTTTGCTCTGTAAAATTTCAGAATGACATATTCCAGAAATATTCCTCTCTGTCAATTTTAGCAATTTAATTTTCAGCAAATCTTTCGGATGTTCGTTCTCCTTCGTACGAACTCTGATTCTGTCAATTCTTATTCCTAAATTCTTATAAATTCAATATCTACCTTCTAGTTTTTTTTTGATAGTTTTTAGATTTTATTTATTTTATGTTATTTATTTTGGTTCGATTCGCGCGGATAGAGTCCAACGTCGCCAACACCAGTTTGGACCAATCGAAAGTGTTAACCTCCAACATTAATGAAGGCGAGTCTCCTTTGAACATTCTGTACCCATAATTTTTAAATATTGTTTTCAGTTTTAAAGTATTACGCATTGCTATTTCACATAAAATGATGAGTTTAAATTGTAGGTTATTAGTTAAACCTAAGATTGTTAATACCTTCCTTTGATGATTGATATTCTATACCTTTGTAACCCTAGCATAGAAATTCTGTAATATTGATTACAACTTTATGGAATAGTAATACACGGTAGACCAGGGTGGTGGAAAATACTTTAGACTAGGGTGAGTGGCACGAGTCTTGACTGTCTCGCCCTGGTCAATTAAGGACCGACGTTTGTGACTATCCAAACTGAGCATTATTGTACAACCACATGTTATAAATAGGAAGGACCTGACTGAATAATTTACTAAGTACAAACATCTAGCCCGCATGTTGTAGATGGTAGGAATTACCTGGGTAGTGCAAACGATGGTAATTGACGTCTATGTCTGTCGGGGCTTGTGTCGGGCGATGGTAATTGACGTCCATGTCTAGGCAGGTTATCCCCCACAATGGTGAGCTCTGGGTTGATGGTAAATGACGTCCATGACTTGGGGTTAAGCTCATCGGATGGGCTAATGTTAGGATAAATTATTGTAAAAGCCCTGTGATAATCGCTTAGTCGCATGCCTAAGGAAGCGTCTCATGGCCGACATTATAAGTCGATTATCTCGTGTGAGTCAAGCTGTACAGCCTCTGTAGAGTGTAAACTATTCGAATAGCCGTGCCCACGGTCAAGGGCGGGTAAGGTGCATTTTCACATGGTAGATTTTAGTTTTGTTTTTAAAAGAAATATTTTGGGAATCTAGGAGTAGTGCGAACTCTGGGATTGTTGTTCTGGCAGATAGAGCCAGTTGGGCAGCTAGAGCCCTACTTATAAAAATTTGGCGGTTAGAGCCTCAATACTAGTGACTGGTAGCTAGAACATTCACTAGAGAATTAAATTATTTTTATTATTGAATAGTCATTTGTCAAATGAGCTTTATGAAAAATGTTTAAACTTAAAATATTGCTTTGTGCAAAAGAACCCTATAAGCCCAATTGTTAAAGCTATGCATATGCATATTTTCCCAAGACTCACGGAGTACTTTATGTACTCACATGCTGCACTCAAAACAAATCTCAGTAATCTATGTTGATGCCAAGAACGACTACGACTACTATGCCTGCGGGTTTGATGAAGGACACCTGGAATACTAAACTGTGCTCCCCAGTCGAATACCGGTGGGCAATTTGATGGGCCACTTCGAAGTTTTTTTTTCCGCTGTTGTGAGACTCAAGGTCTTTTGACCTCTTTTGTAATAAGTGGCCATAAGGCCGGCACTCAATTATTTATTATTGTTATTCCATGATTCGAACTTGTTATCCACGATGTTTCCACTGTGTGCACTAGCTACTGATGTGGGACTGGTGCGAAAATACACAGAGGGTTCGGATTTAGAAATCCGATCCCGACAGAGTTAGTATCAGAGCTGAGTCGACTGTAGGATGTGACCTAGTTATAATGGCAAGCCTTAAGGATTTATATTTTCTAAAAATTAGTTTGTAAACTTTTAAGTTTCTTTGCTACTTTATCTTCTGTCTTTCAAAATCTTGTAGATGCGTTTCATCAACACCTGTGTTGACAATGAGGGAGGTTTCTGTGCAGAGCTGTGGTTCATACTCTAGGGTTTGGGCTACGTCCACCGTCCGGAGTATCATGGCTTCACTATCAACAAGTACAATAAGGAGATATGGCGCGTCAAGGTCACCATCTACTCGAGGAGCCATCTATGAGGAGACAAACCCTACTGCTTCACGGTAGAGACGCAGACCGACAAGCTCGGGATGCAGGATGCTGCTAGAGAGGCCATCATCCGTCTGGGGTGTTGAAAGAGAGGCCCCTAAAAATTGTTTTGGTAATTAATGATAATATGTGAATATGGGATTAACGTGTTTATTGAGTATTTACAAGGTTAAGTCCCATTGGTGAATTTGATGACGTAAGAATGCATGCCAAAGGATAACATGAAGATCTACATGGCTTGAAGACAAGGTACAAGTAGTCTAGGATCCGTTTTCCATTTTACCGGTCTTAGGAGATTTGGTTGGAAGACCAGATTATAGGTTAAATGCCGTATTATTAAGAGGGATCATGACTAGTAGCTTGATAGCATGTTCTTGTGCCATATGGATCAATTTAGGATCATGCATGCATTTGAATTTGAACTTGAAATTGAATTTGAAAGCCTTAAGTGCATTTGTCAAAAATCGGGAGTATCGCAGTTATAATGGCGGTTGTACCGCTCGGTGCGGTATGACCGCGCTTTACTTGGTGGTAGTACCGGATTTTGAAGGCATCAGCCAACTGATCGCAAATGCGGTATGACCGGCTCCTTGAGCGGTACTACCGCATTGCAGTCGTTCTGTTTTTTAGTTGACGGTTCAATAAAAACAGTACAAGTGCATTTTGGCTCCGAAACCCTCCTTGAGAATCGGTCGTTCCGCTTCTATGAAACGGTTGAACCGCGATGCGGTTGTACCGATTTTTGTATGGCGGTTGGATTTTTTCAAAAGGCATGTAATTTCAGCGTTTTGGAAACCCTTCGATCGGTTGTACCGCTCGTCAATACGGTACGACCAGGTGATGCGGTTGTACCGGAGTTTAGTTGGCGGTTGTACCGCTTGGAAAATTCCAACGGCTATGTCAGAGCATTAAATGCAACTGTTATAGCCGTTACGATCTGTTCGTTATAAGAGCGGTTGTACCCTTAACTTGAACAGCGGTTGTACCAATTTTCTCTGAAAGTTTGGGGACTCCTCCCCAACGGTCATATTTGTTGGTGGGGGTTATAAATACCCCCCAACTGCCCTTGGACAGGTTGCTAGTGAACATTTATCATCCTTAGAGTCTTGAGAGCCAAGTGCATTCACTCAACACCAAAATTCTCTTGTGCATTCATTGTGAGGTTGTTGAGCTTCATTCAAGTACATCAATTCATTCTAGATTGATCCTATTGCACTTGAGCGCTGTCAAGCGAAGGTCTTGGTTTATTACTCTTGGAGTTTTGCCGAACTCCTAGACGGCCTTGGCGGTGGAGCACGGTGATCTCTTCAAGAAGTTTGTGAAGAGGCCCGGTGCAAGCTTGTGAGTGGTTTGGTGTTCACCATCTCTGGAGCGAAGGAAGAACAACCATAGTGATCGAGGAAAGGCTTAGTTCGTGGAGCCGGATTGAGTTGTAAAGCTTCCTCAACGTGGACTAGTGAAGACCGACAAGTCTTCGATACCACGGGAAAACATCGTTATCTCATTGTGGTTACTCCTAGTATTTTCATTTCCGCATTTATATTTCTAGCTTGTTTATTGTGGTTGAATTGCTTAGCTAGAAGTGTAACTTGTTTAGACTAAGTTATTTATTGGCTTAAATTGTTAAATTGTTAAAAAGTTTAAAAACCTCCTACTCACCCCCTCTAGTCGGTTATCCTTGATCCTACAAGTGGTATCAGAGCTTGGTCTCTCATTGATCTAGACTTAATCGTCTAAGAGAGAAAAGGATGGCTAGTGAGGGAATGGCTTTAGGAAGGGCTTCACTATTTGATGGCTCTAATTATGCTTATTGAAAAATTAGAATGTCAATTTATTTAAAGGCTATGAGTCTAAGCATTTGAAGAATCATAAATGAGGGTTACGCTATGCCTCTTAATCCACTAGAACTCACGGATCAAGATACGCGTAATGCTCATTTAGATGCTCAAGCTATGAACGCTCTTTTTGGCGCTTTAAACGCGGATGAGTTCAATAGAGTGAGCAACTTGGAAAATGCTCATGCCATTTGGACAACTCTCTCAGAAATCCATGAGGGTACATCTACGGTCAAAGAAGCCAAATTGCATAGGCTTCGGATCAAATATGAGACATTCATAATGTTGCCTCATGAAAACATCAATGAGATGTATTCAAGACTTAACAACATTGTGAATGAGCTCAAAGGTTTTGGAACTAATCTTCTTGATGGTGACATTGTGCGCAAGATGTTTAGGGCTCTTCCGGACAAGTATGAGACATTGGTGACACTATTCCTCAACTCTCCCAAATTGCCAAGGATGACACCAACAGGGCTTTTGGACAATCTCATCACAAATGAGTTGTTCAAGAAGGACAAAGAAGGGCTCTTGGAGACATCATCCTCAAAGAAGAAAATTACCGCTTTCAAGGCCAAGGCGGAATCAAGTGATGATGAGGATGAAGAAGAAGACTTCGACGAGGAGTATGCACTTCTTGTAAGAAGAATGAAGAGGGTCATGAAGAGACGCCCTAATAGAAGCTACAATTTCGATAAGTACAAAAAGGGGCAATCATCAAGTGACAAGAAGCGTTATAGAAACATTCGATGCTATAATTGTGAAGAGAAGGGGCACATTGCTTCTCATTGTCCCGAAAAGAAGGAAGACAAGGACAAGTCTTACAAGAATAAGGAGTATAATGGCAAGAAGAAGCTTATCAAGAAGCTTCACAAAGGTGGCAAGCATGAAGCCCACATTGGAGAGTGGGATTCAAATGATGAGTTAAGCGACTCCGATTCCGATGAGGATGAGTCCCCCAAGAAGAAGGGACTAGTCGACATTGAAATCAAGGAAGCTCCGTCGCTATTCTTCACTCCCACTTGCCTAATGGCTAAAGGAGATAAGGTAAAATCCATTGATAATAATGAACCAACTTATGATGAATTAATGGATATACTAGTTGACTTAAATGAATATCTTGGAAAAGAAAAGTCAAAATATAAGGTCTTAAGTAGAGAGCATATTTCTCTAAAAGATTCTTATGCGGGGCTAAAGGAAGCTCATGACTTACTTATCCAAGAATATTCAAGCAAGTCTTATTCTAGTATAAGAATTACATGCGATATGCTTGATGATATGCCTAGTATAGAAATTGCTAAAACTAGTGCATCCATTTCATGTAATGATCCTATTGCTTTGCCATGTTGCTCTAGTATTAATGTTAATCATGATAATGTTGAGCATAATGATGCAAAGCTTATTGTTCAAAACAATGAGTTCAAGGAACAAGTGACCAAGCTAAGCAAAACCTTGGAAAGGTGCTTCAAGGGTAAGGCTACTCTTGACAAGCTTTTGAGTGAGCAAAGGTGCTCATTCCATAAGGAAGGTCTTGGGTATGTGCCTAAGAAAGGTAAGAAGCCGGCAAACAAGCCCACAAGATTTGTGAGGCAAAATAGTAAGTATTGCCACAAGTGCCAGGAAATAGGACATGTGCAACAAAATTATCCTAAGGGTAAAACTCCATCTCTTGGTATATATGATTCATGCTATATGCTTGGTATATATGATCCATGCTATATGCTTAGAAAGACTAAGGATGTTAAAGTGATTGCTTGCTTTGTTGGCACTTCAATCTTAGACGCTAAAAAGAATGCTATTTGGGTGCCTAAATCCTTGGTTACTAACCTCCAAGGACCCAAACAAATTTGGGTATCTAAAAGAACTTGATTCTTGTTTTGTAGGTGAACTATAAAACCGGTGGAAAACATTGGGTGCTTGATAGTGGATGCACTCAACACATGACCTGTGATAGAAAGATGTTCACCACATTCGAGAATGGAAAAGGAATCGACATGATCACATTTGGCGATAATAGCAAAGGAAAGGTAATAGGATTGGGTAAAATTGCTATCTCAAATGACCTTTCTATTTCTAATGTATCTTCGGTAGAATCATTAAATTTTAATTTGCTATCGGTTGCTCAAATATGTGATCTTGGACTAATTTGCTCTTTCTCTAGTGAAGGTGTAACCACCTCTAATGCAAAAGATAGCTCTTTAGCTTTCAACGGCTTTAGATTTGGAAATCTTTACTTGGTTGATTTTAGTTCAAGTGATTCGTGTTTAAAAACTTATTTAATGGCAAAAACCTCATTGGATTGGCTTTGGCATAGAAGGCTAGCTCATGTTGGAATGATTCAACTCAAAAAGCTTTTCAAACATGATTTAGTTGTTGGCTTGAAAGATGTGAATTTTGAGAAAAATAGACTTTGTAGTGCTTGTTAAGCCGGTAAACAAGTCGCTAATTCTCATCATTCCAAGAGTATCATGTTAACTTCTAGACTATTGGAACTCTTACATATGGATTTGTTTGGGCCAACAACCTATAAGAGTATCGGGGGTAATAGCTATTGTTTAGTCATTGTTGATGATTACTCTAGATATACATGGGTATTCTTCCTAGATGATAAAAGTGAAACCTCTGGGATTTTCAAAAGCTTTGCAAAAAGGGCTCAAAATGAATTTGATTTCAAAATAAAGAAAATCTGTAGTGATAATGGTTCCGAATTCAAGAATACTAAAGTTGAAGACTTTTGTGATGAACTTGGAATAAAGCACGAACTTTCCACAACTTACACTCCGGAGCAAAATGGAGTTGTAGAAAGGCAAAATCGTACATTAATTGAAATGGTAAGGACAATGTTTGATGAGTATAATACTTCCGATAGCTTTTGGGCGGAAGCAATTAACGCCGCTTGTCATGCCATAAATCGCCTTTATTTGCATCGTCTTTTGAAAAAGACTTCCTATGAGCTTCTTGTAGGAAGAAAACTGAACATCTCTTATTTTCGTATATTTGGTTGCAAGTGTTATATTTTAAAGAAGGGTGTTCGTCTTTCAAAATTTGCAAGTCGTTGTGATGTTGGTTTCTTGCTTGGTTATTCTTCAAATAGCAAGGCTTATCGTGTCTTTAACCAAAACTCCAGTTTAGTTGAAGAAAGGCACGATGTGCAATTTGATGAAACTAACGGCTCTCAAGAAGAGCATGAGAACTTGGATGATGTAGGTAATGAAGCTTTGAGAAAAGCAATGGAGTATATGCAAATAGGTGACATCAAGTCCGAAGATAATCCATCATCTTCCACACAAGTTGAGCCTCCAACCTCTTCCACAAATCAAGTTCAAATTGATGAAGAGGATAATAAGGAAGATGATCAACCATCCAACCTACCACCAAGAATTCACAATGCAATTGCAAAGGATCATCCAATAGACCAAATATTGGGTGATGTAAGTAAGGGTGTTCAAACTCGATCTCGTGTTGCTTCTTTTTGTGAACATTACTCTTTTGTCTCTTCTATTGAGCCAAAGTATGTAGAAGAAGCACTTGAAGATCCGAATTGGGTGAATGCTATGCATGAAGAACTCAATAACTTCACCCGAAATGAAGTTTGGACATTGGTGGATCGACCCAAGGAACACAACGTTATTGGTACAAAATGGGTCTTTAGGAATAAGCAAGATGAGAATGGTTTGGTTGTTCGAAACAAAGCAAGATTGGTCGCTCAAGGGTACTTACAAGTTGAAGGTTTGGATTTTGGTGAAACCTTTGCTCCTGTAGCTAAACTTGAGTCAATTCGGATATTACTTGCTTTTGCATCATGCTTTGATATTAAATTATTTCAAATAGATGTTAAAAGTGCATTCTTGAATGGTAAAATATCCGAACTTGTCTTTATTGAACAACCTCCCGGTTTTGAAGATCCTAAAAATCCAAATCATATCTATAAACTCTCCAAGGCGCTCTATGGTCTTAAACAAGCTCCTAGAACATGGTATGAATGCCTTAGAGATTTTCTAGTCTCAAAAGGATTCAAAATCGGGAAAATTGATTCAACTTTATTTACTAAAGTTCTAGATGATGATTTCTTTGTATGTCAAATTTATGTTGATGATATCATTTTTGGGTCTACTAATCAAGATTTTTGCGAAGAGTTTGGTGATATGATGTCTAGGGAATTTGAAATGTCCATGATTGGAGAATTGAGCTATTTCCTTGGACTTCAAATCAAGCATCTCAAAGATAGAACCTTCGTGAGCCAAACCAAGTACGCAAAAGATTTGATCAAGAAGTTTGACATGGAGGATGCAAAACCCATCAAGACTCCCATGGCAACCAACGGTCATCTTGACTTAAATGAGGGAGGTAAATCGATATATTTAAAGCTTTATAGGTTTATGATTGGTAGTTTGCTTTATCTTACCGCATCTAAGCCCATTATGTTTAGTGTTTACATGTGTGCACGTTTTCAAGCAAATCCAAAAGAATGCCATTTAATGGCTGTTAAAAGAATAATAAGATATTTAAAGTATTCCTCTAGCATTAGCCTATGGTATCCCAAAGGTGCTAAATTTGATTTAATTGGATATTCGGATTCCGATTATGCGGGTTGTAAAGTGGATAGAAAAAGCACCTCGGGTAGTTGTCAATTCTTAGGAAGATCTTTAGTATCATGGTCATCCAAAAAACAAAACTCCGTAGCATTGTCCACTGCCGAAGCCGAATATGTTTCCGCGGAAAGTTGTTGTGCTCAATTGCTATGGATGAGGCAAACTTTGATGGATTATGGAATTAAAACTAATAAAATGCCTCCTTTGTGTGACAATGATAGTGCCGTAAAAATTACACATAACCTTGTTCAACACTCAAGAACCAAGCATATAGATATTCGCCACCATTTTTTGAGAGATCATGTGAGCAAGGGAGATATTGAAATTAGCCATATAAGAACCGAAGATCAATTAGCGGATATTTTCACCAAGCCATTAGATGAAGGCCGCTTTTGCAAGTTGAGGAATGAGTTAAATGTCATAGACTATTCAAATGTTGTTTGAACTCTTGCCTCTTGTTTTGTGCTTCATTTGATGTTATTTGACTATTTTATGAAATTATTTTTCAAATCTTTTATTAAAGATAGCTATGATCATAAAAACTATGTTCTTATATAGACATTAGTTTATTCTATGCATAATGATCCTTAATGATATTTATTTGAGTGCAAAACTAAGGATCATTTGCAAATAATCTCAGTCACAAAGAAAATCCAGAGCTATTTCTTGAAGCTCCAGGATGATCGGATCAACCGGCATGTTATGTGCGGTACGACCGACGTTGTAACAGCGATATGACCGTAGTGCAGTCCTACCGGTGGTCCTTTGGCGGTACGACTGCGTCGGTTTATGAGAGGGCAGTAACTCCCTATGGTTATTGTTCGCCCGAGACTTAACCTCGCTGGACGGTTCAGCCGCACATGCACTGCTTCAGTTCGCTCTTCCTCCTCTCTCTCCTGTCCTGAGCGCCACCCAAAACCATCACTCAAATCCTCTCGGAACTTCAACATTTCTTCATTCCCTTGGTGTTTCTCATCTCTCCAGGGTTCACCTCCTCCATTCCTTAAGGTAAAACCACAGTTGATTCGAATTTTACCGTTTTTGGAACCCTAGGAGTTCAGTTTAGGGTTAAATGGAAATATGGTTGATTTTTGTAGTTCTAGTTGAGCAAATGCGTCAAATTGATGTCTAGTGATGTTTGCGCATCTAATCCATGGAGTCACTCCATGAAAAACCATCAAAAATCCAAGTTTTGGCTTAACCTAGACCTCGGTCAGGACAATCGGAACAACCGGTTCTTGAGTGCGGTACGACCGCAGTGCGGTCGTACTGGCCATAGAATGGCGGTTTGTCTGATTATCTTGACAGAAAACAGAAATCTCACTTCTTTTTCACTTAATTCTATTTCGATTGTTTCCTTGAACTTCTTGTAATATATCCTATCTCTGTGAAGATGCCTAGGATGAGGGTTGTGACAAGAAAATCACATGGACCACCAAGAGGAGGACAATCATCCTCTCAACCTCCTTCATCTCCCTCAGCAGCTCAAATTCAAAGAACTCGACCTGCAGCCCCTGTTCAACAGACCCGCTCAGTTCGACAGAAGATGGTACATGGCAAGGGAAAGAGGCCAGCGTCTGAATCTGAAACTAAAGAAAGCGAAGACGAGGTTTCTGATGATGAGACTGAATCTGAACAGGAATCTCCAGCTCGCACAGATGATGACTTGGGAGAACCTCCAGCGTCTCCAATTGATTTGCAACTTCTCTCAGCTGATGATTATGCCATCAAGAGGCATGTAAATCAATATCTTTTCAAATCTGATTCAATTAATCCAAGATTTCATACTGTCTTCCAAGAACAAGTATATGAACAGCTATATGGACATCACAGAAAGTTTGCATACCACAAATGGATTAAGTGGACTCGTATAAATTCACTGGATAACTACAGTGGTGTTTATTAGCTCTTCCATCGAGTGGGTCTTCATGACCTTGTGGCACTGAAACAAAATTATGATGATAAGCTTATCAGGCAGTTTTACGCCACAGTTCATGTCTCTCCAGACTTGAAAACTTTTAGATGGATAACAGTCACTAGAAATTTGGAGAGCACTAAAGAGGAATTCGAGCGAGTTTTAAGGGTTCAATCTAGCTCTTGGGAAAAGATCTTTGATAGCCCTGCTTTACTGGCTCCTGCTTGGGCTGACCATTACGATTCCTCTGTCAAATGTAAGCTAGGCACAATTACTAGACTTAAGCCCTTACCAAGCATGGTTAACAGGATTATTAACCGTACCTTTTACCCCAAGAGTGGTAATTTTGATGCAGTCAGGGGACATGCTTGGAACATTATTGATCATATTATGAAGGGGATAAGATTTGATGTTGTGGATGTGATTCTCTTGGGTATAGTCTCTTCCAAAAATGATAGAATTAAAAGGATTTACTATGCTCCATACATCATGGCCTTGATTATGAAGAAAATGGAATATCGTGGTGGTTTGGGATCTGTTCATAAGTACTACAAGCCTCGAGATGGTATTCCTCCCAGTCGTAGTGGTGTTGAGATTGAAACTGATGAGATTCCTACTGTTGCTGCTGCTCCTGCTGAAGGTGCTCTTGCACAAGTTCTTCAAAATCAGCAGCTGATTCTTAACACATTGCAAGAATTGAAGGCACAACAAGATGAGACTCGCAGCAGGCTACTTGAAATGGAGGCAACTCAGAATGATTTCTTTGATGAGACTCATAACAAGATGTCTACTATGTCAGAGAGTATTTTTGACTTGGAGCAACTTCTGAAGACTCCTCAGCGATACACTCGCCATCCTCCTCCACCCTCTAGGGCCTCTGCCTCGTCTGCTGTCTCTCCCTTGGCCCCTGTTACAGTGCTAGAATCTTCAGCTCCAGCCTCGGTTTCAGCTCTTCCGGCACCTATTGGCTCAGCATCTCAGGATCCGGCACCAGTTCCTCCTCCAGATCAGGCCACAGCTTCTCAGGACTCTGCTCCTCTAGCTCCAGTTCCAGAACCTCAGGATCTAGCTCCAACTCAGGACCTGGTTTCTTAGGACCTTGCTTCGCAAGATCCAGTTCCTCCTCCACATGACTCAACTGTCTAACGTGTTTTTGGTACTTTGATGCCAAAGGGGGAGAAGTGAGAAGACGTGAGAAGGCATAGTTTTAGGGGGAGCAAAGTTTTTTTGCTACTATTACCATATATGGACTTATGTATTTTGTAATGTGGTTTCATGGTTGAACTATCGTGCTTGTAATAGTTTATAACTATGTTGCTCTTAATGTGGAACTTGTTGAATGATGTTAATGCTTACATTATTATCTTGAAATGCAATCTAAATTATTTTCATATCTCAATATTGTATTTCCCTCAAGTTCAATCATGCTAAAGAAACTCCGCCAAAATTTTAAAATTCTCTACATGTGCTTGCAAAATTTTCTATCCTTTTATATGCACATGTTTAGGGGGAGTTTTCTTTACAATTGGATTTAACAAGAAAATAATTCTCAAAACTCATTTAAGCTTATTGCAAGAGTTATTTTGTTGTTAAGTCATCAAAAGAATATGCACTCATAGTATATTCAAAACAATCATTCTCTCACATATTAGGTGTGTTGTCATCAATTACCAAAAAGGGGGAGATTGAAAGCATCTAGGCCCCTAAAAATTGTTTTGGTAATTAATGATAATATGTGAATATGGGATTAACGTGTTTATTGAGTATTTACAAGGTTAAGTCCCATTGGTGAATTTGATGACGTAAGGATGCATGCCAAAGGATAACATGAAGATCTATATGGCTTGAAGACAAGGTACAAGTAGTCTAGGATCCGTTTTCCATTTTACCGATCTTAGGAGATTTGGTTGGAAGACCGGATTATAGGTTAAATACCATACTATTAAGAGGGATCATGACTAGTAGCTTGATAGCATGTTCTTGTGCCATATAAATCAATTTAGGATCATGCATGCATTTGAACTTGAACTTGAAATTGAATTTGAAAGCCTTAAGTGCATTTGTCAGAAATCGGTAGTACCACAGTTATAATGGCGGTTGTACCACTTGGTGCGGTATGACCGCGCTTTACATGGTGGTAGTACCGGATTTTGAAGGCATCAGCAAACTGAGCGCAAATGCGGTATGACCGGCTCCTTGAGCGGTACTACCGCATTGCAGTCGTTCCGTGTTTTAATTGGCGGTTCAATAAAAATAGTACAAGTGCATTTTGGCTCAGAAACCCTCCTTGAGAATCGGTCGTTCCGCTTCTATGAAACAGTTGAACCACCATGCGGTTGTACCGATTTTTGTATGGCGGTTGGATTTTTCCAGAGGGCATGTAATTTCAGCGTTTTGGAAACCCTTCGATCGGTTGTACCGCTCGTCAATACGGTACGACCGGGCGATGTGGTTGTACTGGAGTTTAGTTGGCGGTCGTACCGCTTGGGAAATTCCAACGGCTATGTCAGAGCATTAAATGCAACTGTTATAGCCGTTACGGTGCTCCGTTACAAGAGCGGTTGTACCGCAACTTGAACGGCGGTTGTACCGATTTTCTCTAAAAGTTTGGGGACTCCTCCCCAACGGTCATATTTGTTGGTGGGGGTTATAAATACCCCCCAAATGCCCTTGGACAGGTTGCTAGTGAACATTTATCATCCTTAGAGCCTTGAGAGCCAAGTGCATTCACTCAACACCAAAATTCTCTTGTGCATTCATTGTGTGGTTGTTGAGCTTCATTCAAGTGCATCAATTCATTCTAGATTGATCCTATTGCACTTGAGCGCCGTCAAGCGAAGGTCCTGGTTTATTACTCTTGGAGTTTTGCCGGACTCCTAGACGACCTTGGCGGTGGAGCACGGTGATCTCTTCAAGAAGTTTGTGAAGAGGCCCGGTGCAAGCTTGTGAGTGGTTTGGTATTCACCATCTCCGGAGCGGAGGAAGAACAACCATAGTGATCGAGGGAAGGCTTAATTCGTGGAGCCAGCTTGAGTTGTCAAGCTTTCCCAACGTGGACTAGTGAAGACCAGCAAGTCTTCGATACCATGGGAAAACATCGTTGTCTCATTGTGGTTACTCCTAGTCTTTTCATTTCCGCATTTGTATTTCTAGCTTATTTATTGTGGTTGAATTGCTTAGCTAGAAGTGTAACTTGTTTAGACTAAGTTATTTATTGGCTTAAATTGTTAAATTGTTAAAAAGCTTAAAAACCTCCTATTCACCCCCCCTCTAGTCGGTTATCCTTGATCCTACAGGTGTCACTACCGTAGTGCCCTGGGACACACCACCTTCCGCTACTTTCCCTACTGCAAGAAGGGGGAGGTCTTTAGCTGGTTTAGATCCACTAAGAGGGAGTAGGACACCACCATCACCCTCATGGTGTCCTTGATCAAGGTGCAGGATGAGGCCTATGCCTATATGTTCATGGCCAATGAGATGGGGCGAGTGTACGAGAGACTGGATGTTGCAGAGAGAGCTCACCTAGCTGAAGAAGCCAGCCCGTCCCTCCTGCATCCGCACGACTGCTCGTAAGAGGGTGCATCGTCCGGATGGCCGCATGACTACATCAGTATATCGCAGCGTGTTCACCCCTGCCACTAGAGGAGAGTCTTCCAATATAGCTGTTGTTGCTGCTCCCACTGATGCTATCATCGTTGGGGGTGTTAGCGACTCAGAGGAGGAGCCCAAGGAGCCTATGGAGCATATCATCGAGGTCGACATTGAGGAGGACGTTGAGGAGGACCCTGAGCCGGTAGAGTTTGAGGAGGAGTAGTTTTTGGTCTTGTGTCTGCAGTGTCCAATAAAAGTCTTGAGTATTTAGACGTTGTAATTTATTTGCTAGTGTATAGATTGGATTGTATCAAGCCTTAGGCACTTGTGATACGGACATTCTAAAAACTATTTTCTAGTTTTATTAATTGTAGTTGGAGTTCTTTCTTGTTGAGGTTCTTTCTTGTTGAGGCTTTTTTGGTTGTTGTTTGGGATGTTAGTTTTACCCCTGTTCTTTTATCTTTGCTTTTTCCTCTTTTCTCCTTGCAAACTTTGGACCACTCAGATGGAGAACCCTGGAAGAGGACATGGAAGAGGTCGTGGAGGAGGCTGTGGTCAATTGTTTCCCGAAGAGCCAGTTTTGCTGCAACCACTGCAACCACCTCAAGTACCGCAAGAACCTCAAGTTAAACCGGAGCAATTCTTTGAGGAAGAACCTCTACCGCCACCACCTCCTGGTCAGCCCCAGATGAACATGGAGCAGATGATGGTCATGTAATTGCAACTACTTCATGCGCTTGCTCAAAATCAAGTTAATCAGCCTGCACCAGCTCCTGCTCCAGTCTTACCACCTCAGTCCAGACTGGGAGAATTGATGAAAACTAGGCCGCTAACCTTCGCTGGTTCAATTGATCCTCTAGAAGCTGATGACTGGCTAAAGAATGTAGAGAAGAAGCTGATCTTGGCTCAGTGCAATGACCAAGAGAAAGTCCTCTATGCTGCTAGCCAACTTAAAGGTCCCGCAGGAACTTGGTGGGAAAATTGCTACGCAGCTCACCGGAACGTCCAGGCCATTACTTGGTAGGAGTTTTCTGCTGCTTTCCGCATGGCACACATTCCTATGGGAATGATCGAGATGAAGAAGAGGGAGTTCCACAAGCTGCAGTAAGCAACCTCAATGTGTCAGAATATCTCAACAGGTTCACCCAATTGTGTAGGTATGCACCGGAGGACGTTGCAAACGAGGGAGCAAAGTTATGGCACTTCATGGAAGGACTTGACCCTAGCATTAAGGTGCAGTTGGTGTCAGTTGACTACCCCAACTTTCAGCAGATGGTTAACAAGGCTGTCCTGCATGAGGATGCTCAACGTCAATTGTACGAGTCCCGTAAAAGAATGATGGCTTTGCAGGTGCAGCATGAAGCCAGCAGTTCCAGGCCTCGCATGAACCAACCACACTTCATCAGGCAACCGATGGCCAATGCATCCAGAACTCCCATGTCAGGATCTCATCCGATTATGTAGGGATTTCACAACAATACTGGTATTCAACCACAGCAGAACAAGACATCCGCAGCTAGAGTTCAGTGCTTTCACTACCATGAAAATGGGACATTATGCTAGCAATTTCCCTCAAAAGTGCTAGAACTTGACTCCAGTGCGCTTCAACTTGGGGACTACACCAGCCCGTGCACTAGCTCCAGGACAAGGATGTGGCACCCCTCAAACTCCAAGGACTCCACAAACTTTTGGGAGAGGACGTGTTAACCACGCCACCACAGAGGAAGCCCAGGATGCACAGACGTAGTTCTGGGTAAGTTCCTTATTAATTCAATACCCGCATCAGCATTATTTGACTTGATCTGGAGCTTCACATTACATTACACTGAACTTTCTTGAGTCAAATTACCCCTGAACTCAAAATGGTTTTGGAGTTCGGGGTAATTTGACTTCAGAAAGTTCAGGTGTAAATGGACTTTTTTCAAACATTGCTGGGATGTCTTTGAACTTAAGAACCCTATGGTAGTCCAAACACTTAGAAAGGAAATGAGGACTAATACAGTATGCCCGAGAGTATCTATAGATATAAATGGGGTTAGGTTCCTAGTGAACCTTATCTTACTAGATTCTAGAGGCATTGATGTAATCATTGGTATGGATTGGTTAACTAATTTTAAGGGACAGATTGATTGTGCCAACAGAGCCATCACACTAACCAATGCCGAAGGTATTCGAGTAGAGTTTGTGTCCAACAAACCATCAAAGAATATTTGTGTTCTAAACAGCCTGAAAGGCAGATCTTTAGAGAGTGTGCTAGTAGTGCAGGAATACCCAGATGTGTTTCCCGATGAACTACTTGGAATGCCACTAGACCGAGAGATTAAGTTCATCATTGACTTGGTACATGGTACAACTCCTATATCCAAGAGACTTTACTGGCTACCAGCAAATGAGCTAGCTGAGATGAAGAAGCAGATTGAAGAGTTGCTAGAAAAAGGTTATATTTGACCCAGTTCATCACCATGGGGAGCACCAGTAATTAATCTTTGTGAAGAAGAAGGATGACAACTTAAGGATGTGTGTCGATTATAGGTCTCTAAATGAAGTCACAATCAAGAACAAGTATCCTTTGCCACGAATTGATAACTTGTTTGATCAGTTAGAGGGAGCAAGTGTCTTCTCCAAGATTGATCTATGCTCTGGATATCATCAACTGAAGATAAGGTCATCGGATATCCCAAAGACTGCGTTCACCACTTGTTATGGTCTTTATGAATGTACAGTGATGTCAATTGGTCTAACAAATGTACCAGCTTACTTCATGAACTTGATGAACAAGGTGTTTATGGAATACCTAGATAAGTTTGTAGTGGTATTCATAGATGACATTCTTATTTTCTCTCAAAATAAGAATGGTCATAAGGAACATCTGAGGTTAGTTCTGGAGAAACTCAGAGAGCATCAATTGTATGCTAAATTCAGTAAATGCGAGTTTTGGTTGAATGAAGTTGCTTTCTTGGGGCATGTAATTTCTGTTGAAGGAGTAGCAGTAGATACAGGAAAGGTTAGAGATGTACTTAACTAGAGGCAACTCAAGTCAGTTCTGGAAATCAAAAGTTTTCTCAGTTTAGCCGGTTACTGCCGTAGGTTTATTGAAGGCTTTTCAAAGATTGCCAAACCCCTCACTGAATTGCTCAAGAAAGAAAAGAAGTTCGAATGGACCTTTGCTTGTGAGTAGTGTTTTCAAGAGCTGAAGAAGAGGTTAACTACTATGCCAGTGTTGATTTTGCTGGACATTCGAACTTTGAGATTTTCTGCGATACATCAAAACAAGGTCTCGGTTGTATGTTAATGCAAGAAGGCAAGGTAGTAGCTTATGCTTCGAGACAATTGTGTCCGCATGAGAAGAACTACCTAACCCATGATTTAGAGTTAGCCACAGTTGTGCATGCTCTAAAGATTTGGAGGCATTACCTTATTGGTAATCGTTGTGATATGTTTACCGACCATAAGAGTCTCAAATACATTTTCACTCAAGCAGATCTCAACTTAAGGCAAAGAAGGTGGTTGGAGTTAATAAAGGATTATAATGTTGGAATACACTATCATCCAGGCAAAGCTAATGTAGTAGCTGATGCTTTGAGCAGAAAAAGCTATTGCAATAATGTGTTGATTAAAGAAAACCAGCCTGCGCTGCATGAGGAATTTCAACGACTAAACCTGGAATTAGTTGATGAGGGATGTGTGAATATCGTTGAGGTCCAATCAACTCTAAAATATCAGATCAGGGAAGCTCATATGAAAGACCCGGATGTCAAGGAAATCAAGGATAATATGAGAAAATGCAAAGCACCTGGATTTCAGAAGATGAGAGATGCATTGTTTTGTTTGGAAAACGAATCTTTGTACCAAATCTGAAGGAAATCAAAAGTTTGATTCTAAAGGAAGCCCATGAATCTGCATATTCGCTTCATCCAGGAAGCACGAAGATGTACTAAGATCTTCGCAAGAGATATTGGTGGTCAAGCATGAGAAGAAAAATTGCTGAATACGCATCATTTTGTGATGTGCGTCAACGGATTAAAGCTGAACATCAGAGACCTGCTGGATTACTTCAGCCTCTAAAGGCAGCTGAATGAAAATGGAAACAAATTGGAATGGACTTTATCACTGGTCTGCCAAGAACAAAATCTGGATATGATTCTATTTGGGTTGTTGTGGATCGGTTATCGAAAGTTGCACGTTTTATTCTAGTGAAGACTACCTACTCAAGAGATCAACTCGCAGAGTTGTATATGACAAGAATAGTATGTCTGCATGGGGTACCTAAGAAGATTTTATCAGATTGAGGATCCCAGTTCACCTCCAATTCTGGCAGAAATTGCAGGGAATTTCGGGCACCAACTTGAACTTCAGTATAGCTTACCATCCACAAACAGACGGTCGGACTGAAAGGGTGAATCAAATTCTTGAAGATATGCTAAGAGCTTGTGCTTTAACCAATAGTACAAGTTGGGATGTAAGTTTGCCGTATGCGGAATTTTCTTATAACAACAGTTATCAGTCAAGCTTGCAAATGTCGTTGTTTGAAGCACTCTATGGACGAAAGTGCAGAACTCCTTTGTATAGGAATGAAACCGGAGAACGACAAGTATTTGGACCAGATGTTTTGAAGGAGGTTGAAGAACAAACACGGAGGATTCGACATATTTTGAAAACAGCTCAAACCAAGCAAAAGAGTTATGTTGATAACCGTCGGCGAGATCTAACCTTTGCACCTGGAGATTATGTGTACCTGAAGGTTTCACCTCTCAAGGGAATGCGTCGTTTCAAAGTGAGTGGAAAACTTGCACCAAGATACATTGGACCTTTTCCTGTGCTAGTTAGAAGAGAAGTCGCTTACAAGTTGATGCTTCCACCTCAGCTATCAGATGTACATGACATCTTTCATGTGTCTCAGTTCAAGAAGTGCCTCAGGGTTCTTGAAGAACAGATGCCATTAGAGGAAGTTGAGTTGAAGGATGATCTCACCTACCAGGAGTACCCTGCCAGAATTCTCGAAGAAGCAGAATGTCATACCAGAAGCAAGACTATCAAATTCTGCAAGGCGCAGTGGAGCATCATTGAGTGAAAGAAGCAACTTGGGAACACGAAGAGGATTTGAGAGAAGAGTACCCCAAACTTTTTCCCGGTCCATCTGAATCTTGGGGTTGAGATTCCTTCTAAGGAGGGTAGGTTTGTAACATCCCAAATTTTGCCATTTTTCAAAAATTTATTTTAAAGTAATTAATTCAAAGTGTTGGATTTCTTTGGGAGTTTTTGCATTTATTTAATTCTAAATCCAAAATTCATATCCAATTCGATCGTCTCAATTCAATTTCGTCGTCAAATTTTTAAAATCGTAATGTCATAATTTGGATTTTTCTCGCAAAAATTCTTGGGCCAAAATCCATTTCTTTTATTTCTTGGCCATTTCTTTTTCCTCTTTTCCTTTTCTTTTTTCTTTTTCCTTTCCTTCCTTGCTCTTTATTTTTGTTTCTGCTTCTACTCAGCCCGAGCCGCACCATGCATGCCAGTGCACGCCACGTCGTACTTGCGTGCACCCAGGCACAGCGCCGCTTGCATTGTGCGCACGTCTAGACCACGTCGCCTCATCGTGCACCTATGCCGGCCACGACATCTTCAGATCCCGCCATCACTGTGCTCGATCAATACTCCGTTACCATAGTCATTCAAATGCATTTCATTTTCTTCAGTTTCCAAAATCGAGCCCGTGAATGGCGTCGACGTTCGTACTCGTGGCTGTGTCGATCCGAACCTCGTTTGAGGCTATAAATTGGAGCTACAACACCTCCTTCACCCCTTTGCTTTCTCTCCAACTCTCATAGCCACCAGAGCTCTGCCGTCGACGTATTTCGCGTTTTCCCGAGCACCGACCGCCACACCCGAATCACATTCCTGTAAATCCGATAAGAATTTTGTTGTCCCAACAGCGTCACGACGTGTTCCCGAGCTCCATTAGCATTTCCCGTCAATCAATTTCACTTTTCATGCAGTTCTTCGTTGGGATTTTCATCGTTTCTTCCTCAAGGCCAAATTCACCTCTGTTGATCAATCTTCATCTTCGGTGAGTATTTCGCCGAGTGGACCGCGTCACGACGTGTTCTCAATCATCCTCCATCTTCCCCCCTCTCAATTCATCCAATTTCTCATCGTGGAGTGTTGCCGCCCCTTTGCCGCCACTGGCCGCCGTGGCGTTGCCATCTCGGTCATCCTCTGGACTCCTCGCCTCCCTAGTCTTTGTTGTTTGCTCTGCTTCTTCTCTGGAAGCTCTCTGTGTTTTGGATTTGACTCAATGACATATGGGTCCCAGATGTCATACGTTTTCTTCTATCTCTTTCTTTCTTTCACTAGCAAGTGGTCTCAACATGACATACACATGTGCTTTGCTCTGTAAAATTTCACAATGACATATTCCAGGAATATTCCTCTCTGTCAATTTCAGCAATTTAATTTTCGGCACATCTTTCTGATGTTCGTTCTCCTTTATACGAACTCCGATTCCATCGATTCTTGTTCCTAAATTCTTATAAATTAAATATCTACCTTGCAGTCTTTATTTTATAGTTTTTAGATTTTATTTGTTTTCTATTCTTTATTTTGGTTCGATTCGTGCGTGTAGAGTCCGATGTCGCAAACACCAGTTTAGACCAACCGGAAGCGTTAACCTTCAACATCAACGAAGGCGAGTCTCCTTTGAACATTCTATACCCATAATTTTTAAATATTGTTTTTAGTTTTAAAGTATTACGCATTGCTATTTCACATAAAATGATGAGTTTAAATGGTAGGTTGTTAGTTAAACCTAAAATTGTTAATACCTTCCTTTGATGATTGTTATTCTATACCTTTGTAACCCTAGCATAGAAATTCTGTAATATTGATTGCAACTTTGTGGAATAGTTATACACGGTGGAATTGCTTAGACATGCTTTGCGGCCTTGTTCAACCTTGGGGGTGGAACCATTATTACATGTTATGCTTTAATTTGGAAAAAGTTTGACATTAGGTAATGTCAGTGATTGGAAAATAAAATAAAATGGTGGAAAATACTTTAGACTCGGGTGAGTGGCTTGAGTCTTGATTGTCTCGTCCTGGTCAATTAAGGACCGACGTTTGTGACTATCCAAACTAAGCAATACTGTACAACCACATGTCCTAAATAAGAAGGTCCTGACTAAATAATTTACTAAGTTCAAACATCTAGCCTGTAGACTGTAGATGGTAGGAGTTACTTAGGTAGTTCAGACGATGGTAATTGACGTCCATATCTGTCGTGGCTTATGCTGGGCGATGGTAATCGACGTCCTTGTCCAGGCAGGTTATCCCCCACAACGGTGAGCTTTGGGTCGATGGTAAATAACGTCTATGACTTGGGGTTAAGCTCATCAGGCGGGCTAATGTTCGGATAAAGTATTGTAAAAGTTATGTGATAATCGCTTAGTCGCACGACTAAGGAAGCGTGTAATGGCCAACATTATAAGTCGATTATCTCGTGTGAGTCAAGTTATATAACCTCTGCAGAGGGTAAAACTATTCGAATAGCCGTATCCACGGTCAAGGGCGGGCAATGTGTGTTTTCACATGGTAGATTTTAGTTTTGTTTTTAAAGAAATATTTTAGGAATTCGGGAGTAGTTAGAACTCTTGAATTGTTGTTCTGGCAGATAGAGCCAGTTGGGCAGCTAGAGCCATACTTATGAAAATTTGGCTGTTAGAGCCTCAATACTGGTGACTGGTAGCTAGAACCTTCGCTAGAGAATTAAATTATTTTTATTATTGAATAGTCATTTGTCAAATGTGCTTTATGAAAAATGTTTAAACTTAAAGTATTGTTTTGTGCAAAAGAACTGTATAAGCCCAATTGTTAAAGCTATGCATATGCATATTTTCCCAAGACTCACGGAATACTTTATGTACTCACATGCTGCACTCAAAATAAATCTCAGAGTCCTACATTGATGCCGGGGACGACTACGACTACTACGTTTGCGGGTTTGACAATGGACACTCGGAATACTAGGCTGCGCTCCTAGTCGAATGTTGGTGGGCGATTCGATGGGCCACTTCGGAGTTTTTTTTGTTTCTGCTTCTGTTAGACTCAAGGTCTTTTGACATCTTTTGTAATAAGCGGTCATAAGGCCAATACTCAGTTATTTATTATTGTTATTCCATGATTCGAATTTGTTATCAACAATATTTTCACTGTGTGCAGTAGCTATTGATCTAAGACTGATACAGAAATACACATATGATTCGGATTCAGAAATCCGGTCCCAACACCCAAATTCCAAACCAACTAACCGGCTTTGTCTTCTCGCGCTTCAGAAAGCTAGCGCTGCCCACTTGGGAAGCCCATCCCCACCGCTCCTCATGACGTATCGAAGGAGGAGGAGGTGGCACTATTAGTTAGCGAGGCCAGCAGTGACGTGTTTGATCGGACCTGTGCCGGGTTGGACCGGGTCGTCCATTTGCCCACCTCTACTACTACATATCCGATCTGCTTGGCCTTTTTTCACTCTCACCTGCGCGCTTTGCGCTTTATTCTTTTGTCTTGCAAAAGCCCACTGTGATATCCAAAATTACAGCCTAGCCCGTCACAAGGCAGTGAAACAAGTCTTTTTCTTCGTCACCTTCGAGATAGAAAATAGTTACCACTGATTGGAAAGGCATATGACATCGGTGGCAGAGCGTGAGGCAAAAACAAGGGGAGGAAAATTGCCCACTGACATTTAACAATAACAATTATACAAGTGCTAAATCAATAAATAAGTTATGGATAAATTTATGATATGGCCCAAAATGCTACTCCAACTTTGGGTTATGTTTTCAACTCACAGCCTAAGGTTGTATCTCGTATTGATATTGTTTCAATGGATGGAAAAGAGAAAGAACATTTATTGGCTGAAAGGGAGGTAGGCTAAGGGGAAGAAAACTCGGTGCTTGCAGCGTGTGGGAGTAGGCCGAGTGCAGGGCATGTGGGAGAAGGACGAGAGGGAAACGTCCGCGTGTGCAAGGAGGCGAGCGCGTGGAGTCCTAGTCGCGTGCGCATGGAGGCAAGCACGTGGAGTCCAGCCGAGTGGTGCACAGGAAGAAGCCGAGTCCAACTGCGTGGAAAGCACGAGGGCATGGGTGGGACGTTTTTGCATTGAGAAAAATACCAGAAAATCAACGATGGTTTTGGCTGCCATGCCGTGCATGTGTTCTTGAGGTCTTCCCATCTAGGGTTTATGAGAGTTGACGTAGATCAAGGACATTCTGTTCTTAAGATTATCCACATAATATGTACGATCCGATCTTCTAATTCGTGATCAATCCATTGTTCATGGTTTTGAGAGGCCACGGCTGATCACTTCTATTTTGGTTCTTGTTGATGTAGTGCGATCCGACCATATTATCAAGTTTGTTACTACACTACCGTCAGAGCGTTACTGCACGAAAGATATATTGTTACTATACTATCACAGGATTGTTACTGCACTTTTAACATACCGTAAAAGATCAGGCACTCCGTGTGTCAACTGAATATGCCTACCTAAATTAAGACTTAATTAGCATAAGCTCCAATCAGCCTTGGCTGTTCGATTTATAAGAAATTTAAACGAGTTTCTTGGCTTACATGATACCATGGCGTTAAGAGATGAAGCAATCAAGCAAGATTAGAAAACTCTGCAGAGCCCTTTCTTGTTGCCTTGTTGGAAGCTCCGAGATGGCGAGAAGGCAAGAAGCTGTTACCCACTGGCCACACCACCGACAGGACCGTCGGAGGTCTAGAGCATCACGGATCCAAGTTGAGAGAGCGTGGGGAGAATTTTGGTGTCCGGCTTGCTATGGAGAGAAGATGCACATTCGGGAACAAGGGAAGAAGAAGAGTTAGAGAGAGTGAGTTTGTGAAGGATCGATAGAGAAGAAGCCATAAAGTGTAATGCTCACTGCTCACTGCTCTACTCAGTGGTTAGAGTGGGTTAAATACTGGACCAAGTACTTAAATGGGTTACATTTATATTTGGGTCATAAATAATTTATTTGAAAGGGAGTCCGGAGACCACTATATGACATGTAAACGAAATTACGATATACAGAATCAGTAAACAACAGTGAGGAGCTGAAGTGTAAACGAATGCCATGCGTAGGACAGTTCGGAGTTTGGATATCACCACACGGAAATCACTTGAACTTGTGCTTCTTCTGGTTGTGCCTAGCCTCTTCAGAATGGGCAAAGAAAGTCAAAAGGATATAACAGAAAAAAACATCTTCGTTGTTCACATTTATGGTGCAACCGTTAAAGAAAAGGGGAAAGGGCAAACCGAAAGTGCGCTGACTACGCAAGCGCAAATTTCACGTTTCAAATGGATCTGCACGCAAAACGCACCACAAACCTTGAAACCATCCAACGCGTGGTGCCAATATTAAGTTGTGGAATTGATAATATACCCTTTATTTAGATAACAATCTAGCGTGTAGCTTTCTTTCCGAGCTAATTGGTAATATATTCCTCTTTAAGGCTTGTTTGGATACATTGTGATCCGACTCAATTCCCTTGAATTGACTCAGAGTTTAAACTAAAATCTTTTTTAATCCAAAGGAATTGGTTCTAATCTCTCCCTATCCAAACAAGCCCTTAGATTGGAATCTTGATTAAATACCTCGTTTGAATTATCGTATTATTATCCTTTGTTTTCTTCCATTTTTGATATGGTGAAAGAACCATTTTGCCCTTGCTCAGGTCCCGCGCTGCCCCGACGAAAGGGGCGTCCTTGACGTACTCGCCAAGATTGACAGGCGTGGGCAACACTGGCTCCAGCGGCTTCTTGGGCGAATGGGAGACGAAGATCTCCATAAGCCCCTTGGGCGAGTAGTCGATCCAGGTGTAGACGGTCCTGCCGCTGGTGAGGTCGACGACGGCAGAGGACACCATGGTCCCAAGATTGAGGCCGATGTGGTTGCCGTTGACGTCCCCGGACGTCCATGAGGGTGTCAAACTCGACGGCGATGTCGGTCCCAAGGGAGACGCTAATGTATGACCCTGGCTTCGTCAAGGGCGGCGTCAGCAGAGGTGACGATGAAGGCGAGCCCGCCGTCGACGGAGGAAGGGTTGAGGGTGGCGATAGTGAAGGTGAACTGGGTGGAAAAGCCCCCGTGGAGCGCGACAGGGGAGGCGTAGGAGTGCGCGGCCGACGGTGGAGGTAGGGACGAGGAGGTCGCCGGAGAGATGAATGGTGGTGTTGTTGAGGTGCGTGTCGCCGAAAGCGATTTTAATCTTGGCGTGGGCGTGTAGTGTAGTCGGAGCATCATGGCGAACAAGCTCCATGTCAGCCAGCAGGAGGAGGAGCAATGCGAGCGAGTGAAGGGCCGTGGCGATGGCTGGCGGTGGTGGCATTGGCAGTGGCATGGAGAGAAGACGACAATAGTGGTAATGGGAAGGAAGGGGAGCATGGCAAAATGGTCCTTTCGTCCCCCCAAAATGGGGGAAAATAAAGGATAATAAGAAAATAAAGCAAACGAGATATTTATTCAAGGTTTTCATTTAAATATGGTACATTATCAATTACCTGGGAATACAGATATACGCGAAATTGACTAAGCGGAGGATCTATTATCGATTCCCCGTCTAAGTTGGCACCGCCGCTGATTGCTGATGGAGTGCACCACCAACCAACTCGCCGGCGCCGTTGCGTCCCCGGCTACCACGGCACCGCCGCCGACCGTGGCAGGCGGGGAGCCCCCTGACGCCCTTGTCGGCGCTGGCGCAGGCGCCGGAGCTGGAGGAGGGGACGGGGACCCCCGTGCCGCTCTCCAACGGCTGGCTGCCCTCGGCGACCGCATGGCGGCCATCCGGCGCCGCCTGGCCGCCTCCCTCTCCGCCGAATCGCAACCCCTCTCCTCCTCCGACATCCACTCCGTGTCCTCCGAGATCTCCTCCGCCGCCCACCTCGTCGTCCTCAACGCTGCCTCCCTCCTCTCTTCCTTCGCCCCCTTCCCCGCTCCACCTCCACCTCCTGCACCTCCCGCTCCTGTCCAGGAGCTTCCCGGCGCGGCCGCCTCCGCCCAAGAACTCCCCCAAGAAGCCGCCAAGGGCGATGGCGACTACGACGTCGTGGAGCTCGACGCCGCCGAGCTGCTCGCGGAGCACGTCCACTTCTGCGATATCTGCGGCAAGGGCTTCCGCCGCGACGCCAACCTCAGGATGCACATGCGCGCGCACGGCGACCGCTTCAAGACCCTGGACGCGCTCTCCCGGCCCGGCCAGGCGAAGCCTCCTGCCGGCCGCGACGTGCGGTTCTCGTGCCCCTACGCGGGATGCAATCGGAACCGTGCGCACCGCCGCTTCCGGCCGCTCAAGTCGTCGGTGTGCGCGCGCAACCACTTCCGGCGCAGCCACTGCCCCAAACTCTACGCCTGCGAGCGCTGCGGTGGCAAGAAGCGTTTCGCAGTTCTTGCCGACCTCCGCAGTCATCTCCGCCACTGCGGCGAGGAAGCACAGTGGCGCTGCTCCTGCGGCACGACCTTCTCACGCAAGGACAAGCTGTTCGGCCATCTCTCCCTCTTTGAAGGCCACATGCCAGCCATCACCGAGCCGAACAAGCATGTGGTGACAGCGCCTACAGAGGCGTCCCTTGATATGATGGAGGAAGGTGGAATTGAAGGGAACTGTGACCGGGAGGAGGATGAGGAAGGTGGTTTTGATCCGGAGTTCTTCAAGGAGTGGATGGAGGAGCTCAGAAGTGGTGCTGGTGGCACGAGTTGGCCTGGACCGGCAGCAGCCGGGCAATAGCAATGTAGCGAGTGCTATTTGGGGTAAGAGCTTTATTTTCCTGCCGTTTTGTTGTAAAATTGAAACTTATAGTATGTAAAAAAAATTGGTGCAAGAAGATGTGAAACAATGCAAGATGCTGACGATAGGAATACATGTTACTACTTACTAGTAGCTAATACAAACTAGGCATTGAAACATTCTTCTACTTGTAAAGTTTTGATGTAGTGCGTATGTCAACTTGATCGTGTGGAAAGTTATCCTCATAATTACACCAAAAACAGAAATGTTAACTTAATCTATGCGACTGAGCTCAAGCATGTAAGATGCTCTTCGATGGCATGTGTCTTAGTCAGGTTAATTTTATATTGGAGATGGGTTCAGCTGGATATGAGGCTCCTTTTTCACCACAATGGGGGAAGAACTACGCCAAAGGAAAGTCCTGTATTTGTTTGGCCGGTTCATTCCTTGTTTTTCTGTTATGCCCAGTTTACCTTAAGAAACTTCACAGGATCTTTAGTCTGGTTTGTTCTTGTATGTCCTGGATCACATATTAGCGTATGCAGTTCACTCCATTTATCGTCTATGTGGACAGAACTTTAAACCCTAAACCGCTTCCCCCTTTTCTCGTTTAGTACTCCCTCCGTTTTAGTTTATTTGACGCCATGCATATGTTATCTATGCATGTGAACGTCATTTATTAAAAAACAGAGGGAGTATGATATATCGGAATTGTTCATGCTCATGGCTTAGTTTAGGCCAGGTGGGTGGCACTCACTGGGTCCCTTACATTCACAAACATTTGAGTGTGTCCCTCGTTTTATATTTCAAGGGAGGCCATTCGGCCCTTTAAATACAACATGACCAAATGGTTGTTGCAAAATTCTAGTGGGTTTCTGGCTTTCTGCACACCCATAGCACCCCATTTGCTCTGCCTATTATGGTTTAGGTAATAAATAGCTTATGTTTTCTCTTGTATTAGTATATAAACAACTAACAATCAAGGGTTACTATGTGTAGTTGCGTACAGACAAAACTTCTTGCTAAATTTTTACGAACAGCAACTGACAGGTGGGCATGACACATGGCTTGAATTTAATGGGGTGCTCCTGTTAGTGAGTATTCATAAAGATTTCCGTTTTCTTTTTATCATTGAGTCTTTCTGCTGACCACCAATGAGATCTTTATCGAATTAGTTTGAGTTGTCGACTAGTTTCTTTTTTTTATTGGACAACTGCGGTTTTCCCAACCGGCTGTTCCAAGTATCGAACCTGGGTTGACTTGTTCCCTCTATTGCAACGCTGCCATAGGGAGCACATCCCAACTCCTTGGGCATGACAAACCATTAGTACAACTATGCTCAAGAACTGAATGAAGTGGTGGCTCAAAATGAATCTAACTATGAGAGAATATAGACTTTAAAAGAAAACGAGAGAATAAAGCAGGAAGGAATTTTTCAATAGAATTACCTTAATTTGTTTGGAGATAGAGATTGGAATTATGACTTATGAGCCAGCAATGTAGTTTAGCTTACAGTCCAATAACATAACCGTGTGCAAGTGTATGTGTTATATTACGACATACTTGTAGATTAGACAATTTCCCATTGTAATCAACTGCTAATTCAGAACTGTAATGCAAATATGTCCTTAGCAAAACGCAAGACATAAAAGCTGTACCTTCAACACATATACATCAGTAGGTTTAGTCAATGCATAAAGCAACGTACATTGTGGTGCCCTTACCCCACTCTGACGAAACTGCAGCCATCAAAAGAAGTAAAAAAAACGTTGAATATAAGATACAGAAGATCCTTATAATATGAAACAAGATATCAACATTAGAATTTGGGGCAAAATCTATGATTTCGAAAAAAATTCAAGAGGCTTGGCACCAAATTTCTATGTTGAGCCAAATTTGTTGTGAGGGAAGTAAAACGTTTGTTGAACTAACCTTTGCAGTTGAGATCGGTGTTAAACCCGGGTTTTCCCGGAAGAATTGTTTGTCCTCACGCAAGTCTGCAAGTAGTCAATTCTTATCAGATTTTCCTTTTTGATAAAAAGACTGTAGGGAGGCCTCTACAGTATAATTTAATTAATAATATTAACAATAGGGGAATAATTACAAGCAGTTTAGAAATTAATTTACAATCCCTCACCCAGGGGGTCTAGATCATGTTTTGGGTCATGTTCTAATTTAGAAAGGATTGATAGCATTATGACCGGAAGAAGCCTACCGTATGATGCGACAATAGTAATTAATGCAATGTGTGTTTTCTGAAAATGCAGTCATATTTCTAAACTGAAAGAAAAACGTAATGTTTCGGCAATATTTTTCTCTTATAATTGGCTGTAAAAATCTGAGCAGCCTGCTTACCAAGCTTTGTTCGAACTAATACAATAGGCACATTTGGAGCATAATGCCTCAGCTCCGGTATACACTGCTCAATATGGAGGAAAAAGATTGTCAAAATTAGGGATTACTAATAAAGAATATCAAGACTTTCTTGGCAAAATTTTCAGGTAAAGAAATGTGAACCTTCTTGTGAATATTCTCATAGTTTGCTTTGCTGATGAGGGAAATTGCCAACAAAAAGGCATCAGCCCCTCTGTAGCTAGAGGTCTTAGCCTGTTGTAGTCCTCTTGTCCTGCAAAAGACCAGCCAAGGTTCAAGAACAACACAAATTTTCTTATCCACAGAAAAGGTTTAATGCACATTTTCGTATTATTTAGATAAAACAGATGTTAATATTATCTATCTCATCACCTAATTAATCATATAATAGCTATGGAATCTAAACATACTGTGGGCCTTCCTGATCATTTCTCTAATATTTGAAATTCCAGGAAATTAAAGAATGGCAATAAGGCATAACTACTCAAAATATTTAACATCACGTACTGCTTGGCAAAAACGTGACACATATTACTCTTTAACATTCATGTAACTCAAGAAATGTGCAGGCATTTCTGAAATCAACACGTCAATCTGAAACTCAGCCTACATACCAGCAATATCCCAGAGGCCGAGGTTCATCGTGTTGCCGTCGACGACCACGTCCGCGTTGAAGTTGTCAAACACCGTGGGCACATAATCCTATCCACCAGAAAACCGTACAAAAAGATTCAGAAAATGACAACCAATACTACTACAGAAAGGGTAATCACAGACGGTTTTTGAACCGTCTGAATTTATGTGTCTGTGATAACAGACGGTTATCACAGACGGTTTGTGAGCCGTCTGCGATAAGTCACAACACAGACGGTTTGTAGTATAAACCATCTGTGAAGAACTACTATCACAGACGGCTTATACAACAAACCGTCTGAGATACGTAGGTTATCACAGACCATTATATGTACCAACCATCTGTGATACGTAGATCATCACAGACCGTTATATGTACCAACCATCTGTGATTGCAGACATATCACATACGGTTAGTAAAAATAACCGTCTGTGATATCATAAATATTACAGACGGTTGTTGGTGGTAGCTGTCTGTGATATCTGACATATCACAAGCGGTTGTTCGTGATAGCCGTCTGTGAATGCTTACTATCACAAACGGCTTCTATCAAAAACCGTCTGTGATATGTCGACCGTCACAGATGGTTATATGTACCAACTGTCTGTGATTGGAGACATATCACAGACAATTAGTAAAAATAACCATTTGTGATATCCGATATATTATAGATGGTTGTTGGTGGTAGCCGTCTGTGATAGTATGCATTTACAGATGGTTTATATCACAAAACCGTCTGTGATAGTTCGTTCTATACCTATTTTTTGTTTGTTTTTCGGTTAACCACAGGAAATGCTAGTCATGCCCTTTGAAAACAAGCAAGCAGAAAATAGATAAATCACAATTTATTTGATATAGAACAACTTAAAATGATTTAAAACTCAATATCAATTACAAAAGAATGTTCATGTATTGTCGCTAGAGTTACAATTGAATTACATTTCAAAGTGAATTACAATTGAACATGTATTAATCGGTGTCACTAGAGTGAAACTCTCCTTTCGAGCTAATGATCTCTGCCTTGATGAAGGTGGCTCGAGCCATCTTCGAACGTCCGAGAGTTCGATTAGAGCGAATGTACTTGATTCGATTGTTATGTCCTGTCGCTAGGAGGAGTAAAGTAGTAAGCATATATATTTAAATTGATAATTAGGAAATAATTATTGCGAGATTGACAAACCATTGGATCATTCGTCTTAGCACTCATGATTTCCTGCATATGACGACAAACGTAGAATGCACATACATTGCCTTGTAGTTGCTGGTGGTACTACAAAAATAGAATTACATATATAGGTATAGTCAGTTCGAGAGGCCATGTTACGAAGTGTGATATAGGATTATTGTGTTGTAACGGGTACTGAAAATCGTGTCCTGTGTTGCAGTGTAGCGCTTGGTTCCTTGTGTGTCCCTTCCTCGGCAACATCGGCACTGAATGATCTACGTGATTCCAAAAAGTTATCCTCGGCCATTTCAAACGATGGAAGACTACAATTGATTTATGTATGGAGGAAATGAGCATACCTGTCGAGTACTATTTTGCACAAGGGTGAAGTCGTGGTTGTTGTTGACTAGGGAATCAATGTATATTACCTTGTTCCATTTTGGTACAATGACTAAAAGGATCCAGTGCCACCTACTCATGTATATCGCTATAGTCATTAAACCTAAGTTCGTGTTGCGTATAAAATACAAATGAAATTTGTATAGCAAGTAGTGAAGCACTTACCCCTGGTTGTAAGGCACCAGTATGTAGTCCTTGTCGCGGTGAGCAAGCAATCCCCTCATTATGTACTTCTTGACGTAGGGTGTGTCTAGGGTGATGCATTGCTCAGATATCAACTCCCACCGGTTCTCGCGATCGCTGGGCTTGTTGCATCATGTATCTATACATAAGCAATGAGTTATGACATTTATCAGTATTACGTGAATGTACAACTTGATTCACTACAACACAAAAGCCATGTAGAGACGCCTATTTTATGGGTTAAAGACGTTTTCAATCATCTCTATAGCATCATATAATCGTTTTTGTAAAACGTCTCTAGAGCGTCTCCCCACGTACCGTGTCAAAGATTGTAGAGACGTATTGTTAAGCGCGTCTACAATGATATGAGTCGTTTAGATTGTGTCCCTACAAGCTTGGAGACACTTTCATATATGCATTTCCATATCGTCTCTACTCTCCCTAGTGACGCTTTATTGCGTGACAAGAAACATGGATACGTATTCATAGACGTATTTAGATTGAGCTAGAGTCATCTATTTTTATTTTGTTCAGTAGAAATATTTTATCACTAAACAACAATGATTCAGAGGGTATAGTATCACATATTTTCATACGAAGTTTTAGAACTTAGGTAAAGCCATTTCAAATGTAGAATTATATTGTCGATATATTAAAAAACTAGAAGAAAAAAACATAGACACTCTGTTGCAGAGTGAATTGAGTTAACAACTGAATCTAGCATCCACATACAAAGGTGCAAACACACCGAAAAAAATTCCTACAAATCCTATAACTGAATCAGGCGATGAGTGGTTAGAGGGCAGCGGCGGCGTCTTTAGGAACAAACAGCCTAATCCACCTCCAAATAACAGAGCCTAGTACCTATTCAGTGATAAACTTGTTTATTATGTCTATTCATGTCTCAAAAAGAAATCATGCAAGCATGGCATAAGAAGGGTTGCATTTATTGAAAACAAAGGAAATACACAATACGAAATTGAAAGCACAGGAACCGCAAGCATAAGCATAAGAAATAGTCTCTTCAATTTAAGTTGGCAGAAATAGTGTGTTTATTAAGGTTAAGTCCTCCGCTAACTCAAATCAAAACGAAAAATCTGTGAGCTAAGCAGGAATAACTGGAGATGTTCATACTGTTACAACTCCAAAATGGAAGTCTCTAAATTTATTCAAATGTTTAGGCTCTAGAGTTTCCATTTTCTAGTACAATTATCCTATGCTTATACTGGAACTTACTTTGAAAGAAGAAACCCATAATTAAGCTCTATGCACACTTAATCCAGTTCCCTGCATAGGAAAAGGCAATCATTTTTTGCCGCACCAATCCAGATTGAGATCAAGGAAAGGAAGTTGATTAAATTATTGAATCACTAAAACCATAAGTTCAATGACTAACAAAAAAACATGGTGAATAAGCACAATATAGAAAAGGTTCCATCTTTGATGGCCAACAAAAGCAGGACATCACTATGTGCTTCATGATAAAAATATTATTACTTTGGATAAAACAAATTCAACAATAATTGATGACCCAATACCATACCTTGAACTTCGGTATGTTTCTCCTAGTACCGCCTTCAAATGCAAGCTCCGGTAAAAAGGCCAAATTAGGCCCCTTTATGTCCACCAAGAAGTTCTGGAATAACCAACTCCAGCTCAGCAAAAAGGAATAAGAACATCATATAAGGTGTTCCAGAATCTAGAATACATTCGTGAATGTAAAAACTTAAATCAAACTTTTAGTCAGTGTTCTATGGTCAAATTTGCGAATGTTCATTTTGATTTCAAGTAATATATTTGAACAGTGAGCATATGGTCAGAATTACATGTAGATGCTTATAAATGCAATCGTATAACTAGCACTAGAGATAGGTAATTCTGAATGTAAATGTATACTTACATCTGGTTTAGTGTCAACCATAATACCAAGAACTGTATCTTCTATAGAAGGTATATACTGCCAGAAAACAACAAACATCACATGAATAGGCTGTTGGAAATATGCCCTAGAGGCAATCATAGAGATGATTATATTTCATTATGTTCATGACATTGGATAATGTGTTATCTTGTTCCTAGAATAATATTGTTAATATTTATTATCAAGTATGTGACTTGGTTATGAAACTCTATTTCTGCGATAATTATTCTTATACGATCTCTGGTCGGAAACATATGAGGACACATATGAATAGACTAGCATATGTATTGGTTGATGACTATGTTTCACGAGTCATAGATATGGAGATATCAAACCAATAATATGGACACATGTTAGAGAACATGATGTTGGATTAGACCCACCTTGAGACACTATTGAGATTGTTATGATTCTATGTGTCGTTAGTTGGTCTCAAGCAATGATGATGTATAATCCTTAGACCCGAGATCAAGATGGTTTTCTACATGTGTAATAGCACTCTTAGGGGTTGCCAAACGCTACACCGCCATCCGGGTAGTTATAAAGGTAGCTTTCGGGTATCTTTGTGAAACATGGAGAGGAATGTGATTGGTCGGATATGGATTTGCCCTCCTAACATAACAGAGAGATGTCTCTGGGCCCTCGTTGTGATCGGATAAAGAAAGTGCATGGCCATGCCACTAGTAGTCGAAGTGTTCGACCACGTAAAGTTATCTGACACTCGATCGAGAAAGAATTGAACAGTCCATGGATGACACAACATCTCACTTGGAGTTCAACCAGACATCATGAGGCAAAAGGAGTATACACGAGTAGGTCACTCAGTTCGATCAGTTACAGACTGGTCGTATGGAGATACGAGCTGGTCGTAGACTGGTCGAACGTAATCACAGAGTGGTCGTAACTTGGTCGTAAGGAGTTACGAACTGGTCGTGACCACATACGAACTGGTCGTATAGAGATAGGACCTGGTCGTAAGTGATGAGGACCTGATCGTAGATCATATTGCATTATGGTTCGTCCGATATGATTTGTGTGTATTCCGGAATCGCTATGTTCTGCTAGGAGCCGCTACGACTAGTGATTGGAAAGGGTTTCCGAGTCACAACCGATTACGCATGAACCTACAGGATCACACACTTAACGGGTTGGAACAAACCAGTATGAATATGATTCATAAACGTGTTCGGATAGGATCCATCACGAGCACTATATAAGGAGATGCATGAGGCTATTGGGAGGTACACGTGAAAAACACCACCGAAACCCTAGCCGCCATCTTCCTGAGAGTTATGCCGTGCGACTTGGGGCTAGCACACCGGTGTATGGTTGTTCCTGCCCTAGACATGTGGATACCGTAGAGGCGCTACTATGATTGTTGCGCTTGAGGACGATCCGCGATCTTCACGAGGAACTGCAGAGGTTGCTGGAGGGGATGATCGACTACGACCACCGTATCGACTTGCTGGACGTTGGACGATCGACTACGACCACTACATCGACGCGCTCTTTGTTGGACCAGGCTGCTCCAACCCTTTTTCCGCTGCTCTGTGCGTCTGGTGGTAACGATCTATGATCATCTACTTGCTTGGCTTCCTAGTTTACGTGGTAGAATTTTTGTTTGTAGCTATCGTAGCCTACCCGCGATCCAACAGTGGTATCAGAGCCATCCTGCGTAGTTTTTGATCTGGATCGATCACATATACTTGATATGTGGTAATAGTAGATTGGATCTATTACTGGTCGGGTCTGGTAACCTAGATCGGTTCATATGGATGGAACGATCTAGGCCCTAGTCGATTTGATCGATCAGTTTCTCGGTGGTAGTAGATGGGTTTACGAGGAGGCATGAGCTATAAGGACTAGATGATTTATTGCGCTTGTTCACGACCAGACTGCATATCACTCCTACTGGTCGGGACCGCCGTGCTGGGTATTCGTACCGCCGCTATAGGTAGTGTGTGCTCATGTCGTCCGATAGAATTGGATTCTGTGCATAACTTGTTTTTGCAGGGATTGATGTGAATAGTATGACCCATAATGGTTCATGTATGAGATGCATGTATGTGTGTAATGTTCATGACCTGCGTGTCATGCTTATTGCAGCCCAAGGCTGTCTATTTTTGTATAACGGCCTGCGTGTCGACTTGTGATGCTTCTTTTCTCCTTGTGATTCATTACTAGCGCTATTAGGAGTAATGGCTTAGTGGGAGTACTTGGAGGAGTCGACCACTTGGAGACACGGCGAACAGGATGCATGGCGATAGAGATCACCATAGAGAAGGGTCATACTATATCACAATGCAATTTGATTGTCTGTGAATGCCTTTATATTCCTGTTCATTTATTTCTATACATGTTTTTGCTTTAAATGCTTTTAACATGGTAGAAGTAAAATCCTCACATAATATTAAGTTAAATTGATGCCTCCCAAATGTTTGCACCATCCAAAGTCATGTATTTTAATGGTAGGTCTTGCCATAGCAGAGTGCCATTAACAATCCTTGACTAGATGGGTTTGTGTCAAACACTTACACGCTAAGCATTGATTTAACTTAACAAGGTTATCATAACAGTTGTGGACCTTGGGGCATCAGGGTTGGGTGCTGAAGCATAAAGATGCTGCCCAACAACAAGAGTCATATAGAGATATGATTAGCAAATGGTTGCTTACCATTTTCACTAGTCTTCTAGCAGTGATGCCATAGCTCACTAGTAGATTAATTGATTTTGGATCTTGAATCATTAAATGTCATAAGAGGGATATGGTATTTAGTGGGAGTATCTTTGTTAAATTGTTTAATAGAAGTTACTTTTCTTGAACATATGTCTTAGTTTTGTATATTTATGTTGTAGATCATGGCACCTACTGCTGTACCTACATCCAGTTTTGCATTATGTTCGATACTTGAAAAGGAAAAACTGAATGGAACAAATTTTACGGATTGGTCCCGCAACCTAAGAATTGTTCTTAGGCAAGATAAAAAGGAACATGTTCTAGAGGAACCAATTCCAGATGTTCCTACAGAGAATGCTGCTGCTAGTCTTAAAGCCGCCTATAAAAAGGCATGTAATGAGTCCCTTGATGTTAGCTGTCTCATGCTTGCTACTATGAACTCAGACCTTCAGAAACAGTTTGAGAACATAGAGGCCTACGATATGATCGTAGCGCTCAAAGGCATGTTTGAGACACAAGCAAGAATTGAGAGATTTGAGATATCAAAGAACTTGTTTGGATGTAAGCTAGCTGAGGGTGGTCCGGTGAGCCCTCATGTAATCAAAATGGTTGGTTACACACAGAGCTTGAAAAAACTTGGTTTTCCACTTATCCAAGAGTTGGCTACAGATTTGATTCTTGCTTCGCTTCCTAATAGCTATGGGCAGTTCATTTTGAACTTCCATATGAACGGCTTAGACAAGAATCTCACCGAACTGCATATGATGCTTAAGACAGTAGAGGGCAGCATTAAGAAAAGCAACAATCATGTGATGATGGTGCAAAAGAGTACAAGCTTCAAGAAGAAGGCTAAGACTTGGGTCAAGAAAAAGGGTAAGGCTAAAGTTTCAGATGAGATCAAAACTAATAAGCCTAAGCCCAAGACTAAGTCCAGCCCGACTCAAGAGAATGAATGCTTTTACTGCAAAGAGCTAGGCCATTGGAAGAGGAACTGCAAGAAATACCTGGCTAATCAGAAAAAGAATGGTGGGACTAAAGCTTCCACTACAGGTATTAATGTTATAGATGTTTTTCTTGCTGACTCTTCTGTTAACTCATGGGTATTTGATACCGGATCGGTTGCTCATATCTGCAATTCGATGCAAAGTCTAACAAAGAGTAGGAGAATTGCAAAGGGCGAGATGGATCTTCACGTCGGGAATAAAGCAAGAGTTGCTGCATTAGCCGTCGGGACTTTGCCATTACTTTTGCCTTCAGGATTTATTATGGAATTGAATAATTGTTATTACGTTCCAGCCATTAGTAGAAACATTATCTCGCCTCAATGTTGATGGCCAGAGGGTTATAAATTCATTATTGAGAACAATGGTTGTTCTATATTTTTGAATGAAGTGTTTTATGGCTATACTGTTTTGAATGGGTTGTTTATTTTAAATCTTGATGATACGTCCATCTATAATATTAATGCGAAAAGGCTTTGGCCTAATGAAACGAATTCCACTTTCATTTGGCATTGTCGTTGTAACATCCCAAACAATGGTGCGTGTTTCAAATGTAATAAAATGAGGATAAATTAAAACTTTTGATGCCTCATGATGTCATTTGAAATTTTCTAGAAATTTCCCCTAGTAATTCCTAAAAACTCCATGATCCAATCTTGTGATAATCCTCTGGAAATATTTTTCCTATCATCTAGATCATCCTAGTAACCTCTCTGAAAAATCTCATAATTTTTAGATTTTATTTGCTATTTCAAAAGAGCAAGTCAAACCAGTTTGGACTCTGGTCAAACCCCTTGGCCAACAGCTTGTGAATTTTCTGGAGAACAATGCAGTGCATAAAAATTTCTGGAAAAATTACACAAGGTTGTCCTCTGGTCCAGCAAGCTTCCATAAAAATTTCAGAATTTTTGGAGCTTAGGAGCTACCTCCAAAAATTCCCTATCTTCTCAGCCTTTTAAAACAAAAACTAAAAACACTATTCATCTGACTCGAACCAGACTCAGGTCCGACCTGAGCCGACTTGGCTCGACCAAGTCACTTAAACGCGCGTCACATGCAGTCGTCCGATCGCGCATCAACGGCCACGATCGCGTACCGCTTCGGCCAGTTATAAAACTCCTCGCGCATTATCGACCGTTGGATCTTGATCCAGCAAGACGCTCGATTCTCTCTCGATTGCTCGCGTGCGTGGTCAACTCGCTCGCGCGGCGCTCACGCAGGTCACGTGTCACGTGTCATGCGCGCGCCGCTGCCAACTCCGTCACCGCGTGGCAACGCCGTCAATCCACCGCCCCTCTTGGCCAATCCTCAGCTTCGCTGGTTGACGCCGCTTCCATTTCCGTCACCGCCTGGGGATAATACCCCTTCTCTCGCCCGTTGGAGGCCATTCCTCCTCTCGGTGGCTGAGGAGGAAGGCGTTGGTTTGAGCTCAGCTCAAAGGTGAGCTCCCTCCGCGTGGTCTCCCCTTCTTCCTCTTCCTTCACCGCTCCTATGAGCGCTGGTTTGAGCCCTTGTCTCTTGGTTTAGCTCGCGGTTTAGAGGCGTGCTCCCCGCTGCTCTAGAGCTCGCACCCGAGGCCGCCGCCTTACCATCTTCATCTCCGGTGAGTTTCCCTCTTCCTTAAGTGCGTCACCATGCGCCATTTGGTCTTAGGAGGAGAACCCCTCAACCAATTTTGTATTTCGTCCACAGGAGCTCAAGGAATTTCACTTTTCCCCATTTTCGGCCGCAAAGCTCACCTTCTTCCCCATCTCCGGCACGGTGAGCCTCTCGTCGATTCTTTATTCTCACACCACCTGAGGGCCTCACTTGTGCTCTCCCGACCACTCATTCCCTTTCTCCTTCACCAGGTCAACCCCTCCTCGGTGAAGCCATCGCCACCGCCTCGGTTCTCGTCGCCGGCCCAACTTCGGCAGCTTCTCTACCTCCGGGTCATCCCGGTGAGTTCACTGAACCCCTCTATTGCCTATGCGCGCGCTAGTTTTCTGCGGGCGTCCCTTTTCTGCGATATGCCATGTTCCCGTAGAAGCTCCTCCGCTCCTCGCCATCATTGCCGTCGGGCCACCACCTGGTCTCATTCTTTGGTGCCGCGGTGCGCGAGGTCACAGGCTTTCCGTTTTGGCCACTCACCCGCCTTTGCCGAAGCTGCTGCCATGCGTGGCCGGGATGATTTCGCCAAGACGCTGCTCTGCGTGGCAGCTTCGGACATTTACTGTAGATGATCATTAGGAGTTAATGATGTCTTAAGCACTGATCCCAGTGTAGATTTGGGTTTAAATGTGTAATGTTTCGCTTACATGTGGGGCCGGGCACAGTAAAGCGTGGTGTAATACCGGTTAAGTTCTGAGATTGACAAGTGGGCCCGGGAACTTAAGTGCACAGTGGTGAACCCATAGACCGGCCATAGACCCATGGTCCATGCACTATGCTGTGGACTAGGTGTATGACATGTGGACCCCACATGTCAGGCCAATTCGGAAATTCAAACGGAAAATAGAAAATGGCACTGTTCTAGTGACCCCACTGGTCAGTCACTTTGGCTAGAGTAGGCTGGGTATAAAAAGTATTGTATGTTATTATAATTTCCGAAATGCTTTATTTGTGAACTGAAAATTGGTTAAACTTCAAAATTGCATAAGTAATTCATATTAGCTCCAAAATTGATGATTCAAATTTTGTTAGTTTCATTTTTAAATGTACTTTAATATAAAAATGGTTTGAATCATGTTACTGTTTCAGAAATCACATTTGGCAAAATTACTTTAGGTTTAGTATTATTGTTGCACTAAAAATTGCTCTAACTTCAAAAATGCATAAGTATTTCTCTGTAACTCCAAAAAGAGTAAACTCAATTTTGTTAGAATTCTCTGTTAGTGTAGTTTATTGTAAAATAGGTTGTGAGCATGATACTGTTCCTGAAAATCTTATTTTGCATGTAACTTAAGTACTACTTTCACGATTTTGAAAAATCATAGAAAATTCATCTTAGCTCCAAATGAGGTGAATCAAATTCCATTGTTCATCTCATGAGGTGCTATGCCTATCATAAAAATTTCAAGTGCACCACTGCTCTGGAAATTTTCGCCAAAATAATTAATCGGATGAACAGTAACCGGTAGCAATTAAATTGAATTTTCTGGAAAACTGACATTCAAACTGTTATAAATTTTGCATAGAACATTCAAATAAAGTGATTCTTGTTGTTAAATTCATCTAAAATCAAGCTCTACATTCTGTGAATTTTTCATAATTTTTGGATGACTTTGAATTTTTGGGGTCTTTCGGTTTTATTCGCTTCTTATTGTACTTTTGATTCTTTCGCTAGGTTCCAACGATATTATTGATTGCGCGAGTGACCCTCTGCAGTAAGATAATCAACTCAGCAAGGCAAGCAGTTTGATCATGAATGTCCTATTACTTTCAAGTCTAATACTTTGTTTACAAATTGTATGTATGCATGCTTTTGTGTCAAAGTAGTTTTTCCCGATTAGAGGTAGCTATTCCTATTGCATGGTTGCCCTTAAATTGTTATCCCCTGCCACAAAACATAAGTTATTAATATCGCTGGTGAATTAGAGCCCGGTGATTTAATTATGCTCTTTTATTGTCCTTGCGGTGTCATGCTTAGAAATGCTTAGCTACCGGTAGAATTTGGGCGGTTATCGACTTAGTCGATAACCTTCATCACACAAAATTATTATTATCATTATGCTCAGCACCTTGTGCTTTGTTACTTTATAAAGTCAAAAACTGAAAATAAAAATGAAATGTTTGGGACTTGGGCGCAATGGTTGATGGTGTGATCTTACGGTGTGATGGAATGGTGCCCAAGTCAATCAAGGACCGAGTTACTTGCGCCACCGTACCGAGCAATTTGCGTATTAACCACATGAGAGGGATATGGGACCTCTCTTGACTTAGTACTTTGGCGTGTGTTAGCTCCAGGTCGCATGGTGGATGTGTGTGTCGTGTTGAAAAAGAAACTTGTGTGTGTTTGGGTGAGTAGTGGTGGAGGTTATCCACTGCAAGGAGCATCGTCCTTTATAAGGAGATGAGCATCTTTGATGACTCCGCATCAACATATGGGGTTGTGATGTCTATGTTAAACGTTTGACGTCTGACAAATTCGCACCCAAATCAGATAAATGCTTCTTTATAGGATATCCTAGGGAAACCAAAGGATATTATTTCTACAACCGGGAAGAAGACAAAGTTTTTGTTGCCCAAAATGGTGTCTTTTTGGAGAAAGAGTTTCTTTCAAAAGGCGTCAGTGGGAGAAAGGTGCAACTCGAAGAAATTCGGGAAACATCTGAAAGTGTTTCAACTCCTACTGAACCTCTACTAAATGAACAAAATGTTGTTGAACCTGTAGATGAGACACCAGCCCCACGTAGATATAAAAGGCCACGTCAATTGCCTTCAAGGTATGGGCATGACGCTTTATTATTGAATAATGATGAGCCTAAGACTTATGAGGAAGCGATGATGGACCCAGACTCTGAGAAATGGCTTGGAGCCATGAAATCCGAGATAGACTCCATGAGAGAAAATCAGGTTTGGAATCTGGTCGATCCATTTGATGGTGTTAAAACCATTGAGTGCAAATGGATCTATAAGAAAAAGATTGATATGGATGGAAATGTTCACATTCATAAGGCTCGACTAGTCGTAAAAGGTTTTCGACAAGTTCAAGGAGTTGACTACGATGAGACTTTCTCACCAGTAGCGATGCTTAAATCTGTTCGGATCATTCTAGCAATTGCTGCATATTTCGACTATGAGATATGGAAAATAGATGTCAAAACAGCTTTCCTTAATGGAAACCTAGATGAGGATGTGTACATGACACAACCTGAAGGTTTTGTCGATCCAAAGAATGCTAGTAAAGTATGCAAACTTCAAAAGTCCATTTATGGGTTGAAGCAAGCATCTCGGAGTTGGAATATACGTTTTAATGAGGAGATCAAAAGGTTTGGTTTCATCAAGAACAAAGAAAAACCTTGTGTTTACATGAAGGTTAGTGGGAGCACACTTGTTATTCTGATCTTGTATGTAGATGACATACTACTGGTCGGGAATGACATTCCAATGCTTGAATCTGTTAAAACTTCATTAAGAAATAGTTTCTCAATGAAAGATTTAGGAGATGCAGCATATATCTTGGGAATAAAGATCTATAGAGATGGATCAAGAAGGCTAATTGGATTAAACCAAAGTATGTACATAGACAAAGTGTTGAATCGGTTCAACATGCAAGATTCCAAGAGAGGATTCTTGCCCATGGCACCTGGCATTAATCTTAGCAAGAATCAGTGTCCTACGACCACTGATGAGCGAGACAAAATGAGTAATATTCCATATGCTTCGGCCATTGGATCCATCATGTACGCCATGATATGTACACGACCAGATGTATCATATGCTCTAAGTGTTACGAGTAGATACCAAGCTAATCCCGGTGAAGATCACTGGACAGCTGTGAAAAACATTCTTAAGTACTTAAGAAGGACTAAGGATGTGTTCCTAGTTTATGGCGGTGATGAAGAGCTCGTTGTAAATGGTTACACCGATGCAAGCTTTCAAACCGACAAAGATGATTATCGTTCGCAATCTGGTTTTGTATTCATTTTGAATGGAGAAGTAGTGAGCTCGGAAAGTTCCAAGCATGAGACGGTTGCTGATTCCACGTCAAAGGCCTAGTACATTGCGGCTTCTGAAGCTGCAAAAGAAGGTGTTTGGATAAGGAATTTCATTGCTGAATTGGGTGTGGTTCCGAGTGCCTCGAGCCCAATGAATCTCTATTGTGACAACAATGGAGCCATTGCGCAGGCTAAGGAGCCTAGATCCCATCAGAAGTCCAAGCATATACTCAGGCGTTATCATCTTATTCGCGAATTGGTGGATAGAGGAGATGTTAAGATATGCAAAAAGAAAGTGCATGGCCGTGCCATAAGTAGTCGAAGTGTTCGACCACGTAAAGTTATCTGACACTCGATCGAGAAAGAATTGAACAGTCCATGGATGACACAACATCTCACCTGGAGTTCAACCAGACATGTGAGGCTACACGAGTAGGTCACTCAGTTCAATCAGTTACCAACTGGTCGTATGGAATCGAGCTGGTCGAGATGGCGGTCGAGCGTAATCCAGAGTGGTCGTAACACAGTCGAAGGAGTTCTGAATAGTCGTGACCACATCTGAACTGGTCATATAGAGATAGGACCTGGTCGTAAGTGATGAGGACCTGATCGTAGATCATATTGCATTAAGGTTCGTCCGATATGACTTGTGTGTATTCGGGAATCGCTATGTTCTGCTAGGAGCTGCTTCGACTAGTGATCGGAAAGGGTTTCGAGCCACAACCGACACGCATGAACCTCTGGTCACACACTTAGCGGGTTGGAACAAACCGATCGAATCGATTAAATGGCGTGTTCGGATAGGATGCGTCACGAGCACTATATAAGGAGATGCATGAGGCTATTGGGAGGTACGCGTGAAAAACACCACCGAAACCCTAGCTGCTATCTTCCTGAGAGCTCTGCCGTGCGACTTGGTGCTAGCACACCGGCGTATGGTTGTTCCTGCCCTGGACGTGTGGATACCGTAGAGGCTCTACTACAATTGTTGCGCTTGAGGATGATCCGTGATCTTCACGAGGAACTGCAGAGGTTGCTAGAGGGGACGATCGACTATGACCACCGCATCGACTTGCTGTACGTTGGACGATCGACTACGACCACTACATCGACGCGCTCTTCGTTGGACCAGGCTGCTCCAACCCTTCTTCCGCTGCTCTACGCATCTGGTGGTAACGATCTATGATCATCTACTTGCTTGTCTTCCTGGTTTGCGTGGTAGAATTTTTGTTTGTAGCTATTGTAGCCTACCCGCGACCCAACATAGGCAGCTGCTGAAATAGAAAGCAAGGATAGTGAACAAAGCACTATGCGCAATCTCGCATTTTACAGTTAAGCAGATACAAAGAAAAAGGTTTAGAGCTTTTCAAACAGATTAATTGTGCTTGGAAGAGCTGAAGAGAAGTCAATGTGTTGAAGCAATGAAAACTCGAAACATCATTCAAACCATGATACGTGAAATTATTACACCCTACAAATGTAAAAATATGGCCTTTGATTGATATAGCTGTCTGAGTGATGCCTGCTCAAATTCTATGTACTCATCTTTCTGGGCAACATATATGGATTCAGTTAGACCTAGAAGAAAGAGAGAAAAAAAGAGAGAGAATCATGATGCTAATCAACAGATCTGCAACTGCACTACAAATGTAAAAGAATCACACTAAGAACCTTGAGTATCAAGTACATATACTGCAAAACAACAAGCACCTGAACAACTGACATAGCTAGCTTTATTCCGCTAACTAGTATCGAACAACAGCTATGTCAGTAGAGAAATATACACTTGTCCTACTAAAATTCAAATTTTAAAAGACCTCATAATTGTCAAAAGAACTAACCAAAAGAATAAAAAGATATATATTAATCTAGTTGTTCGGCTAGTAACCAATACTAGTTCTCTATTTTGCCTAACAGTGACAATAACAAGTTTCTATAGATATAACGAAAGGACTAGTGCCCAAATGACCCAAAGGATCAGAAGAACAAAAATAACCAGAAAGTGATTATAGTCTGAAACAACAAATAATGTAAAACTAAGTCTGACGCAACAGAAGAAATAGACATCACTTAACTGAACTAGTAAATTATAATTCACATGGTCAGTTTTAGACTTGCAACAAACACAACTAGCTTTTTTTTAGAATTGCATAATAGAAGAGAAAACCACTCATGTGAACTGAAGTGTAACCAGACTTGCAACAAACAACTTTCACAGGATGCAGCCATTGCATCTTGACATGTTATACCAACCGTCTGCTGTTGAAGCCATGCCAATGTCAATATCAAAATTCAGAAACCACAGTTCCCCACCGGCAGCGATCAAAGACAATGCTAAGCAACGCACAGTTTGCAGCTGAGTTTTTTGACGTGGGGAACTCAAAATACTTGGGTGATTCCTTCTCCACACAATTAGGGCTACTGGCTGGCTACCAGCACCAACATAGTTCTCACCTGGATTCGCTTTAGGGACCTGAGGAATTAAGAATGTGAGCTCCAAGAAACAATACTTCTAGGGAACTGATGAGATGCAGCATAGGGAATCATCGAACAATCACATACAAATAAGAATCTTGATCTCCCAGCTAATATATACTATCCATGGCCTCAAAATTTGTTAACTAGATTTTTTGCGCTGATGGATTAAGAATCTTGAATTCTTTTCATGTGAATGACCTAATGCATACAAACAAGATTGAATCATTGAAGATTCAGGACCACAATTCACTTTGATTCGCATACATACAAGATTGGGAATTAGGGATTTGCCAATTTGGGAATTGGGATTACCTGGCTCTAGAGTCTGGACTCGGGGGAAGACTCTGAGACAGGGTCATGGGGACAACGGTCGATGGGGAGTGAGGGAGTCACCAATCGCCCAGTCGCTGAGTTGCCTTAGAGGCTAGAGCTAGAGTCTCAGCCGTTCAGAGCAGCAGCGAGCCTCGCCCGGTCGCTTGGAGCCTTGGAGCAGGCGAGGCGAGCAAGCTGCCGCGCCGCCACCGCCATAATGCCCCTCCCCCTCCGCCTCCGGTCGACCGATCCTCGCCTCCTCAGTCCTCCCCTTCTCCGGTTCTCCCCGTGAGTCCGCGTCAGCGACGACGCAACCCCACCGAGACGCCGAGTGCACTGCCGACCCGTACGACCCCACCCGTCGCCGCCGCGCTCACTCGCCGCCGCCGAGACGGATCAGGTTTGGGTGTGGAGGGAGGGCGCGGTGCCGAGCGTGGAGGAAGGGTGCGGAGGGAGGAGCGACTGCCAGGCGCGGAGGGAGGGCGCGAGGGCGGCACAGCACCGGCTAGCAGATTGGAGGAAGAGCGTGGAGGGAGGTTGAAGAAGTGGGGAGGTGGAGAGATGGAGGCATGGGGAGGTGGAGAGATGCCTACAGTAAGATTTTTTCTGGCGTCATATAAAACGTCTTGAGAAGTGTCTTTACATATTAGGTATTTTTTGGTGTAGAGACGGACATAAAAGCGTCAAAACAAAAACGACTTTACATGATAGTTTTGTTGTAGTGATTGTACACATTTACAGTGTCCAACATCGTAGAAGTGAGGCGTCGAGGGTGTCGAGGTTGAATAGTTCAAATATGTCTTCGAAGCACACGACGAAGTAGCCTGGCTTGTGGAGGAAATGGTTCTTCGTGTAGCTGACGGTGATTCCAGTAGGCTGGTTTTTCCTCCGCTCGTTGGTCGTATCCATTTACCAGGCTTGCAAAGTCTTGCAACCTATTCCAAGGCGGGATAATAGTGTGTTGGGGACCAACGGTATTCCTAGGGAGAGCGTCTCTGGCTTGTGAGGCGCCTTAATCTTCTTCGATTTGGCCTTAGTGCCTCGTGTGCTATTTGTCTTCCTGCTGGGAGATGACTCGTCACACTTTTCTTGTTTCTTCGCTGCCATCTCCATGGGAGCCGATACAGAGGTCTTTTGAAGCGGGTGTTGAGGTGGAGTCATCGAGGGATCTATTGGAGAGGCATGGTCGTATTCCAATCGCGGCACTGCAGGGTCTAGGGCGATGTCCCTCTTGGGCCACTGGACAAAAGTGTGCACGGCATCCCCTAGTGTTATGATGTCTTCGTTCAGGGCCTTCTCCAACGGGAAAGCCATGAAATTGTCATGTACAATGTCCACCTAGATCTTGGTGTAACCTTGTGCCAGCTGGGCACTATGCAGTACTGTCCCTTCCTGTCCCTTCCTGCCATAGAAACGCCATCCCCCGCCCAGCCTCAATAGAAATGGACCCAGCCAACCTCACTTGGAGCTTGCAGGGCGTGGGCTCCTACAAAAAATACACAATTTGCTAAAGCGTCCTACAGGTCTATCTTTGGAGCATTCCAGAGATGTACATTACTTAGATGTCATCGATAGGTAATTGGACGTCGCTATGTTTAGAAAGTGGCATGGACGCGCATCTACTCCGATGTTGAGGGGGACTGGCTCCCAAAATAACGGGGGCAGTACGCGACTGTTTGAGGACATTCATTTGTTCCTGTAATGATGCTATCTGTCCTTGAAATTCTACACGAATCTCCTCTTTCCACCGTTCCTTGCGCTTGGCCTTGGATATCTTCCGACTCATATACGCCTCGGAGTCGTGTGGGAATCCCTGCCTCCAAGGTATGTAAACGCCAAGGCCTCGCGTGCGACCTGGGTGCTCCTTGTTTCCCAGGACCGTGGATGGTATATCCTTCTCCCTGATTGCTTCGAAGGAGCCTTAGGAAGATTTGGTAGTCAATATTTGCTGCAAGAGACCATCATATTATTTTAGACCCTATGAAGTTATGGACTTGTTAACAACTAGGTAGTTCGACATATCTTACTAGATGTTGGGACACTTCCTCATCTGCCGGGTTTGTGAAAGAGATGGTGCCCGAAGACGTGGCTGATGACCTCGCTCTTAATTAGTTTCGGACACGCTTGTCTTTGATCCCAGCAAATGGTGGGGAGGCCTCCCACCAGATTGCGTTGTCGTCCTCTATCGTCCATTACGGGATTTTACCCACGTACCCAGCGGTACCGAGTCTGTGGGGGTGAGTGTTTTGTGTCTAGATAGCTTTGTGCACCGCACTTTGCTCCTGAAATTCGGCCGTCGTCTTCATCCGCACAAAGGCGTCTCATATATCCGCCGACACAAAACGATACTTTGTGAAGGGCGTCCGATCTTTGTTCACGTACTCCGTGACAAGCATGCTCTTGAAGGTCTTCCACGCTTTTCCCATCGCGAGCAACGCCTGCCATCGCATGAGTCCCTGGACTTCTGCTGGGATCTCAAACGAGCTTGAAATTTCAGCCCACAGCTGGCCTCTCTCTACGTCCGTCAGAGACTTCCAGCTTGGTGTGGTGATGGGGACTCGTTCCCTTCCAAGTATGCCGCAGTGGTCCGAAGCTTCTGCCTGCTTGCTTTCTTGGGAAGCGAGAGGGACCGCGGTACTAACCTCCGTGATGGTCATTCGCCCTCGGGCCTTTTCGATATTCCTCGCCATCTCGCTTAGTGGCCCTTTCTTTGAGCGCCAGCGCGATTCGGTGTGGTGGCGCCTGATCCGTCGAGCCCAGACGCATTCGGCGATGGCGGTGAAGACTGTGTAGACGCCATATCTAAAGATGCACACCCAAATAACTAAATTTGCTGGATTCCATTGACTAAAATTTTAGTTTGTATTTTCACGGAGAATTTCTCCTTGGTAACATATTAAATATAGAAAAATATATAAGTTACATACGCATATATTTTTTGAATTGTTGCAAATAAAGCGGTTTTAGCAAATATTCAAGGTTAATTCCAGTATAATTAATAATAATTAAAGCAAATAATTGACAAAAATAACATACAAACATGTAATTTCTGTATGTCAATTAAACAAGAGAATATGCTTGAAAGGTAGTGATGAGGACATCACTCCTTCGGATACACGCACTACGCAAAACCTTCCAGATCCGGTTGCTAAACTACAAGGTCCTATGACAAGAGCTCGTGCACACGTCACTTAAATTATGAGGTGAGCTCGTTTCTAGGTGCTAATAATTTATCTATGCAGAATGGTATACTACCTAATAATTGTGATCTTTTATACTTAGGAATAATGGGAAGGATCCGTCAAGTCCTAGTCATCTGCGCTGATTGCGCCCAAGCGAAGGAAGTCCCTCTGATTGCGCCGAGAAGAGATTTTGGGTTGCAGAAGGTCTACGACCAGATTCCCAAGGTCTACGACCAGTTCTCCATGCTTTACAACCAGGTCTACAAGCTCTACAACCAGGTGTACCTGCTCTACGACCATGATGGGAGTTACTCAAAATCGGGGAAATAAGGTGTTGCGTCCCCGTTTTGGGCCTAATAAGGCCTTGTAAGCGTGTTGAGGTCAAGCCCAGGATGTGTACGCCTATCCCCACGGAAGCTCAACCCTAGGTCGACCTCCTCACGTCCCCTATATATGTGCAGCAGCCGCCACAATTTAGGGTTGGATTTTTCTTAGATTATTCTACCACTTTGTAGTTTCGCCGCTTGTTCGGTTTGAGGAACCCCACTTTGTGAACTTCATCCATATTCGCAATATAATTCAGATTGCATCTATCTTGTTCTTGTGAGTTGCTTCGATTGCTTGCAGGAACCATAACCCTCATGGTAAGGTCGATCGCGTGCAAGTGTGGTTGATAACGACAGTCGTGTGGGTGTAGCGAATTGCAAGCTGATGATCTGCGGGTCAGAAGCCTCAAAGCGTCAACGTCCTCACGACGAAATCAATCGAACCTATCAGAAGATCGAGCCACCGTGATTCATCAGTTGGTATCAGAGCACCAGGTTGCCCGTTAGGTAATCTCATTTATCCCCTTTTGTTAGTTGTTTTCCATCACCTAGAGTCCAGAAAATTGCCCCACAAAAAGTTTTAGATCTTAGTTCTTCCGCCGTCCAAACCACTTTGTGCCTTTCGCAGTTGTGTTTTCAGTTTTCACGTTGTTGAATTCGAGTCCTTCGTCGGTGGCTTTGTTGCTGGTCTAGTCATCGTGATCTAGTATCTAGCGTCGAGTCTTCGCTATTTTGGTCTTTGTGTATCTCGACCTACCCTTAGTTACATTCTTTGATTTGTCTGGTATAGCCGAGATCGTGACCCCCTCCCCATACAACCACCTCCTCGTGTTCGACCACCTGGTCGGGTACGACCACCTCCTCGGGTTCAACCACCCATTCGGATTCGACCACCCACTCGGATTCGACCACCTACTCGAGTTCGACCACCTCCTCGTGTTCGACCACCTAGTCGGATACGCCCACCTCCTCGGGTTCGACCACCCAGTCGGGTTCGACCACCTCCTCGGATTCGACCATCTCCTCGAGTTCGACCACCTCCTCGAATTCGACCACCTCTTTGAGTTCGACCACCTGCTCGGATTCGACCACCTTTCCTTTCAACCACCTGCTCGAAGTCGACCACCTTCCCTTTCGACCACCTAGCCAAAGTTCAGAGAGAGAGAGAGAGAGAGAGAGAGAGAGAGAGAGTATCTTTTTATTACCTTTATACCCCTGCTCTCCGGAAGCAGTTTGTGACCCACTCACCTCTTTGGACCCAGAAAAGGTAGCAGAAGAGTTTTGAGCTTGTGTCACCTTTGCAAAAAAAAAAGAGGAAAAGAAAAGAAAAGAAAGCAAGAAGAAAAGAGTGCAAAAAAAGGGAATTCAAAAAAAAAGAAGGAAGAAGAAGGAGAAATCAGTTGCTTTGCGAATTTTGTTCCATTGTGCTTGTATCTACCCTATTTTTCGGCTTGCTTGAGCTAGTTCTAGGAACGCGTTTGGGCCAGCAACTGTGACGAGTACCGTGGACTTTGATCCAGCTTGCTAATCTGTTTTCATTACTGCTATTCCTTGCTACAAAATTTTGCCTGTCCGAGCTCCACATACTTTCGGCCCACAGATTTGGATCCTCGCATTCGCCATCCGCCGCGGTCGTACATCCCACCTTCTCCGATCATACCACCTACTGCAATTGGTAAGAAATTCATAAGAGCTTGGTAAGACGCTGGAGAGTGTGTGATCCCACCTCCCACCACCTAGTAGTTGATAGGGATAATATCTTTGTGTTGTCTTTTGTCTTCTACTAACCATGGCAGGTGAGGAATTGGAGGTGCAAGAGTGTGTTTTGAGGGAAGAGCTTACAAGGGTGTTGGATGAGCACCGCCATGCTATTAATGACGACATTGATAGGAAGTTTGCAAAAACAAATGCTACACTGCAGCAACTCAATGATAGTATCGTAATGCTCAATACACGCATTGATGGTTTCGCCAATCAACCACCGAACAATGAGCGTGTGGATCCTCATGGTGCAGCCCATGACCATGAGTTTGACAATGAAAATGAGATGCACAACCACGACGCCTTTGATGCACGACAACGGAACTGGTTGAACTTCAACCGTCAAGGTATGAGAGGTAATAACGCTCAGCAACATAATGCACGTGTTAATGATGATCCATATGTTAAAGTCAAGTTCACTATACCATCTTTTGTGGGTGCTTATGATGCTGAAACATATCTAGATTGGGAGTTGATGGTAGAACAGAAATTTAATGCTCACTTAGTTCCTGAAGTGCATAGAGTTAGACAAGCCACAAGTGAATTTAAAAACTTTGCCATCATTTGGTGGAATAGGGTATGCAATGATGGATTAGCACCTACTACTTGGGATGCTTTAAAGGTTGCTATGCGTAACAGATTTGTTCCACCTTCTTTTAAACGTGACTTGCTTAAGAAATTGCAGCGCTTAAACCAAGGCAATAGATCCGTAGAAGAATATTATCAGGAGCTACAAATTAGTATGTTGCGTTGTGATATTATTGAGGATGAAGAGGCCGTGATGGCACGTTTTTATGGAGGATTAAGACGTGAAATTCAGGACATAGTTGATTACAAAGAATATAATAGTGTCCCTAGATTGTTCCAACTTGCATGTTTGGCAGAAAAGGAATTGCAGGGACGACAGCAGAGGCCAAGGAACAATTTTGGAAGCACGTCTACACCAAGATTAACGCCGGGGCAAGTTGAAACAGTCCCACCTTCGGTTACACAGTCTTCTGCCCCCTCCTCGAGTAGGGCGCATTCAGCAGCACCTCCGACACCATCACATGCACCCGAGGTAAGTAAATCTACTAGTGTGCAGGCCCCAGCCAAGAGTTCTTCTTCGGTTTCTTCCACGGGCCGTACGACCGGGATTTTTTGCCACCGTTGCAAGAGAATAGGCCACGTCATGAGGGACTGCCCAAGTCAGCGAGCATACCTTGCCACTGAAGACGGTGGATATGTAAGTGCTAGTGATATTGAGGATGAAAATGTACTTGCAGCTAACATTACAGGTGGAGGAGACGAGATAGACAGTGATGCTGATGATGTAGAGGAACAAGTAACTGCGGTTGAAATAGGGAATCATGTGAGCCTTGTTGCGTAGCGAGTGCTGAGCGCACAAGTGGAGAGAGTGGAGCAAAATCAGCGGCACAACTTGTTTCAATCCAGATTTCTTGTGAAAGAGAGAGCCTGTAAGGTCATCATTGATGGAGGGAGCTGCAATAACCTTGCAAGTTCTGAGATGGTCGAGAAGCTTGGCTTGGCCACACAGCCACACCCACATCCCTACTACATCCAATGGTTCAATTCGTGTGGTAAGTTAAAGGTAAACAAGGTTGTGAGAGTGCATTTTTCAGCTGGTAATTACAAAGAAAGTGCCGACTTTGATGTAGTGCCTATGCAAGCATGCTCTTTGTTGCTCGGTAGGCCTTGGTTATATGATAATGATGTTTTGCACAATGGTAGAGCTAATACCTACTCATTCTCACATAGGGGTAAGAAGATTAAGTTGTTGCCTTTAACACCCGTTGAAATTTTGAAAGATGAAGCAGTGTATGCTAAAAATGAAAGAAACACCAATGAGCATGATTCTGAAAATCAGCAAGTAGTAAAACATGTTTTCCCACCTAAAGGGGAGAAAGTGGCACCTAGATCTAAGTCAGAAGGAATTAAATTGAAGAGTTGTTCTATGCTTGCCACTAAATCTGAACTTGTTGACATTTGTGATAATGAGCTGCCGTGCTATGCTTTGATATGCAAAGATGCTTTAGTTTCACTTGAGAATATATCTAGCTCTTTGCCTCCTGCTATTGCTAACCTTTTGCAGGAGTATGTGGATGTATTTTCCGCTGAGGAACCCCCAGGATTACCACGTATTCGAGGGATAGAGCATCACATCGATTTGACCCCGGGAGCGACTTTGCCAAACTGTGCTGCATATCAATTGGAGCTTCCTGCAGATTTTGGGTTACAGAAGGTCTACGACCAGTTTCCCAAGGTCTACAACCTATTCTCTGTGATCTACGACTAGGTCTCAAGCTCTACGACCATGTCCATGACCAGTCCTACGGATTTGAAGCCATACTTGGGGAAAGAAGATGACCTTGAGTCAAGGACGACTCCAATTCAAGAGGGGGACGATGATGAGGACATCACTCCTTCGGATACACGTACTATGCAAAACCTTCCAGATCCGGTTGCTAAACTACAAGGTCCTATGACAAGAGCTCGTGCACGTCACTTAAATTATGAGGTGAGCTCATTTCTAGGTGCTAATAATTTATCTATGTAGAATGGTATACTACCTAATAATTGTGATCTTTTATACTTAGGAATAATGGGAAGGATCCGTCAAGTCCTAGTCATCTGCGCTGATTGCGCCCAAGCGAAGGAAGTCCCTCTGATTGCGCCGAGAAGAGATTTTGGGTTGCAGAAGGTCTACGACCAGATTCCCAAGGTCTACAACCAGTTCTCCATGCTCTACGACCAGGTCTACAAGCTCTACAACCAGGTGTACCCGCTCTACGACCACGATGGGAGTTAGTCAGAATCGTGGAAATAAGGTGCTGTGTCACCGTTTTGGGCCTAATAAGGCCTTGTAAGCGTGTTAAGGTCAAGCCCAGGATGTGTACGCCTATCCCCACGGAAGCTCAACCCTAGGTCGACCTCCTCACGTCCCCTATATATGTGCAGCAGCCGCCACAGTTTAGGGTTGGGTTTTTCTTAGATTATTCTGCCACTTTGCAGTTTCGCTGCTTGTTCAGTTTGAGGAACCCCACTTTGTAAACTTCATCCATATTCGCAATATAATTCAGATTGCATCTATCTTATTCTTGTGAGTTGCTTCGATTGCTTGCAGGAACCATAACCCTCGTGGTAAGGTCGATTGCGTGCAAGTGTGGTTGATAACGACAGTCGTGCGGGTGTAGCGAATTGCGAGGTGACGATCTGCGGGTCAGAAGCCTCAAAGCGTCAACATCCTCATGACGAAATCAATCGAACCTATCGGAAGATTAGGCCACCGTGATTCATCAGATAGGACATGAAAACATACAAAATCAGCATATTGCTCAGATTTAGAATGTTTTAAGTTTGCTCTCGGATGTAGAGTTGCACAAGATACAATCTTGGCCTTTCTCAATACTTTTGTCAAGATTCTTCACTAATTAAAAATGATAACAATGGATCAAACTATGAGCTCATAATTTAATGCTCTACTGGTTATGTCAAGAATTATCTCAAAAAGCAAAGTTACTTTCAGTCAATAGAAGGTTATACAATTAACAATGCACAAGAATCACTTGATTAAAACATAAACCAATCAGCAGATTGAGGACTAATCACTTGGTAGAATAAACAGATCACTAATTTCAGCAACGTGAGCCACTCGGCTAACAGGAGAAAGCCAATTGACTAATAGAGGAACAGCCGGATCATAATATCATGATCAGATCAATCACAGCCGAAAACAGAAAGCAACAGAGCCAAGCTATTAGATATAATTTGACAACAGTAAGCAATCCTAGCAGCTCAAGTTTGATTTGTTATCAATTTAAATTCACAATATGACAAAAATCATAACTGAGCAGTAAACTGAACCCACAACAATACAATGCAATATCTCCAAGTACTAGAATTAATCCAAATTCAGATTTAGACTAGCACAACACATATATGCAAAGTAAAGCACTCCTATAAACATAAACAACTCATAAAGTGGATGGCAATCGAAGTCACCGAGTAGAACCGGGCAAGGCACGTCCAAAGACGATGTCTTAGAAAACCAAGCGCCGAGAGTACTAGCAATAACCAGGCAATAAACCATGAGGTACAATGAAATACCTACAAGCATGGAGGATGGGGGAGTAGCAGGGTGGTGTTGGGGAGCAACAGGGACCAGCGGCGTTAGGGAGATGGACGCACAGAAGCAGCAGGGACGAGTGGCATCGAGGAGCAGTAGGGTGGCATCGAGGAGCTGCAGGGACCGACGGATACTGGAAGAAGGGCGCGTCGGCGTCGGTGTTGGGGAGAAGGCGTGGCGTCGACGTCGGGGTCGGGGAATGGGCAGCGTCGGCGCCGGCATCGGGGAGAAGGGGAAGGGCAGGCGAGTGAGGAGTTAAGGGCGCTAGGGAGGCAGACGGGCGAGTGAGGAGTAAAAGCCAAAACCGTAGCGGGGTCCTACTTATAAAGGAATATAACAGACGGTTCCAAAACAGAACCGTCTATGATATGGTCTTATAGCATAGACGGTTCAATTTTAAAAGCAGACTGTGATAAGTATCACAGATGATTCCATAAAAGAATAGTCTGTGATATGCGACCATATCACAGATGGTTGTACTTTAAAACTGTCTGTGATACATATCATAGATGGTTTGTTCCACTAAACCGCCTGTGATACTTCCTTCTATAGCTAAAAAATATTCTGTTTTTCGGCTAGTCTCAGGAAATGCTAGCCTTGCCCTCTGAAAACAAGAAGTAGATACAATCACAGATGGAATAATTTCTTAATTACTGAATCAATTACAATGTAATAATTTCTTAATTACTGAATCAATTACAATGGAATAATTTCTTAATTACATGCCGAGTTTCTTAATTACAATGGAACAATTTTCAAATAGGTCTTCATAGTGTGGGATCAATCCACTTGGCTATTTCTTTTTAAAAAATAGCCCTTCACGATGATCAACGCGCATATAGCTAGCTTCCTCACTTGGTTCTTCCTCAAGCCTGATGTCGTCTCCGAAAAAAGGCAACTCGTCAAATTGATTGTACTCTTCCTCATCCACGACATTCTCAACTCCCATAATCCTTCTTTTTCCATGTAGAACTATATGGCGGTTCTTATTTGCCGGGTCTGTAACATAAAAAACTTGAATAACTTGCTTAGTGAGTACGAATGGTTCGTCCTTATATCCGACACGTTCGAGGTCCACAGTAGTGACGTCGTACTTATCGACCTTCACACCCTGTCGAAGTTTGACCCAATGGCATCACAACAGGGGGATCTTGAAAAGTACATAGTCATGCTCCCAAATCTTCTCTACGAACCCATAGTACCCACATTTCGTTATGTTTGGCCCAGCGGTATTGAACTGCTCGTGAAACGCATCTATACGGACACCGCTGTTCTGGATTGTGCTCTTTCTATCCTGAGCTATCGTATAAAATGTGTACCCATTTATGTCGTATCCTTGCCATGTCACAATTGTAAATTTTGGCCCTTGTGCCAACCATCGTAGCATATCATCACTTGATGACCTCCTAGTGAATCGCACCTTTAACCATTCGTTGAACCGCCAATTGTGCACTCTCGTGATCCAAACCTCTGACTGGCCTAGATTCTGTTGGCGTACCATGTCTTTGTGCTCGTCGATGTATGGGGACACTTTGTTCTTGTGTTGCAAGACCGTGAAATAGGCTTTAGCATACGTATCCAGATCGGGAGTGATTGCTTTCCTTCCAATGGTCTTGATACCCTCTAGCCTCCACTCATGACAAGATAGAGGCACACCTATCGGTTCCACCTAAGCCATGTAGTCGATGTAGAACTCAATGACCTCTTCGGTTGCATAACCTTCGATGATGCTGCCCTCCGGCCGAAATCGATTCCGTATATAGGACTTAAGAATTCCCATGTACCTCTCGAATGGGTACATATGACGTAGGAAAATAGGGCCACATATCTTTATCCCTTTCACAAGGTGAACAATGAGATAGACCATGATATTGAAAAATGAAGGAGGGAAATACATCTCAAGGTGCAATAGAGTCGTCACCACCTCGGCCTGCAGAGCATCTAGTCCTTCAAGATCGATGACCTTCTGAGCAATTGAGTTAAAGAAATAACATAGTCTCATGATTGCCACTTGGACCTTGTTCGAAAAAATACTTATAATTGCAACAGGAAGCTTTTATGTCATCAACACATGACAATCATGAGACTCCATACTAATTAATTTCAAATCTTCTAAAGAAACAAGTTTCTTCATGCTGGCGGAGTAACTGGTCGAAACTTTCACACCATGCAAGCTTTGGCACGGTTCCTTTCTCTTGGTCTTGGATAGAGTGTAGTAAGCTGGGGAAAGGTACGTTCATCCTTTATCGATCTCTTTCGGTGCTAACTCAGTCCTTATGTTCATATCAACAAAGTCACGCCGTACGTTGACACAATCCTTAGTTTTGTCACGAGTGTTCAGTAAGAGACCACTTAGGCTATCACATACATTCTTCTCCACGTGCATAACATCGATGTAGTGGCGAACTTCTAAGTGCTCCCAATAAGGTATGTCCTAAAAAATTGATCGCTTCTTCCAGACGTTCTTCTGACGGGTCCTCAATTTACGTCCCTTTCCAAGCACAACATCGATATCCTTAACCATATCATAGATCTCTTTCCCTCTAAAAGCCCTTGGAGCTGAACTGTCCTCCTTATTTTCGTCGAATTGTTTTCTTCATCTTGTGTTTTGGGTGATACTTGGGAAGGAACCTACGGTGATGCATGTACACAGTTTTGCATGGCTTGTTCAGCCACACACTCTCGGTATCATGTAAGCAGTGCAGACATGCTTTGGCTCCTTTTGTACTAAACCCCGACAGGTTACCAAGAGCAGGAAAATCATTGATGGTGAAGAACAACATAGCGTGTAAAGTGAAGTTCTCTCGTTTGTACGCATCCCATACCTGTACCCCTTCGTTTCACAGTGTCACAAGACCTTCCAGCAATGGTGCTAGGTACACATCAATATCATTCCCAGGTTGCTTTGGCCCTTGGATAAGTAGTGACATCAAAATGTTCTTCCGCTTCATACACAGCCAAGGCGGAAGGTTGTACATATATAGATTCACGAGCTAAGTGCTATGTTGGCTGCTCATGTTACCAAAAGGATGCATTCTATCTGTACTCAACTCAAATCTTATATTCCTCGGTTTCGCACCGAAATCTTCAAAGCTCCTATCAAAGTTTCTCCAATGGACAGAATCAGCAGGGTGTCTTATCTTTTCATCTTTCTTACACTCCTTCAAGTGCCAACGTAGTAATCTTGGCTCCTTTCAGTTCGCAAATAAATGCTTCAAATGGGGAATTATAGGCCGATACCACAATACCTTAGCAGGAGGTCCTTGCTTCACCTCGATGCCCTCACCATCATCAGAGTGATTCTTACGCTTGTATCGGGATGCTTTACACACCGGACATACATGCATGTCTGCATACTCTTTACGGTAGATGATACAATCATTCAGGCATGTATGTATTCTTTCTACTTCCATTCCCAATGGACAAAGAACCTTCTTGGCTAGATAGGTGGTTTTAGGCAACACGTTTCCCTCTGGAAGGATGTCCACTAGGAGACCTAACAACGCCGTGAAACTCTTGTCGGACCAACCATTGCTTGCCTTCAATTTCAGCAGTTCAAGCATGGATGACAACCTTATGTATTCCAGCTTGCAGTCCGGGAACAAAGGTTTCCCCGAGTCCTCCATTAAGCCCTCGAATTTACCAAACTCCCTCTCATTATAGTTTCCTTCTGCATCGCGTAGCACCTGATCCAGATTATCATCGTGCGACCTACCCTCATCGAAAGCACAGTCCACATCTGGCATATCGTTGTCTCCCTCGATGATGTTACTACCTTCTAGTATAATTTGCTCTTCACCGTGACTGGTCCAACATGTATACTCCTCTTTGAAACCCCTTCGAATCAAGTGCGCTTCGATCTGCGCTGGGTTGGTAAACATCTTCAGATTATCGCAGTCGATGCATGGACAGTACATAAATTTTATCCCCCTCTTCAACATATCCTGCTCGGCAGCTCTTCTAAAAGCAAACACGCCATCAATGTACTCTTCACTCACACGGTTCTCAATGTACATCCAGCTTCGGTTCATCTACGCTACGCACATAACAAATTAGTGTTAAATTAGATTAATGCTCCTAAAGTAGCTAGCTACGAAATATTCATGAAGCAATATATATATATATATATATATATATATATATATATATATATATATATCAAGCTTGCATATCCATCGTTTGAGTCTCCAACAATTATTCCAATAATTACATATCTGATTTGACCTATGGACGATATGCAAGCATACGTTTCATGCTTGTTTGAGTAATAGCAAGGAGATTCCCCAATATCATGCTAAGAATAGCTAGGATTTCCATAACAATATGCAATTCGTTTGATGAGAAAAAAAGGAATACTAACCTTAGATCACCAAGAACAAATAGATCTACAAGCACACTAGCAAATCTACGATATTTCTTTCGCCAAACGCCTCAGAGCCAGCCGCATATCAGAGACCGATCTCACTGCAGACAGATCTGTCAAGACGACCAGATATTTAATGGCGCATATCACAGACGATTCTTGTTAAGAACCGTCTATGATAAGTATCACGGACGGTTTTAAATACAGACTATCTGTGACAATGCCCAGACTGTTCTAAAAATAGATGGTTTGTATTTAAAACCGTCTGTGATACTTATCATAGACTGTTCTTCAGAAGAACCGTCTGTGATATGTGCCATTAAATATCTGGTCGTCCTGACAGATATGTTTGTAGTGAGATCTGTCTATGATATGCGGCTACTTTGAAGAAGACAACGAGTACACCTAAGAAAGCAACCAAGCCTACCACGAAACATGGTTTTTTTTCGAGGGTCGTCCGCGCAGCATGAGGAGGATGAGATTGACAACAGCCACAGCCTACTTCATCGAACCTGACACACTGGAGTTCAAGAAGCATGGCTGCCAGGAGAGCGCCAGGTAATCACACACTCCAGTGTGTCAAGTTCGATAAAGTAGGTCGTGGCTGCTGTCTCATCCTCCTCATCTTGCGTGGAAGACCCTCGCCTTCCCCCCCCCCCCGAAAAAAAATCATGCTTCGTGGTGGGTTTGGTTGCTTTCTTACGTGTACTCGCCATCTTCTTCGGTGTGCCATATCACAGATGGTTCTTGTTAATAACCGTCTGTGATACGTATATGTGATATGTCATTATCACAGACGGTTTTAAACACAAACGGTCTCTGATTCTCCGATTATCACTGACGAGTATATTCTAGAACAGTCTGTGAATTATCACAAGCGATTTTATTTTAGAACCATCTGTGATACATATCACAGACGGTTTGTTCTACTAAACCACTTGTGATAGTTCCATTTATAGCTAAAAAATGTTCAGTAAACATGTTTTCTCATCTGGTATTTGCGGCACAGTGGAGCAATTGGTTTTATGAGACAACGCATTTCGCGTGCCTTGCCCGATTCTACTTGATGGCTTTGATCCTATTTGCCAAAGGCTAATGTGCTGAAATTGTGATCCCTTTTAATTGTTAAACAAATGATCCTCTGTTGGCTGAAAGTATATATAATCAATGTTTATGAGATAATTCTTGACATATTAGTAATGCATTAGTTTGAGCTCAAAGTCTGATTTGTAGTTGTCATATTTAATTAGTGAAGAGTATTGAAAAAAATGCCGAGGAATTATATCTGAATATTTTCTAAAGCTATGCTAAAATCGCCAATTTTACGACAATATGCTTTAACTATGATTATTACTACTGAAATTATATCTGAATATTTGCTAAAACCGCTAATTTTATGACAAGTAGTTCAAAACCTGTGCAAAGAACTTGGTGTACTCATACCTAATCCTACAGCCATCGCTACAGAAGACGACGTAGTCGTCCCACCCTTCCATCACGCAGCAGCCGGTGCTCGTGCACCGGTGGCTGTCCTCCGGCAGCGCCAACACCCGGCCCTGCGGCCCAGCCATCTTCTTCCACGTCGCCTCCCGGACCGCGTCCGCAGCGAGCCTCCGGCACCGCCTGCACTCCTGGTTGGTCCTCTTGGCCATCTCGCACCCGCCGCCAATCGGCTTGCCCTTGATCTGGCTGATGTAGTGCTTCCCAATGTCGCGCACCTCACCGACCGTTTAGAGGAGGCCGAGCACGTAGGCCGCGACATTGTGGTCGATGACGGTCGTCCGATCGAGGCACACGAGGCCGCGCTGCATGTCCTGGTGCACGAAGATGAGGGTGAGACTGACGATGAAGTAGGCCTCTGGGTTGTCGGCACCGGCCAGGTGGTTGACGACGGTGAGGTAGCGCTCGTTGTCCAGCCACCTCATTGATTCCTCCCGCTCCAGTGCCACACGTCTCCCCATGACGCGCTCCTTGGACGCCTTGTACATGGCTTGTAGGCTGCAGAGGTCAGCCATGGGCTGAGGAGAGTTCGCGGCCATGAGGTTGATGATGTCGACAACGACATTGTGAGGAAGAGCGACGGTGATCGCTGACCTCCTCACCTTGGTCCTCGCCGTCATGCTCTGCATGCTCACCATAGCGTGCGACGGTACTAGCTACCTTTGTACGTATTCAATACCATGCGTGCATGTTACTGCTAGTGTAGGACCGGAAAGGCGATTAGAGGGGGGGGGGGTGAATAGGAGCTCGCCTAAGTTTCACCTCGTTCAGATTCAACACTAGATTCACCCCAATAGCTATGAGAGCTATGAGGATCAACTGCAGAAGACTTGTGTTGAACTCGAACCAAAATCCCCGAAGCAAAGAACCAACAGAACCAAACCCTAACCTGGAAATCGGTCAGACCGTCGGCAAAAATTCGGTCTGACCGGCCCTGACTAGAAACAGTGCAGACAGCTCGGGATCCAAAACGAAAATCGATCAAACTTTTGATCTACACGGCCAAACTTGGCGAAACTTGGAACACACCTTCCTAAGGATATTTGGAACCTATTCCAAGTAGCGATTGAGTAGATCCACGTTAAAGTTTTGATCTTTTTCAGTTTTACCGAAGGAGGGTACAAAAACGAGCAAAACGAAAAACTTGATCCAACACTTGCTCGTAGGAGATTGATGATCTAGGTGATCTTAGATAAGTTCCCACATGTCACAGCAAGGTGGAAGAAGGCACGAAACCAACCAAAAAGCACTAGATCAAAGAAACCTCCAAAATCTCAAATATAAAGCAAGAACGCAAAAGATACTCATCTTTGGGAATCATCCATAGATTGATCTGAGGTTGAGAGGGTTTATAGCCACTCCATCCATGGAGGACAAAGCTCAATCCATGAGCACACAACTCAACTCGTCTCCCTAGAGCCCTAAGCCTCTCCTCTTTCTCTAATACCCTAAAACCAAACTAGTGTTTACAAATGAAGTGCTTGGTTACTGTATCATAGCAGCCACCCCTATTTATATGGAGGCCTAGCTTCTAGAGAGTTAACCCTAATGGGCTCTTGTTAAGGCCCAACACAAACGAGTCACACACGCATGCATTTTAAAGCGGCGTCTTCAACTTCTTCTTGACCTAAACCGCTTCTCCACGCACTGTCTTGCGCCGCGGTTTAGCCCAAGGTCACAAAGGCGGTATTTGGTGAAATTACCAAAATACCCCTTCTCGATCTTTTTCGAAGACCGAGTCCTAACTGCGCGAAACACATCCATGCTTTGCCACGTGTAGGTTGATCCAGCAGCTCTCATCGTGTCTTCAAGTCTCTCCCGTCCGGATCCCACCGGAACCTCCATGGCACTTGCACCGACCCCCGCACCGCTTGATCAACCCGGTCAGATCAAGGCGCCTGTTCGGTCATCCTTGTCCATTCTGTGCCACGCTTGAGTCCATTGACCTCACCCAGCATCCGTGATTGTTCTGGACTTCAGCTCTCCAAGCTTAGTCCCAATCCTCCTCGCCGTTGACCGTCATTGACCTCCAAGCAACCTGCACACCAATAGACAAGCAAATCGAATCGAGGAACAAGTTCTTCACAACTTGACCCACATTAGTGAAAACATGCAACATGCAACACATATGCACTGAAGCCCATGCCCTTAAGCTAACCCAACGAGCATCGCCAAACAACTTGACGAATCAAGTCAAAATCGGTCAGATCGCCGTTCTAGCCGGTCTGACCGCCCCTGGGACTTTGCCAGAATTTCGCTTAAGGCTTGGCCGGTCTGACCGCCCAAAATGTCGGTCTGACCGCCAGCAACCTGACAGAACAGATTCTTTGCCGAAAACGCTTGAATCGACAAACCACAAATGCCATTGCCAATTGTATCATCATCCTAAGGTCATGCACATATCCCCATGATATCCACAGCTAGATATGGAAGCATCGTAATGTCGGCGAGCGAGACGAAGAGACACATCGTAACGTCGGCGCGCGAGATGAAGAGACGTGTCGCGCGGGAGCCGAAGTGGCATTGAACATATCACATACACTTCCAACCATAAACCATCTGTGATAAATATACACCACAAATGGTTCTTGTTAATAACCATCTGTGATAATTATATATCACAAATCGTTGTATTTTATAATCGTTTGTGATACATATCATAGATGGTTTGTTCCACTAAATCGCCTGTGATAGTTCCTTCTATAGCTAAAAAAATGTTCTGTTTTTCGGCTAGCATTAGGAGTAAATATGTATGACTTGTTTTTCACCATAGACATAAAAGACAGTAAGATAAACACGTTATTCAGTAAACATGTTCAACATAGACAGTAACTTAACTTCAAACTGGATTTTTTAATCTTTTTTTTTTGTATTTACATATGGCCAAACAGTGTGGCCAGTCGCTTCTTACAAAAGATTTTCTTAAAAAAGTAGAAATAAAAAAGATCAACTTATTTCCCACGGCCTAGGTAGACTGCTATCTCTATCTTTAATTTTTCATAGGCGACGTGGTCGGTATCGGAGGGTTTGGGGTTAGCGTAGGTTCCCCGAAACACGTACACCCACTGACGCGCTCGTTGGAGAGTTGCCCAAAGACACTCCGACATAAGGACCAAGTGGAAATACGCCTAGAGGCTCTCTTCCCTCGCTCGAGGTGTCTCAGCATGGTCTACCCGATCGGCTGCCGTCTCAATGCCGCATTCCAAGCGACGGTAGTCCTCTTGGAGATGTGCAACATCTTCCTCAAGGACTACGTTAATGGTGAGGTTAGCTCGCCAAAAGAGGGAGACTGTAACGTCCCGTTTTCTTTAAAGTTTCTTGCCTGGTTTTCAAAATAAAAGTAACCATTTGGCTTTATTGTGAATCCAAAGCTTAACCTGACGTCTTGAAATCTAGAGAGTTCAATTGGAATTAATTAAGCCTTAATTAAGTTCTTTGTTGGTGTTCCTTGCTGTTTGAGCCTCTCTGTGTGTCCCTGGGTTTGTCTCTTCTCTCTTAACTTCCTTTGTTGGGTTGAACCTCTTTGAGATCCAGACCACTCTCTTATCTCCCCTCTGCTGAGACCTCCCTTGTTGAGATCTAGCTGCTCGAGACCTCCCTTGTTGAGATCTAGCTGCTCAGACCTCCCTTGTTGAGATCTAGCCGCTCAGACCTCCCCTTGTTGAGATCTAGCCGCTTAGACCTCCCTTATTGAGATCTAGCCGCTCGAGACCTCCCTTGTTGAGATCTAGCCGCTCAGACCTCCCTTGTTGAGATCTAGCCGCTCAGACCTCCCTTGTTGAGATCTAGCCGCTCAGACCTCCCCTTGTTGAGATCTAGCCGAGACCTCCCCTTGTTGAGATCTAGCCGCTCAGAGACCTCCCCTTGTTGAGATCTAGCCGCTCAGACCTCCCCTTGTTGAGATCTAGCCGCTCAGACCTCCCTTGTTGAGACCTAGCCGCTCGAGACCTCCCTTGTTGAGATCTAGCCGCTCGGACCTCCCCTTGTTAGGATCGGCCATTAGGATCTCCTCTCGGGAGATCTTAGCCGTCGAGTCCTCCCTTAGTTGGATCCAAAGGTTCCGACCTCCTTAGGTCCAAGACCTCCTTAGCGCTTGGACCCATCTTTGACTCTCGTGGTCAGTCGCTTGAGGCCTTGCCTTCTTAACCTTAGGACCATCCGATGTGGTTTGGATGGCCCGATCCTAAGGGCACGTTAGTTTGGTCGAACGTTCCTATCCTTTTTGGCCGCCCGATTTTAATCGAGCGGCTCGCTTTCTTCGCTGCGTTTTAATTGTTTCGGGACCTCCTCCTGGTTGTTTTGCAAAGACCACCTCCTCGGTCCTTCTTTGGTCTTTGTAAGGACCACCTCCTAAATCGGGATATCCCTATTGGTCGGGACCTCCCTGCACCCTTTGATCTGGACCGTTGAGGTCCTCCCCTTGAAATCTTGACCCTTAGACCTCCCTTGTGCAGGTCTGAGCGTCAGGACCTCCCTCAGTGGCAGACCTCTTGTTAACAAGCTTGGCCATAAGGTCCTATTATATAAAGTTTAATTTGTCTGCTTCATCTTTGTTTGACCTCGTGGTTGTGGTATTGGCTTGTGTTCTTGTGCAGGCTAGCTCTGTTGTCCTAGGACTAGCTCAGATGCACAGGGGCAGGACCACCAGGAGGTCCTTGGGACTTAGCTTTGGGAGGTCTGCGGACCTCTCTTAGTGATGTGCCTAGAGGTGCTACCGAGCGGGTGGCGGCCATGACCTCCAGGAGGTCCGCAAGACCTCCTGGGAGGTCCTGGCAGACCTCGGTTAAGCTCCATGTGGTGCTACCACATCTTTCCGTGGTGACTTCGTAGCGCAAAAAAAAAGTGGTCCTCCCGGACCTCTTACGGTACATCACGGGGTGGGTCGTCACAGTTTGGTATCGAGCCCTGGTCGGCTGTAGGGCGTGACCCTAGGTAGAAAGGTCGGTTTAGTTTTGATTCAAAAGGTTATTTTCTAAAGCAAAACAACTTAAAATCGGTTTGGAGGTTCTTACCTTGTTACGGTTCTATCTGTACTTAACTTGTCTAAATCATTCCTTACCTGTTCTACTTCAATTTTAACTCCTCTTTAGTTCTCATTACCTTACCCTTTTTGGAACCTCAATTTTAAGTCTAATTTGACCTCCTTGCCTTTATAATTTCTATAGGACCCATTGTGGTAAGGTTAGGGTTAGTGGTCGATCTCGAGTCTTGCCTAGCTTGTGTCTTTAAGACCTTTGTTTTGAAGCTTTGGTTGCCTCTTTTGGCCTCCTGGCCTTCGGTTCTCTCTTGGGTTTAACCAAGTTACCCCTTTTGATGCTCTATCTTTCTCTCGATCCCTCTTATCCTCTATGCTTTCTATCTTACCTATTAAGCCTTTAGAGTTTTGTCCAGATGGTGCAGACTCGGCAGTCCACAAGTCAGGGTGAGCCCCCAGAACAGTTGCCTCCACCTCCACCTCCTCCAGTGGCAGCAACAGACCCGGGTTTTGGGCAGTTTATGGCGGCACAAGCCCAAATGATGAGCTCCATGATGCAGAATATGAACCAGATTATGGCTCAACAAAGCCAGACCACCAATGCTTTACTTGCCATGATGAGTCAGAGTAGTCAAGCGGCAGCAGCGCCACCCCCTCCACCCCCAGCTCACCATCAATCAAGGCTGTCAGAGTTCATGAAGACACGCCCAGCTACATTTTCGAGCTCCCCCGAGCCCTTAGATGCCGATGATTGGCTGAGATCAACAGAGAAGAAGTTGGATATTGCTCATTTGTGAAGACAGGAGAAGGTTTTGTTTGCCTCACATCAACTAGAAGGACTGCGGTGAGTGGTGGGACACATTTTGTGCCTCACATGCTGACCCCCAGAGGATCACTTGGGCAGAATTCGCAGCTGCTTTTCGTCACTCGCATGTCCCCGATGGGAAGGTAGAGATGAAAAAGGAAGAGTTTAGAGAGCTCAAGCAAGGCAGCATGTCAGTGAGCGAGTATCTCACAAAGTTCACCCAATTGTCACGTTATGCTCGTGAAGATGTGGCTACGGATGATGCACGGCAGAAGCGCTTCAAGCGAGGCCTCCATCCCAGTTTAAAAGTTCAAGTTGTGGGCAACGATTATCCTGATTTCCAGCATATGGTGAACAAGGCAATGCTCATTGAGGAATCCCGAAGAGAACTCTCTGAGTCCTTCAAGAGAAAGGTGCCACCTCCGATTGCTCAAGAAAGACCTCCCAACGTGTCAAGGCGTTTGTACAAGACCAACCCAAGCGCCAAGGACCTCTGGACCTCCCAGACCTCTGTCAAGACCTCCCCGCCTTGACCCTAGTGCCGCCTCCTTGGCAGCACTAAGTCAACCCAATGACCCCACAGCAAATGGGATCACTGTTCAAGTGTCATCAAGTGGGGCATTTTGCCAATCAATGCCCATCAAGACCGAGCCACCCATAAAGACCTCTACTTCATGACCTCCCTCGGCCAAGACCTCTCAGTCAGAGGACCTCCTCAAGCCAGACCTCCCGGACTTTTGGAAGGGCCGTGTGAACCATGTGGCGGTGGAAGAAGCTCGAGACCTCCTCGGATGTGGTACTAGGTATGTTCCTAGTAAATTCAAAGTCTTCATTGCAGTTTTGTTTGACTCTGGAGCTTCCCATTCGTTTATTTCTCGGAGTTTTCTTTGCAAAGCACCGGTTTGAGTTGTTGCTCTTAAGACTACCTTGTTGGTTCAATCCCAGCTCGAACTAAGTACGAACCGGGGTTGTCCACAAGTGAAAATGGTCATAGAAGAAGTAGAATTTCTAGCCAACCTTATCCTTTTGGACACCAGGTCCCTAGATGTGATCTTGGGCATGGAGTGGCTAGCTAACCACCATGCCATGTTGGATTGTAGTGGCAAAAGTATCTCTTTGACCAGCCCTAGTGGTGCCACTGTGAAGTTTTCGGCCACCTCGGAGAAGCTCCAAGGAGCCCTATCTTGCAGCGCTCAAGTTCAAGTTTTGAAGGATGTCCCTGTTGTTAAAGAATTTGTGGATGTGTTCCCTGATGAGCTTCCAGGAATGCCCCAGACAGAGACCTTGAGTTTGTCATTAACCTTGTCCCAGGGACCTCCCCCATCTCCAAAAGGCCCTACAGATTGCATGTTGATGATCAGGTGGAGTTGAAGAAGCAGTTGGAAGACTTGTAGAGCAAGGGTTTTATTAGACCTAGCTCCTCACCTTGGGGAGCCCCAGTGATTTTGTGCCTAAAAGGATGGTACTCAAAGGATGTGTGTGGACTATAGAGCTCTCAATGATGTCACCATTAAGAACAAGTATCCTTTGCCAAGAATCGATGATTTATTTGATCAATTGAAGGAGCTGCTTTGTGTTTTCAAAGATAGACTTGAGAATGTGATATCACCAACTCAAGATTCGCAAGGAAGACATCCCTAAGACAGCTTTTTCAACTAGGTATGGGTTATTTGAATTCACTGTCATGTCTTTTGGGCTGACCAATGCCCCTGCCTATTTCATGAATTTGATGAACCGAGTGTTCATGGAGTACCTAGACAAGTTTGTCATTGTCTTTATTGATGACATTCTTGTATATTCCAAGAGTGAAGAGGAGCATGCAAGCCATCTCTTTTCGGTTTTGGGGAAGCTGAGAGCTCATCAGCTCTTTGCCAAGTTTAGTAAGTGTGAATTTTGGCTAAAGGAAGTGGTCTTTTTAGGACATGTTTTGTCAGAAGATGGAGTGTCTGTCAATCCCACCAAGGTGCAAGATGTGCTCAATTGGGAACCCCCTAGGATAGTGCCTCAAGTCAGGAGTTTTCTTGGCATGGCTGTGAGCACCCCGACGTTTATTAGGCTCATAATACTTAGTCATCCAATTGACCCTAGTATTATCAACCAAATAAACCCGGTCTCGAGAGATGTATACTCCCCAGGATGCAGTATACATACCTCACACCAAAAGAATGTATCAATTCCAAACAACACATAGAACATAAGCAACAAACCAGAAGTTAATATTAATAAGGAAAAGCTATTACAAAGAGGGCCCTTAGGCCAAATAGCAACAATTCTACAAAGATAACAATGAAGCAAAAATGCCATAAAGATGGCTATAACACAAAGCCAATCGGTGTGCCTTAACCCCTAGGCATCGACCGACCGCCAAGCTAGTCGTCAAGAAAGCGCAACACGTAGCACAAAAGAGAGGCTCTTGGAGCTCTCCTTCTTCCTCTGCAACAAAAGCCACAAAATTGCCACAACCACGGCGATGAGTACATAAAGTACTCCATAAGACTTACGTGTGAGATAACAGAACTATAAATAGCTACATGCAAGCTTTATTTAAGTGGATGAGGCTTTGGACTCATTTTAGCATAAAGCAACATTTATTTGCAATAATATAGTAGATTGAAAGCAATTTGACAAAGCATTTTTAATTGTTGAAATAACAACGTGATAATAACATAATAACAACAGCAAGAACAATCCTGGAAGTGACTAACCCAAGTCACCACAACAATAGCATGAACTCCCCGTTCATACCAACCCATCAAGTTTTAATTAAAAGTTTGAGACTAGTCTTGAACGACCTTACCAAGCATGTCCATAACCTAGGACGAGGCTATTCGAATAGTTTTATCCCTGCAGGGTGTACCACTGCACTCCACACGTCGAGACCACCTTTCCTTTATGCACACTTAGAAGGTGTCTTTGCACGGCTAAGTCCTCGAGACCTTTCCAAAGGATGAATGCTAATTACGAGCTGCACAACCCACGGGAGAAGGAGACATCACACAACCTTCAGGAAGCTAATGCTCCCTCCCACACTATACATATACATTTGTTTTTGAAAACACACCAACCGAGCTCGCTCATAATTAACACCTCCTAGAGTACTTAGTCAAGAGGGGTTCCATATGCCCCTCGCGTGGTTAGTACGCGAAATCGCTTGGCTTAGTGACCCAAGTACTCGGTCCTTAGGGACCCAGGCATACCACCACATTCCAAAAACCGCACCATCCATCCAATATGCCCAAGTCTAAATCAATCTTTGATTTTCAGTTTTTGATTTTACAAATTAATCAAAGCACAAGTGCTGGACATATAGGAGTAATAATCATTTTTGGGTGATCAAGACCATGGTAGTAGAGGATAAACAATTCCTACAGATCATGCAACTATAGGCTTGCTAGCGACATTTAACACAAAGTAGCATGCATACATAGAAGTAAAACAATATATTAAGCTTTAAAGTAATGGGACAATGATGGAAATGATCAAACTGCTTGCCTTGTTGCTGTTGCTCAAATTGTGGCAGAGGGTCGCTCTCGGGATCACCACAAATGTCGAAACCTAACGGAAAAGCGATAAAGAACCGATAAGAACGATGAAACACAACAAAGACAGCACAACAAACGAACTCCAAATTCTCTGAATTTTCTACAGAAGCAAGAGGGTGATTTTTAGGAAATTTTGCAACAAGAACCAATGGATTTGGATTCTCAATGCGAAAGATATGAGCAAAACAATTCTGCTCAGCCCTAAAAATTACCAAACTGCACTATTCACTAATTTAATTATGAGGCAACCTTTTCTAGAAAAGTGGTGAGGCTGAGATTTTTATTGTAAAACCAGCACCTCATGAGATGAATAACACAATTGAGTTCACCTCATTTGGAGCTATATTGCACTTTCTATAATCTTTCAAAAACAAGAACTTGAACAAAATTATAATGCACAAGTCCTCATTTTCCTAACAGCAACATGCTCAAAACTAATTTTCACAGTGAGTTCATTAAGAGAGGAAACCAACAAAGTTGGTCTCACCCAAAAATAATCTATAGAGCATTAGTTATGTATTTTACAAGTTAAACATAAATTTTGAGTGTATATTCAAAGGGAGTTTTAAAACCTAGTGGCTAACTGTGCTCTGGAGCTGAACTCAACTTGCAATCATTTTTGGATTAAAGTTAAGTTCAAGACAGAGCTAACACAATTTGAATGACCTCATTTGGAATTAAAATGAAAGAGATATGAAATTCTAAAGTCTATACCTTATTTCAGGTTTAACTAAGACCTCACTCGAATTTCTAAAACTCACAAGGGTATGGGAGGACGTGAGCCACAGATCTCAGATCCAACGGCTCAAGACCTCCCAGGAGAACATCACACATGCGCACGTGAAGTCCAGAGGTCCTGGACCTCTTAGCAACTCACATGCGCGAGGTGGGGAGGTCGTGGCCGAGATGGGAGATCCAACGGACCACAACATTAAAAAGGAGGTCCTGAACGGACCAGATCTAAAGGGAGGTCCTCAGCGGTTGAGATCTTCCAAAGGAAGGTCCAAACTATCAAGATCTCCCCGAGGAAAATCTACATCGCCAGGACCTCACGGGGAGGTCTGGACGGTCCAGATGTTCCAGGGAGGTCCTTGATGGTCCAGATCGTCGAGGGAGGACCTTGACGGTCAAGATCTACCCGGGAGGTCATGAGCGGCCGAGATAGCTCTGGAGAGGTCCTAAACGGAGGTCTAACGTCCACAGCACCTCCGGGGAGGTCAGGACGGCCACGATTGCGCAAGGGAGGTCTTGGACGCCCAGATCTCCTCGGAGGAGGTGCGGACGCCCGCACCAGCCGCTTTAACTTCGCGACGCAGCGCTGGACATGAATAAATCGTGGCTGGACATCAAGGAGGTCCGCTACTGGAGGTCTTAAATGCACGCATTAAAGGGTGGATTAAAGGCGTTAAGACATCCAATGATTACAATGATTGGAACACATGATTAGCGCATTAAACATGGAGGATTTCGTCCTAAAAGCGACAACGACGCCTGCCGTTGTGTCCGACAAAACCAGCGCAAAGAAGTGGTCATCGCCGGCGATGTAGACCTCGCGGCGAGATCCACGAAGTACCGTTGGGTCCGCAATAACCATGCGCGCCCAAAGGACCTCCTCTCAACGGCGGCGACGTTTTGAACGCCATGAGCCGGAGAGGACAACGGCGAATCTGCCAAACGACAAAATGCAAAAAGGAGCTCGCGCGACATTCAGCGGTGCCAAGAACTAAAGGACTAACAGGAGGTACTTGGAGGTCCTAAGGTGCCGGGAGGTCGTGGAGGTGATGACCGGAGTTGGGGAAGACAATGAAGCTTGACTCACGGCACCGGCTCAAGCTCACTTTGTCCACCTCTCAAAAATGCCCAAACAAAATAAGTTAGGGTTAACTTCCGGGAGGTTTGGGGAGCACAAAGTGAGCAAGGGTTGAAGAAGGAGCCACGGAACCCTTAAGTCACCGAGGAGTTCCAAGGACTTCAACAATGGCAGCCACTAGAGAGGAGGTGAGTGAGTTAGGAGCTCACCAAACATCGGTATGACAGCTCCAAGTGTGTAAAGGAAGCCAACGGGGAGCTCAGTGGACACTTATAGCCTGAGGTGAAGGTTATGAGCTGGGGCTAAGCTCCATGGTGAGCTTAGCCCACGGGTTGGTCCATGGGGTGGACATGACATAAAGTTGACAACCTGGCAGGTCTGAGTGGACATGAGAGGCGGAAGGCTGACCTGCATTAAATGCGGGTCAGCAAAGAGCTGTTAAAGGTGCACAGAGGCCTGACGCGCATTAACTCCACCACTCAGAGCACGCATGCGCGCCAGAGGAAGGAGAAGAACAGGGGAGGTCTTGGTGACCGTTGGACAAGACCTGGGAGAGGTCCTAACCATCGGATCCAATTTTTGAACCGTTATGTTTTAAGTGGCTGGGAGGAGGTCCCAGCCACACGATCAAGGATGGGGAGGTCGTGGCCCTCCGATTTCCTTAATCGCGAAAACGCACGTGAGGAAAAGGGGACAGAGGTCAAGCGTTGGATCTCCATCCAACGGTGTGGACCTCCGGTGAGGACTTAACGCACGCGATCAAAAGGACATGAGGGGAGGTCATGGCCTTTGGATTTAAATCCAAGGGCACACAATGACCGGGAGGTGCGATATGATGCTAACAGCAAGGGAGGTCAGACCGTTAGATTTAGATCTAAGGGTTCCGATCAAAAGAGGTGGAGGTCTGAGCTTGCAACGCACAAGGGAGGTCAGGGCCTTTAGATTTAGATCTAAGGGCTACGATCTCACGTCGCCTGGGAGGTCAGTGCGCATGAGACAAAGGAGGTCGTGACCGTAGATTTTAATCTAACTGCACAACAAAAGATGGGGAGGTTGCGAGTGCTTGATAGCAGGGAGGTCGTGAGTGTTGGATCTCGATCCAACGGCCACGACCTTGGTTAGGTGGGAGGTTTGCTTAGTTTAACAGTGAGGGGAGGTCAGGGCCATGGATCTTGGATCCAAGGGCTATGACCTCACGCAGGTGGGAGGACCTGACTGAGTATGTTGAGGAGGAGGTCCTTGCGGTGTTGACCGCGGAGGAGGTCGTGGCTGTTGGATGTAAATCCAACAGCTGCGACCTGATCAAGGTGGAGACGAGGTCTACTGAGGTGCAGACATGGTTGGGCTGGACCAGCTTGAACATGGCTAGCCCAAGGAACAGTGTAGGCTTTAAAATTTAGTTTTAACAGCTGAAACTTAGCAGAATTATTTGAGATAGCAAATGAACTCCAAATTTGATGAAATTTTAACTGGAGCTTGCTGACAATGAGATCAACCTTGCATAAAATTTCCAGAGGTTATTATGCAATGCATTTTTCTCAGGAAATTCATGAAGGTTGTTTAAAGGATTGTTTTGCCTCCAAAAATTACCAACAAGTGTTATAACTCCTGATATTTTTCAGAGGGGTCCCATATCAGTTTTGGGACCAAGGAAAATATATTCCAAATGTTTGGCACAAGATTTAAGATAATTGGAAAAAGGAATTTGACTTTTGGTCAACAAGAGCTTTGTGTTTTTGGATTACACAACTCTTGGACAAGAATCACATAAGATTTTAGGGTTTTTCAAGATGTGAGAAAAAGTTTTAATTTCTACACATATAATTATACTTGATTAACCCTAATTATACATTTGGGATGTTACAATGGCTGGCTACTACAGAAGGTTTATTGAAGGCTTTTCCCGTATTGCAAGACCTCTCACTCAGCTGTTAAAGAAAGAAAAGAAGTTCCTCTGGACCTCAGAGTGTGAACAAAGCTTCCAAGAGCTCAAGAAGAAGTTGACCTCTGCCCCAGTTTTGGTTCTTCCAGATGTCAGGAAAGATTTTGAGGTCTATTGTGATGCATCAAAGCAAGGACTTGGCTGTGTTCTTATGCAAGATGTAAAAGTGATAGCTTATGCTTTAAGACGATTGAAGCCCCATGAAGCAAACTACCCTACTCATGACCTAGAGTTAGCTGCTGTGGTTCATGCCTTAAAGATTTGGCGCCATTACCTCATAGGTAATAGGTGTGAAATCTATACTGACCACAAAAGCCTAAAGTATATCTTTACTCAAGCAGATCTGAATTTGAGGCGAGAAGGTGGCTAGAGCTTATTAAGGACTACGATGGGAATTCATTACCACCTGTGCAAGACCAACGTGGTGGCGAGATGCCTTGAGCAGAAAATTTATGCTAATACTTTGATGATCAAGGAGAGCCACTTACTTTGTATGAAGAATTCTTGAAGCTTAGACTTGAATTAGTTGAAGAGAGATTCTTAGTAGCACTTGAAGTGCAACCCACATTGCAAAAAGCAGATCAAGGCGACCAAGAGGGAGATGCTAACATCCAAGAAATCAAGGCCAACATAAGAGAAGGGAAGGTGCAAGGTTTTCTATAGGCGACCTAGGTGCGGTCGGTTTGATAAGAGGCTCTGTGTGCCCAATAACACAGAGCTCAAGGGAGTAATACTTAAAGAAGCACATGAGACATTGTATTCTATACACCTGGAGCTACAAAATGTACCAAGATATCAAGGAATTGTCTTGGTGGCGAAAATGAAGAGAGAAATAGCAGATTTTGTGGCCAAATGTGACACTTGCCAAAAAGTTAAGGCGAAGGCACCAAAGACACGGAGGACTTTTAGTGCCTTTACCCATACCCGAGTGGAAATGGGAAGAGGTCGGGATGGACTTCATAACTGGTTTACCTCGTACCCAAGCTGGTTTTGATTCCATTTGGGTCATTGTGGATAGATTGACAAAAATGGCTCACTTTATTCCTGTGAAGACTACCTATTCTGGGGACAAACTGGCCGAGATCTACATGGCAAAGGTTGTGTGCCTTCATGGTGTTCCAAAGAAGATAGTCTCGCATGAGGATCCCAATTCACCTCCAAATTTTGGCAAAAGCTACATGATGCCTTGGGCACAGACCTTAATTTCAGTACAGCGTACCACCCACAAACAGATGGCCAAACTGAGAGAGTTAATCAAGTCCTTGAGGACATGCTGAGAGCTTGTGCCCTAGAAAGGCAATCTAGTTGGGACAAGATGTTGCCATATGCAGAATTTTCCTACAATAACAGCTACCAAGCGAGCCTTCAAATGTCCCCTTTTGAAGCTATTTATGGGAGGAAATGTAGGACTCCCTTGTACTGGACAGAATCGGGTGAAGGCCAAGTTCTTGGCCTGGACCTACTAAAAGAAGCCGAAGATCAAGTAAGGTCAATAAGGGAGAAGCTAAGGGCTGCTCAAACACGGCAAAAGAGCTACGCAGATGTTAGACGTCGAGACCTAGCTTTTGTTCCAGGAGACCAAGTCTACCTCAAAGTGTCACCTCTCAAGGGTATGCAGCGGTTCAGAGTTAGTGGGAAACTTGCTCCAAGGTTTATTGGTCCCTTTCGATCCTTGCAGAAGGGTGAAGTAGCCTACAAGTTGGACCTCCCTCCTCAGCTCGCTGGAGTCCACAATGTGTTCCATGTTTCACAGTTGAAAAAGTGCTTGCGACTGCCAGAGGACCAGATGCCTTTAGAAGCTGTGGACCTCCAAGAAGACCTCACTTACAGAGAGCACCCCATCAAGATTTTGGACGTGTCAGAGAGAGTTACAAGGAACAAGACCACCAAGCTGTGCAAGGTGCAATGGAGCAACCACTCTGAAGCCGAGGCAACTTGGGAACGTGAAGAGGACCTCAAGAAGGAGTTCCCCCACTTGTTCCCTAGCTATAGCTCAGCCTGAATCTCGGGGTCGAGATTCCCTTAAGGGGTGAAGGTTTGTAACGTCCCGTTTTCTTTAAAGTTTCTTGCCTGGTTTTCAAAATAAAAGTAACCATTTGGCTTTATTGTGAATCCAAAGCTTAACCTGACGTCTTGAAATCTGGAGAGTTCAATTGGAATTAATTAAGCCTTAATTAAGTTCTTTGTTGGTGTTCCTTCTTTGTTTGAGCCTCTCTGTGTGTCCCCTGGGTTTGTCTCTTCTCTCTTAACTTCCTTTGTTGGGTTGAACCTCTTTGAGATCGCAGACCTCTCTCTTATCTCCCCTCTGTTCGAGACCTCCCTTGTTGAGATCTAGCCGCTCAGACCTCCCCTTGTTGAGATCTAGCCGATCAGACCTCCCCTTGTTGAGATCTAGCCGCTCAGACCTCCCCTTGTTGAGATCTAGCCGCTCAGACCTCCCCTTGTTGAGATCTAGCCGCTCAGACCTCCCTTGTTGAGATCTAGCCGCTGAGACCTCCCCTTGTTGAGATCTAGCCGCTCAGACCTCCCTTGTTGAGATCTAGCCTCTCAGACCTCCCTTGTTGAGATCTAGCCGCTCAGACCTCCCTTGTTGAGATCTAGCCGCTCAGACCTCCCCTTGTTGAGATCTAGCCGCTCAGACCTCCCTTGTTGAGATCTAGCCGCGAGACCTCCCTTGTTGAGATCTAGCCGCTCAGACCTCCCTTGTTGATACCTAGCCGCTCGAGACCTCTCCTTGTTGAGATCTAGCCGCTCGGACCTCCCTTGTTAGATCGGCCATTAGGATCTCCTCTCGGGAGATCTTAGCCGTCTGAGTCCTCCCTTAGTTGGATCCAAAGGTTCCGACCTCCTTAGGTCCAAGACCTCCTTAGCGCTTGGACCCATCTTTGACTCTCGTGGGTCATCGCTTGAGGCCTTGCCTTCTTAACCTTAGGACCATCCGATGTGGTTTGGATGGCCCGATCCTAAGGGCACGTTAGTTTGGTTCGAACGTTCCTATCCTTTTGGGCCGCTTGGATTTTAATCGAACGGCTCTGCTTTGCTGCGCTTTTTCCTTGTTTCCAAGACCTCCTCCTGGTTGTTTTGCAAAGACCACCTCCTCGGTCCTTCTTTGGTCTTTTGTAAGGACCACCTCCTAAATGAGGATATCCCTATTGGTCGGGACCTCCTCGCACCTTTGATCTGGACCGCTGAGGTCCTCCCTTGAAATCTTGACCCTTAGACCTCCCTTGTGTGGTCTCGAAGCGCCAGACCCCTCGTGGTGAGCTTTACGGACCTCTTGTCCAGAACCTCCTCTTGTGTCCTTGGACCTCCTGTCTCAGACCTCCCCTCGAAAGTGTCTTGGACCTCTTGCCCAGACCTCACACAGTGGTCTTTGGCGGGGATGACCCTTGCGGTGGGGCCACCTCTTTGACTTATGGTGCACCCTTTGATGGCCCCACTTGCGGCCCCTCTTCACCTTGTAATTATTGTCTTGCCTCAGAACTCATGCGCATTTAATAGGTGTCGGGTCACATTAAATGCAGTCACATCTGAGGTACTTTATTCAATTCTTTTAGGGCAAGCCTTGCCCTAGTTGTCTTGATTGCCTACACCTCACTGAGTTTTTCCTTGTGGTGCACACTACCAACTCCGGCTATATAAAGCCTGGGCGGCCAGCCTTTGTAACCTGTTGCTCATTTCTTCCTTCCCTGCCTCATCTGCTCAGTTCTTCCTTGTGCAAGACCTTTCCCAGGAGCTCTTTGAGGCTGTGTTAAGCCTCTTGGTTTCCTTTTTGGCTGAGTTGGTTTGAGTTCCTTTTTGGTTCTTTTGAAGTTCTCGGCTTAGTGTGGTTTTGCTTATTTGGTTTTTTTTGTAACGTGTAGATCACGAGTTCGAGGAGATCTTGGACCCGGCTCTTCTTTGCAGAAGGCTCTCCTTTGCTTGACCAAGGCAAGCCACAGATCCTTTGATCATCTTGAACCAAGTTTCATAAATGTATTTTGGTTTTACTTTATCATGCATGGCTATGTTTATATGAAAATGGTTTGGGCTGACTTACTTGCCTACTTGTCGTTATGCCTCCTTTATACCTTGTCTCCATCATGTTGTCATGTTCACCTTGTGAGCCTTAGGGTGGATAATTTAGTTGGTGTTCTTTGTTATTTGCCAACATGGGGGCCGAGGTCTTATCTGACCTTGCTTAGAAAGCGTGGTTGAGCGTATCATGCTTCATCTCTAATAATCTTGACTAATAAATATGAAATGTGTGGTGGTGCCATTGTTGATCGACTATGGCGGGACGCCTAAGCTCATTGATTGTGGTGTGAGATCACTTGGTTAAAATCTGTTGTGCCAAGACTGGGTGGTCTTTGGCATGGGCTTATACAAATTGTTTCTTTGAGGCAAGAAGGCAGGAGTGAGTAGTGGGTGCTTTGCACACTTGGTTGTGGAAGTCTTGCCTCGGCACAATTAAGGACTTCACTTTGTGTCTCATTGAATGGGCCAAACAATTGCAACCACAAGATCATTTTATGGGAATGGTGCAGGCTGAATAATTAGCAATGGGTTGGCTTGGGGCTGTTGTGGTTGGCGTGTGATTCGTTGGCGCAAGAGGGGCACCCATAACCTGCGGACTTCTAGACCACAGAGGGGATTGCAGAAACCTTAGTGGGCAGCCAGAGTCAGTTCAAAGCTTTGTAAAGGCCTTGCGCTCTCTAGACTGCCACCTTAGGAAGTGAGCAAGGGTGACCGGAACCCGCCCCGCTAGAGAGATCGTGGATTGTGGGTAAAGTTGTACACCTCTGCAGAGTGTAAAGATCTATTGAATAGCCAAGTCCTTGGTCATGGACATGCTCGATGAAATGGTGCAAGGGGTAGCTGTTTCAAAAGCTTGTGCCATGGACACTTCCATGAGATGCCTTGGCTTTGCCTCGAAGAGACCTTGGCCGGCTCCGGAGGGGTCAAGGTTGGCTCGGGTAGTGGTCCAGGTTGGTTTGGACCTCTGGAGTGGGTGCTCTGGAGTGGGTTTTGGGTAAGGACACAGTCACGGGTGTGACTGGAACTCCTTCTTTTGGTTGTGGCTGTGAGTTGGTGCTCACCCCACCTTTTTAAACATCAATAGTATTATGTACTATGGTTTTACTTTCTTTGCTTTTCAATCTATTACTATTTTATTGTTCAAATGCTTTGCATAAACTAACCATACAACTCTCCATTGGTAAGTCCGTGCATGAATATTATTGCATCTTTGCTCCTGTGACTTCTTGAGTACATTCCAAGTACTCATGGCTTAAGCCCCGTGTCAAAGCAGATTATGAGGATGATCAAGTCAGAGCGGTCAGACCTCTTGAGGAGGAGTTCTTGACGACTAAGTCGCTTAGGGCGTCCTCCACCCGGCGACCTATGGTGCTTGTTGGATGGCTTTTGCGTGTTACTCGTGTTTGAGCCCTAGAAGCTCCTTGTTGCCGTTGTAAGTCCTCGTTGGTGTTGTAAGCCCTCGATGGCGAGACCTCTTGTTAACAAGCTTGGCCATAAGGTCCTATTATATAAAGTTTAATTTATGCGCTTCATCTTTGTTTGACCTCGTGGTTGTGGTATTGGCTTGTGTTCTTGTGCGGGCTAGCTCTGTTGTCCGGGACTAGCTCGGATGCAGGCGGGACCACCAGAGGTCCTTCGGACTTCTTTGGGAGGTCCCGGACCTCTCTTAGTGATGTGCTGGAGGTGCTACTGGCGGGTGGCGGCCACGACCTCCGGGAGGTCCGCAAGACCTCCTGGGAGGTCCTGGCAGACCTCGGTTAAGCTCCATGCGGTGCTACCACATCTTTCCGTGGTGACTTCACAGCGCAAAAAAAAAAGTGGTCCTCCTGGACCTCTTATGGTACATCACGGGGTGGGTCGTCACAGAGACCACATGGAAGATGTGGCGGAGGAGGATGTCAAGACGGCGGAAGGTGGCCATCACATGCTACGGTATAACCTCCGCCGGAGGAGGGAGGATCTTGTTAAATGCAGTGTCATCTCAGAGCATCGCCAAACATATGACCGGCGAGGTTCTCGTACAAAATAGCTAAGTAGGCCATCACCGCCGGCGTTAGGGGAGAAGAGTGGGGAGCCATTGTTTTTTTTTAACTCTACTAGTTGTTGATGGAGAGTGCGAAAGAGAGTAGAGCGATGTGGGGATTCATTTTCGGTGGTGGATGATCATTCTTATAAAACCACGCACGTGAGACGAAGAGACGCATCGTAACATCGGCGCGCGAGATGGAGAGACGCATCGTGCGGGAGCCGCAAAGTGGCATTGATGTGTTTAAGAGATCACACACCCTTCCAACCACAAACTGTCTGTGATACGTAATTATCATAGACTGTTCTTGTTAAGAACCATCTAAGAATTATCACGGACGGTTCTTTTTCAGAACCGTCTGTGAATTATCACAGACGGTTCCTCAGAAACCGTCGGTGTTGTAATTATTACAGATGGTTCTTGCACTGATGGTTATGAGGAACCATCTGTGATGAAGCGTCCAATATAACCTTTTTTGTAGTAGTGCAAGCACTGTGGATTCAGTTATCACTCTTTGAACCAAAATGTAATTGAACCAAGACCATATTATCGAGCAAGTAAGCTGGTGTTCTAACTTCTGAACATGTAAGGGCAACCACTTTCTAATAACACTTGTACTAACAAATAGCCTTTAACGTAGCTAACATGCAGTAAGAGGGGGGAAAAGCTACTTATTATGAGCACTTGGACTGATAAAGCAGTGCGCAAGCTATGCCGGCACAAGCATCGGTACTCAGTAGTAGTCGATTTTTGCAAACCGTAAAACCAAATAGTCCATATAAATGAATTTTGGTTTCTTAAGAACCAACCTATCACCTCAGCAAAGCCCTTTCCACAAGAATATACCAGACTACGGGAACGAGGGCAAATGTGCGTGTCGACAAAAGACTGAGCAATGTCAGCAACAGGAGGCCAAGTGGCTCTTGCATGCGATGAAACGCGTGGCGCAACGCCACCTTGCGCGCGGCATGGCGCAGCACTAGCTCAGCGCGGAGACGATGAGGGAGACAGCCGCTGGCAAGCGGGTTCGAGGTCGTCAGTGAGACGAGCGAAGCGGCGTGGTTGGAAGTGGGCGCTGGCAAGCGGGCTTGGTCCAGTCAAGCCAAAAGGCGCGGGTCACTACAGTGCAACGGTGCGGTCTGAGTCCGATAGTTGACCTGGTTTTAAATTCAAAACCGCTAGTTTGACCGGGGTGTTAAATATAGCAAATAAATTTGTAAAAATATGAAAATTTTCAGAGATGTTTATGGGATGATGTAGATCCCATTAAAATTTTTAAATACCATTGTTCATTTTTTAAAAATACTTAATTAAATACTTTAACCGAATAGGTTTTATTAGAGAACAAAATTTTTTCTTAAGGTCAAATTGATCTCTAAAAATTTGACAAAAAATATATTACTCCCTCAGTTTTTAAATACATGACGTTTGACCAAGCGTGCAGTCAAACTTATATAACTTTGACCATTACTTTTATATGATTTTGTTAGTAAAAATTACAAAATTATTATATTATGAAAATATTTATCATGACAAATCTAATGATATTATTCATCTAAATAGTTTTTCATATATTATTAGTCAAAGTTAGATAAGTTTGACTACACACTTGGTCAAACGGCATGTATTTAAAAACAAGAGGAGTAATTCATGATAATTAATATAGTATTTGATTAAATTATTTCTCGGGGTTCATTACTAACATTGTCTTATATTTTCTTTTGGAGTTTCAATTCAATTTTTAAATTTTTTTGAATTTAAGGTTGTTAAGTTGTAAAAATTTATGCACATATTTCAAAATGACCAAAATTCTATGATATGCATATTATTACTGTTTAATTAAAATGAGGCTATTACAATTAATGTATGCAAATAGTATTCATGCAAGGCTTGACAAGGATAGCTTTATGGCTATTTTGCAAAAAGCAATATTGACAGTAAATACAGTAAGTAGATTATAAGCACAATTTAAAAGATTAATACATAAGTAAACAAGTTCTTTTGAAACAACTAGTGAACACCCCCATTCACTTCCCAACCATTCTAACCAAATCATTCAATCCAACATTTTTTATAAGATCTACCCCTCGTGTGAAATCACCAGGCATTATCCATAACTAGGGACACGGCTATTCGAATAGTTCTACACTCTGCAGAGGTTGTACAACTTGGCCCACAAGAGATAACCATCTTATAATGTCAGGCATTTCACGCTTCCAAAGTCATGTGACTAAGTGATTATCACGAGGCTTTTACAAAGCTCTGTTTTGACTCGGTTCTACCCACTAAGGTTTCGCCATTCAGGACCCCCTCTTGCACCGCTTATCAACCCTTAACAGAACCGAACCAAACATTACTAATTAGTCGGCCAGGTCTACCCCATAAATAGACTTGTGGTTGTACGATATGGCCCAGATCAATAGTGCACAAAGTTAAGTCCTTAGAGGTTCCTCAGGCGAGGCAACCACATCCTAAAATTCTCCCCCTTTACTGCACGATCATTCGTTCGAGTATGAAATCATTTTCTATTCAACCTGACCAAATGGCAACCCTTGCCATGGCACAACAAATTCGAATAACAGTGGTCGCGCCACAATTCCATATTTCATTTAGTCAAGTTTAATCATTCTTTGAGTTAGTGATCATGGATCCCTCGTATCGCTAAAGCATGGCTAAGCATAACCGATACCCAAGTTGGTAGTACAATAATGTCCAACTAATAATTAACCATCCTATGGTGTCCAAGGATTTTTGTCATTCAAGGGTACATGTCATTCTCAATTTATCAAGGAGGCATAATGGCAATTATGTAATTAACAATTCTCGAAACCATCTTTATACATGTAGCCATGCATGTTTATATCAAAGAAAATAGTTTTATAAATTGGGTACGACATGATCAAAGGTCCACAACTTGCCTTCGTTGAAGAGTTGAGATGCTTTGGTCGTCGGGTCCACGAATTCTTCCGAAATGACGGAATCTATACGTGTGAACAAAGCCAAATAAATAAAACAATTCAAAATAAAATCCAAATAATTATCAAATAAGAACCAACAAAAATATAATGAATTTAAAATTTTGAATCACTCGAATCGATGTTCGAATGAAGAAGATATGGCCTTCGGAAGTTTGAAAAACACATAAAATGATGAAAACGGGATTTTCCTGATTTTTCATATTTAATTTTGTAAAGGAAAAAGGTTTTATTGCATAAGCTGACATCAGCGATAGGATTTAGATTTTCGGCTGATTTGTTTTTCAGCAGGAAAAGGATGAAAAGGCCGATTTGTTTTTCAGTAGGAAAAGGATGAAAACACCACGTGGGCCTACGTGGACGGCCGCGTAACCAAAAGGATGAGATGACGCTGATTTGGCACCACCTGGGCAGCCATATCGGTACCCGGCCAGCGGCGCGCACGCCCGGAGGCTCGTCAGCGTTTGGCGGGGAGGTGGCCATCCGCAAGGGCACCGATGGCTAGAGGAGCTTATAGCGAACATGGTGCACTTGGTCTCGTCGACGGGGAGCAACAGGAAGGCCGGCGGCGAGGAGGAGGAAATGGCGACGGTGGCGGTTGAAGACGGCGGTGGCGCTCCGTGGAGGCTCCAGCAATGGGGAGGCACGCATGGGGAAGACGACGAGCTTGCGATGCCAATGGAGTAGACCAAGAGGTTGGAGGAGGCTTGGTTGCGGCTTTAGAGTCAGCGGCGAAGAGCTTGGTCGGCGGGGAGGAAACTTGAAATCCGGCGAAACTAGGGCGAAAGAGGGAGGGGGAGTAGGGGGAAACGGAATAGGGGCTTGAGATGCTCCTAGTGCTCCTCTTTATAGGACGTGAGGAGGTCCAGAATTGGGGATGGGCCTCAACGAGTTTTGTGGTGGCGTGGTTCGGCGCGGCATGGGAGGTGGTATGGAGAGTTGGTGGCGGTAGTGGGCGCGGTGGTCGGCGGGGATGGGCGGAACAACAGGATGGGACGGAGGAGCAAAGAAGCCGTGGGATTCACCAGCAAGGCGACGGACCAAGATGGGCAACAGCGTGTGGGCCGACAAGACAGAGTAGGTAGGCGCTACTGGGCCTTATGGCGAAAAAGGGAGAGAGGGCTGGGAGATTCGGCCCAAGGAGAAAAGGAGGATTTAAAAGCATTTTCGATTTAAGGAAATACCATAAAAGCTAGAAGATTTTTAGAAAATAGTTAATATAGTCCAAAAATTCTAGAAAAATACGCAAAAGTCCATGGAATTAATTAGAACTTAATAAAATATTTTTAGCTTCACTTTAGCTTATAATTTTGCAAATAAAATATTTTTAACTTCGAAAAAAGGAAAACCCTTTTCAAAATCCAAGAAAATACTTAAAATATTACTTTTGACTTTAAATCCAAATAAAATCCAGAAAACTTAAATAAACCAACTTTTGAATTTATTGAAGTTTGATTAATTCAAATTAAACTGTTTTTTCTTTCTAAATTTCAAATTAAGCTTTAGCAACTTAATAAAATCAAATGGTTATTTTTATTTTTGCAAATTTTCAAAAAGCTCTAAAAAGTGGGATGTTACAGTTCCTTAGATCCCCCTTATGCTCATGCTCCCACCAATTTGGCCCCAACTCCACCCTATGTCCTTGCGCCATTTTTGCCTCAGCAGCCGTGCCACCTCCCTCCCCGCCACCGACCAGCTCCGGTAGTGTCTCCACCACCCACGGGACCGCCTCTGCATCTCGGTTCCATTTTGGCCATATTCGGCTGGTGCCATTGCCTCCACCGCCGGCGACAACCGCTGCTCCAAACCAACCCGAGCCCCTCTGTTCAGTCCCCCTTGTGCTCCCTCTGTCTGTTCCTTGTTTGTGTTATATGAGCTTTTGTCTGACAATGGTTAGTTCATAGGATTAAGAGAGGATTTTAGATGACAGTGAAACCCATTTGCAAGACCAACTAAATTACTACTAACAAACCTTATGAATATCAATTAGGTTCCTCAAATGGATTAACAAATTTGAAAGTGAATCTGTAGGAAGTTAGCTAGTTGTTATTCAGTTAAGAAAGATATCTTGATTGTAAGTATTTGAACAGAGAAGATGATCTGGGAGTAATTGTTAATGGCAGTGGGCTAAGAGCATGACTAATTCTAGTAGTTAGAGTCTTTCTTGATGCAATTAGTCAGCTGGACAATTAGCTTTTAGTAGCAACCAAGTCCTTTGATGAAATGAGTGAACAGAAAAAAGAAGGTGAATAGGAGGAAAGTTGAAGTGTCTGTGGAACCCTCTTGCCAAACTAATTTTCTTTTGCTAACAAGTATTAGGGTTGTTGTTTGATCACTCAAGTGTAGTAACAAAATTTGAAGTATGAGATATAGAGGAAGTTTAGTTAAACAATACTCGCACTAAGTAACTCTCTTCTCATTATCCAGAATGTCTGAACATGAACAGTAAGGAAGGTTAGATGCAATTGCTAGTAGGCCTTATGACTAAATTTCGGATCACTCAAATGTATTTAACCAATGGATAGTTGAACTAGAAACAAGAATAGTCAAAAATACCTAATTATCAACAAAACCCTTTTGATAAAATGTATGATCAGACAAGACAATCTAACGATATTTAAAGGTAACAGTAGGCCAATGACATGGATAAAACAAGTAGCTAGAAATTATATCAATTCAATTAGCCTTTGGGAAATTAGTTAACAACAACAAGTATTTAAGATTAGTTATCCAAAATAAAACATGAACCTACTTCAGACAATTGAAAGGTTGACAAAATAGTCAGTAAGTTAATTGAGTAGTAAGTTAAATGGGCATTGTAATTAGCAAACACTCCATAGTCAAAGTAAGGGAAGATTATACTGAAGACATTGGACTCAAGTGAATAAAGGTTATTTGGGTGTACCAATAGCCCTTGAACTAAAAAGAACCAACTAATAGAAATCAGTTATAACTTAGATATTAGATGACATGTTTTGGTTAACCCTTAGAGTTTTATCTAACAGGGACAAACCGATCTGAAAACAAATGTTTAATCATCAAATGCTTAATTAATCAAGGGAATACTTCAATTAGGGAAATGCTTGGTGAGGGGGATGAACAATAATACAAATTTGGAATGAGTCAGTAAGATAGTGTCATGGCAATTGCCAAAACAAATTGATTAGAAAGTATAATTATTAGCCATTAGCATTTAATCTAAAAGAATAAAATTAATCATAAGTCAAGGTTTGGATTATGGTTAGTTAAACAACAATAGACCTCACTTAAACAATTGGACAACAACATTTGATGGTAAGATATTTAATAAGCTACTTCTTCTTAAAAGGGATTGTCAAGAAATTAGAGGATAATTAGAAATGACAGTAAGCCATATACCATGGACATGGTAATGTCAATAATAGCAATAGTGGCACTAGGTCAATGAGATAGTTAATAAAAGATGGTAAGGCAATTACAGAGTAAAAAATCATTAGTATGTACTTAGCCAATATCACTAATATTTAGGTTAAAATGGAGGTCAACTAAAAATAATCTTAGTACATATTCTAGTTAAGGGTTAACCTAATATACTAGATGTACCTTAGTATAAGCTTGGTCATGAATTTCCTTGATAAATAAGAAATAATAACAAAAAGAATCACTAACATGACCTGGACCTTCTATGCAATTCATGGTAAGATACTCTCAATGAAACAGTAACAATTCGACAACAATTCAATGCAAATCAAAACGCTAATAACTTTTACATACGAACTCAGAATTAAATGAATCTTTTTTGCTAAATTCATCTAAATTCATTTTATATAATAATATACAAAAATATTTGGTTTTGATTATTGTTGAATTTATTTTTTTGTTTGTGTTTTTGTTGACGATCGAATCGCCGATCTTATGAAATATAATAGAGGAAAATGACGCGTATCTCCTGAGAGAGAATGGGGCTGCTCTTTATTATTATGAACTGGCTATTACAGGGGGTGCCTACAACTAGGCAAAGGACTAATCCTAATTACACTGAGTGTGATGCTTGTTATGCTCCTGAATCAAACCTAAAGCATGAGTCTAATGCTGATAGCATTGCTTCTTGTCTGATGCCAGATCGCCCTTGATCCTTCCATGCTCCATCTTTAAATAGCTTTCAAAGAGGTGGCAGTTGTTTCTGGAGAAGACACCTGTGTGAAGCGTCGCGACTGGTCGGAGGGAGGCGACAGTTGATTAAAGTGTTAACTACTGTGCGGTTTGAATGTCTGTGAGACATTCAACCGTATGGTGGTTGTTTGTCAATGTCTTAGGACTGTGTAACGTCGTGTGGCATGGATTATACAGCACGTGTTCCATTCATCACACGGTAAAGGATATACCTGGAGTCAGATCCAGATATTAGTTCATAGCTTTACGAGTAGCTACCTAGTCGGAGATTAGGCATGAGACCTTGTCCAACCAGGGTACCCATTATGTAACCTCTGGAATTCTTATGACTAGTGAGGTCGTTAGCCTTAGGGGTTACGACCACGAAGATGTATGGTCTTTTATTATGTATTAAAGTAATACATAAAGATTTTAATCCTCATCAGCTAGCCCCCGAACTTTAAATGAATTGGTTGTGTGAACACTTTCTTCTAATGAAGTTGTATCGGGCAGACCCCCATTAAATGTCGTGACATTTGAGGTGGTCTATATTCATTTTAAAGTTGAGAACCTGCTTTGGGAATTGAAGAGTCTTTCTGTTCGTTGGACAAAAAGATTTTTGTCCGTTGGACTTTCGTTTAACTCCTGGATGCGGTTAAAGAATAGCGGCTATAACATCCCTTTGCACTGGGCATTAGGACTTTTACACCTTCTGCTTTCCTTTTCATCTTCCAAAAGGAAAATCGCTTCCGACCTCCTGTGATTTCTTCATCCAAAAAGAACTCCACCATGTCGGGTTTCATCGCAAACTGGTCAGCTTCCGATCTGAGTGAAAAGAAGCTTAAGAGATTGGAGAAGATCGGGTTGCTACCCGATAGGAATCTGATTTCTTGGAGATTAGCAGCCAGGGAGCATTCTCTAAGTGGTGAAGATGGGGAAATTCCTATTTTCCTCGCATATATCGAATGCAGATTTAGGCTTCCAGTTCACTCCTTCCTTCCCAAAGTTTTGGAGCATTACGGAGTCAAACTAGTCAATCTGGCCCCCAATGCTATCGCCAACCTCAGCATCTTCGTCTACCTCTGCAAGCGTACTACAGAATGGTGAATTCGAAGAAGACTACCAGTACACTTGGAGAGTGTACCTTGCGCCTCCACGACGGAAAAGCTGATGAGTATATTCATATGTACTCAAAATCTTCATGGTTATCATGGAAGAAAAGTTGGTTCTACATGAAGGTCACGTAGAAAGACAGCCTTTACTACAACGGTAAGAAGGCAGTCGAGAACCTAGTATGGCGCTCCTCCACAAAGAAGTAGGGAAATGTAGGGAGATGGATTGAAGCCATCCAACTCCTTAATGTTAAGGGTTTAACCTCCTGGCATGTGGTGAAGGATTTTTCCATGCGCCGGATTAGTCCTCTGAAGGCCATAGCGTATCCGATGCTCTGGTACATTGGTCGTGATAACGCGACCAGAGACTCCAAGGAGGGTAAGTTCTGAAGGATTCCGACCAATTTACTTTATTAGTTGATTATTTTTGTGATCCTAAAATCTCTCATTTATCTTTACAACTCTATCTTCTGATGAGATCAGAAGTCAGGTCAATATGATCTGCGCTGGAGAGCTTGGCGAGAAGGCCGATTTCCCTTGGATCTTAGCGGTCGTTTCTGCAAAAGAGAGGGCTGAGAGACTTTTGGTAAGAATATCAACTACTTTTCATCTTTTCAATATTTTCCAATCGGTTTTACCGAAAATCCTCTTTGATATGTAGTCGATCAGGTTGAGGAACAACAAGGCCACCGAAATTTGTGAGCCAATTGACAATCCGACCATTCCTACGATCACTCAAGATAGTGGTCTCATAGAGGTAGGTAACCGAACAAAAATGTTTATTCTAGATGAAGAATTTTCATCACCTGACTAACTTTGTTTGTTGATCTAGGCAGTAGTCGTGGAGTCCCATGTAGTTGTTCAAGACTTGCCAGTTGCTGTTGAAGCAACTGTTTTGGAGACTAACAAATCTATACCCTCTGATCCGATGGTCAGGGATCTTATTCTCGACCGACTGGTCGAGAACATTTCTTGTAACCTTCAGTTGGAAGGTGTAGTGGATTTAACCAACCCCACCACTGAAGAACCGTTAAAGTTGGTTGAGAAGAAGAGCAAGGTCAGTGCTACCGATTTTAAACCAGCGCGTTTCAAGGTCAAAACTAAAATATCGACTAGGTATGTACAAACAAAATAGTCATATGAGCATATACCTTAAATGTCCTTGATGTCTTGAACTCATGAACTTCCTTTCTTCTTTTCGTGCAGATCTTCTGGTGTTGCGGTCGTCTCCGACCAGAACATTCTGGAGGATCAAGTGATCGAGGAAGTCTCCGACCAGAACTTCCTTTAGGCTAAAGTTCCTGAAGAGAAAGTGGTCGAGAAAGCCCCTGAGCAGGCTCCAGTGCCAGAACTTATTCTGGATCCTATGGTGATTATAATTCCGTCGGCGGAGGTAGAAATCCCTAAAGATCCTAAACAGGTTCCGACTCCCGTAGGTAATCCCTCTCAAACTAACAAGTTCCCTTTTTCTCCTCGATTTATCGAGGATAAGGAGCTTGATGCTGTTTGGGGGAAAATATCGGACCGTCAAGCCAAGACAGGTCCTGATGCGATTTTTGCCAAATATAATGACGTGGCAATTCGGGTAAGTATCTACAACCATTTCCCTAGTTTCTCTTAGAGTTTATAGAAAACTCAAAGAAGAATACTATCTGTATAGCACATGGTCGAGAACTATGTTGTGGTCGGAGGACTAACCCAACGAATAAAGGTCCTGGAGCAAAAATATTCTGAACTAGAAAGTAAGAACTTTCTACTTAACCTGCTTTCTTCTTCGCTACTTTGTCTTTCTTCTATTAATTATTCTCCTTTATCATATTTGATAGATTTGGAGAAAATAAAAGAAGAGGTTGTGGCTAAAGAAGCCAAAATAACTAAGCTTGAAGAAGAATGCCAAGCTAAAGACCGGTCGATCGCATTCGTGATGACCGGGCATAAAGAAGTCATGGAGACTTGTGAAAAAGAAGATTGAAGGTAACTACTTGTAAACTTGACTAGTATTTTTGTCTCTTCTAATCATTCTTACTTAACACTTGTTTTGACCAGGCATAAAGAAGTCATGGAGACTTGTGAAAAGAAGATTGAAGGTAACTAGTTGTAAACTTGACTAGTATTTTTGTCTCTTCTAATCATTCTTACTTAACACTTGTTTTGCTCATGTAGAACAAAATCAAGCGCTGACTAGAGCAAAAAAAAGGCTCTAGAATTTGAGCAAGACAAAGAGGCAGCTCTTGTGCATAATCTTGATGAAAAAATTATTGCACTTAATAAAATGATCTTTGATATGGGATCGGGATCGAGTCTGCCTACCTTGAGAGATCCAATGGAGAAGATTAACTACTTAGGCCAACTTCTGGGAGATCTCAATAACCTACTCAGAACTACTAGAGAAAGCTATCCCGGTCAATGAAAGAATCTATAGCCAGCGGAGTTAGTTTTGTTTTGGCAAAACTGAAGGCTTCCGACCCCTCTACCAATCTTCAAGCTGTTGAAGAAGATTTCAACTGCTTGCCTGATGAGGTGACCAAGTTTCTCGAGGAAATAAGGCCTCTCAGAAACAAGGTTGCAGAGGAAATGGAGGTCAGATCTCTGTCAAGCAGTAACTAGCCGGGAGATCTCTAGAAGTAGGCAATTGTAATATAAGAATTCTGAAAATGTAAAACTTACCTTTCTTTCATCAATGAAATCTTTTGTTTATCCGGTCGACTTATGAAATATTCATCTATTACCTAGCCCCCGACTGTTTTATAGTAGAAGAACTTTACTATATAATCAGTAAGCCAAGAATATGAACTTAAGTCTCAACCATTGTTTGAAAGTATGTACTGATTGTGTGAAAAAAACTGATCGTAATAATACTAGGAAACCTATTTGGTCGGAACCAGTGTTTGGTTTCGACTAGTTATAGATCTGTTTATCATAATCAAAACACCTACCAAAACATTATATGGTCGAAAGAAAAAGACTTTCTTTGATGAGAAAGAAAATAAGCAAAAATGTATGCAATGAACGATAAGTGGTTTTATTTATATGTAGTATCCAAAACTAGTTGGAAGGACTGCTAAGAAATGAATAAATGAAATATATTTCTCAATACGTGCTAATGCTCAAGTCTGACTGGCAGCGAGGATCATAGGAAAAGAATCGTCGCTAGGAAGCTCCTTCCAGTGGGCAAGACCACGTGCGGAGAAGGAGAGACTTTGACTATGTGAGGACCCCGGCTTATTTGGCTTGTAATGCTTAGTCATCCAATGACCCTAGCATCACAAACAAAATAACCCGTGTCTTCGAGATATGTATACTTCCCAGAATGCAGTATACACACCCCTTTACAAAATCATGCATCAATTCCATTCAAGACATAGAACCAAAGCACGAACTAGACTAAACCAAAGGCATACATAATAGCGAGTTATTACAAAGTGGGCCGACTGGCCAAATAACAACTAAGAAAGATAAATAACAGCGGAAGCAAAAGCCATAAGATGGCGATAAACAAAAGCCATACGGTTTGCCTAAAGCCCACAAGGCAACCGACCGGGCCGCCAAGCTAGTCGTCCCATCCACAACACATCTCACAAAAGTAGGGCCCTTGGGGCTCCACCTCCTCTGCAACAAATTTATTAAACAAAGCAAATGAGTACAAAAATATACTTGCAAGACTGACGTGTAGGGTAACAGACCTATACATATGCTACATGCAAGCTTCTTTAAGTGGAGGCTGTAGGTTGTTTTCAGTATAAAGCAAGTTTTCATTTGCAATATTTAAATAGATTCAAAGCAGTTTTACAATTCATTTTTAATTTGCAAATAACAGTGAGACAAATAACATAATAACAATAGATAGAGGACAACAACAATCCTGGAAGTGACTAACCCAATAGCCACCACAACAATAGCATGAATTACCCATTCATACCACTCATGTTATGTTTTAATTAAAGGTTATAGTCTAACTCTCGAATGACCTTCCCAAGCATGTCCATAACCTAGGACAAGGCTATTCGAATAGTTTGAACCCTACAGGGGTGTACCAATCTACCCACACGTCAGACCGCCTTTTCGCCAAGATATTTAGCACACTTCCTTTGGTATGCTGGCACGGCTAAGTCCTACGAGGCATTTCCAATGAATGATGCTAATTAAGAGTCGCGACAACCCGAAGGGTAGGAGACACCGGCCCAGTCTAAGCAACTGTGGGTGCTCTTCCCCGTATAAAAACAGTTTTAACCACCTGCGACCCATAATTAACACCTCCCAAAGTACTTAGCCAAGAGGGGTTCCCAATACCCTCGTGTGGTTAGCACGCAAAATTGCTTGGTCTAGTGTAACAAGATGTTCGGTCCTTGTTGACTTAGGCACCATTCCACACACCAACAGATCACACCATCATCCATTGTGCCCAAGTCCAAATAGTTTTTATTTTCAGTTTTGTTTTGACTTTACAAATTAACAAAGCACAAGTGCTGGACATAATGGAATAATAATTAGATTTGTGTGATCAAAGTTATCGACATAAGTCGACAACTGCCCATTTCTACCGTTATTTAAGCATTTCTAAGCATTATCAACGTAAACTACTAAGTGATAAGAGTCCATCCATCGAACTCTAAATCACAGCAAGATAATCCTAGGCTTAGTAGTAGAGAATGAACATTTACCTACAGAGTATGCATCTATAGGGTCAACTAATCGATAATTTAACACAAAGTAAGCCTGCATACATATAAGTGAATACAAAGTATTAGACTTTAAAGTAATGGGATTGAATAAATATGATCAAACTGCTTGCCTTGCTGGAGCTACTCACTATGCTGCAAAGGGTCACTCACGGGATCAACACACTCGTCGGCACCTAACGAAAAAGCGAAAAAGAACCGATAAGAACGAGGAAAACCGAAAAGACTCCACAGCAAACTTTCACCAAATGCTCTGAAATTTTTACATCAGCAAGAGCATGATTTTTAAAGAATTTAGCAACAAGAACCAATTGATTTGGATTCTCAATGCAAAAGTTATGGCCAAAACAAATCTGCTCAGCCTGGAAAATGCTGGAAAATTCAAATAGGTTACTGTTCATCCGAATTAAATTCTTTAGCACAATTTTCCAAAAGGTGTTGCACCTGTGATTTTTATGGTAAATCAAGAACTTCATGAGATGAATAACACAATTGAGTTCACCTCATTTAGAGCTATGATGCATGTTTTATGATTTTTCAAAGACATGCAAAAGAGCACAAATAAAATGCACCCACAATTCTTTTGAAAATAGTGACATGCTTAACTCCTATTCTACCATTTAGTACACTAATAGAGAAAGACAACAAAGTTGGATTCACTCAAAAAGGATCTATAGAGGATTACTTATGCATTTTACAAGTTAATTGCAAATTTTGGAGCAACATTTAAAGTTAATTTTGAAACCAATTTACCAATCCATTTTCTGTAGCTGAACTAAACCTACAACCATTTTTAGATTAAAGTTTAGTTCAAACCAGAGCTACCAAAATTTGAATAAACTCAAAAGGAGCTAAAATGAAATAGATATGCAATTTTGAAGTTTATTACCTTTTTCAGTTCACAATTAAACCTATCGGGAATTCCTAAAATCATGACGACGTGGAAAAGTCTGGGCCGTTGATCTTGTATCCAACGGCCCAAGACAAACTGGATGTCGCGAGCACGCCCGCGCGAGCTCAACAGAGTGCGGGCCGTTGATCGTGGATCCAACGGCTCACAAGCACCGGGTGCTGACGCGCTTGAACGCGCGCGCGCGCGTGAATACCCGCGAATCTCAGCCGTCGATTCTGAAATGGACGGCTCAGACGGATATTGCGCGGCGCACGCACAGCGGCGGTTTAAAGGGTGCGGGACCCACTCGTCCGCGACCCATTAAGCCGCTTAAGGACACATTAATTACTAACTAATGATTAACACGATGATTAGCCATTAATTGGGGGGTTTGTCCTAAATGATGGCGGCAGACAAGGCCGCCGTCCGACAAAACTCCCGCCGGCAAAGAAATGGTCACCGCCGGCGAGATAGGTCACGGCGGCGCACACCGAGGGCACCGACGAGTCCGCAATAGCAGTGCGCACACGAGGGTACCACTCACACCAGCGGCGATGGCCTAGAACGGCGACGAGCCAGAGGAGAACGTAGGTGACCAAAATGACCGAAAGTGAAACATGAAGTAAAGCTCCGCATTGTTCAAGTAAGTAGGTGCCCAGCCATCTAGGGACTACCTAGAAGGTACCTGAGCACGGAGGAGGCTCGGAGGGGGAAGGAGGAGCTCCGGCGACGAAAGAGCTTGCCGGACCCGAGGACGATGAAGTGGAGGACGCGGCCTAAGCAAAATTAACTAGACCGGGTCATCAATAAAGCTTACGTATAGCGCATAGATGGTCCACGAGCAAGTAATTGGAAGATGGAGGACTTACCGGAGTTGAGGAAGAAAGGGGGTGATTTCGGCCGACAACGAACAAATCCCCAAATGTGACCTTCTCTGTGAATGTCAAACCAAATTAGGTTAGGGGATTTGCTTAGGAAGTTGAGAGGCACGAGATGACTCGAAAGAATTGATGGAGGAACCACTGGAGCACCGAGGAGGAAGAAGCTTGCTTGCGGCCTCCAATGGTGATTTTTGGGTTTCAACGAATTGAGCTCCACCAAGCACCGAGGAGCAAGGTGAAGCTTAGGAGGTGTTTAAAGGAAGCCAAGGAGGAACAAGGGGGACCTTTTATAACCGGGAGCAGAGGCAATGAGCTAGGGTTAAGCTCCATGGTGAGCTTAAGCGCCTGCCTGGTCCATGGCTCAACAAGGACGCGGAGGGGATGGGGGCAGTTCTGAACATGACTTTAGGGGCGGAAGGCTGACCCGCATTTAATGCTTGCAACAAAAGAGCTGTTGAGAGGTGACAAGGCACTGCCCTCCCTCTGCCATGGCGCACGCGCGCGAGATCGAGGAAGGAGAAGAACAAAAGGCTGAGCCCACGAAATGAGGAAGAGAAAGGAGCTCGGGGAGAATGCACACACGGCAGGTCGTGCCCAACCCATAGTCATGAGCGGGCTGATTATAGCCATTAGATATTTAAAGGGGGAGGTTGTGACCGTTAGATCTGAACCGGGGTGGTCTGAAAAGGAAAGGGGGAGGTCGGGACCATTGGATCTGAATCGGGGGTTCCGAAGAGGAACGGGAGGTTGTGACCATTAGATCTCGATTGGGGTAATCGTGGACCATTAGATCTAAATCGGGGTGGTCCGAAAAAGAAACGGGAGGTCGTGACCGCTAGATCTTCATCGCACGGTTCCGACAAGGAAGGGGAGGTCGCAGCCGTTAGATTCACATCGGACGGTTGCGAAACAAAAAGGGAGGTCACACGCTGAAAGGAGATAGGAGGTCGTGGCCATTGGATTTGCATCCAATGGCGATCAACAGAGGCGGGAGGTCCTGGCCATTGCGCACGACACGGTGGGAGGTCATGGCCGTTAGATTTACATCCAAGGGCACACAACAGTGAGGGGAGGTCGTGACCATTGCGCACGACGCGATGGGAGGTCGTGGCTGTTGGATTTCGATCCAATAGCGCACAACAGAGAGGGGGGGTCGTGGCCGTTGGATTTGCATCCAATGGCACACAACAGCGAGGGGAGGTCGTCACCATTGCGCACGACGCGATGGGAGGTCGTGGCCATTGGATTTTGATCCAATGGCGCACAACAGAGAGGGGAGGTCGTGGCCATTGCGCATGACGCGATGGGAGGTCGTGGCCGTTGGATTTCGATCCAATGGCGCACAACAGAGATGGGAGGTCGTGGCCATTGTGCATGACACGATGGGAGGTCGTGGCCATTGGATTTCGATCCAATGGTGCACAACAGAGATGGGAGGTCATGGCCATTGCACATGACGCGATGGGAGGTCGTGGCCGCTAGATCTGGATCTGACGGCGACGAGAGGAGAGGGGAGGTCGTGGCCATGGATTTTGATCCAACGGCGCACAACGCTCGCGCGAGGGAGGGGCTCGGGCTGAGCTGGGATGCGGTTGGGTTCGACCCACTTGAAGGTGGCTTGGACCCAAGGAACAGTGCTCCAGATTTGAGTTTAATTTTGAAGGCTGAGTTTGGAGGAATTTTTAGAGGTAGCACACTAACTCCAAAAATTCCCAAATTTTGACTGGAGCTTCCCCACTCTAGGATTTACCTTACATAAAATTTTCAGAGATTTTTATGCACTGCATTTTTCTCAAGAAATTCATCAAGGGTTGTTCTAGGGTTTGACCAAAGGTCAAACTAATTTGACTTACCTCCAAAAATTATCAAATAATTTCTAAAAATTATGAAATTTTTCAGAGGGGTCACCCATCATCCCTAGAACCAAGGAAAAATATTTCCAAAGGTTGAATACCAGATTCTTGCCAAAGTTGATTAAGGGGTTGACTTTAGTCAACAGGAGGTTTAGGTTTTTGAAATCCACAACTCTTGACAAGAATTATAGAAATGTTCAAGAGTTTCAAGATGTGAGAAAAGTTTTAATTTCTACTCATTTAATTACATTAGAAACAAACACCCATATTAGGTTACATATGAACACAACCTATATTTGGGATGTTACAGACTAGGAGGCTTTCTGTGTCCCAACCAGTAGCCAAATGAGAGTAACAGAATTTTGAAATGAATAAATACAATCTTTGAAATCTTAAGCAAATGAATCGCTAGTCGACCAGAGTATAGGTACAGATATATAAACAATATCACTTGTCGTAAGAAATAAAGAAATGACTAATCTTTATTAAAATTAATAGAATTGAAAGAAAATTTAAACAAAGAACTTACGCAGTTGATCAATGTTCCAAGCATTAGACATGGCTAATCGTACCGAACCTGGTCAGGTGACTTCGACCATAGTGTGTGGACCTTCCCACTTGGGAGAAAGTTTGTTGCGATTTGTTTGGTTCTGAATTTTTTTGAGAACTAGATCACCTACAGCTAGGCTACGAGGTTGCACCTTATGACTATGGTACCTTCGTAGGGCTTGTTGATAGACCGTTGATCGTATTAAGGCTTGGTTTCGTTGTTCTTCGAGGAAATTGATATCGTCAAGTCATCGTTCATCTTGATCGATTGCTTTGAAACAATCGGTTCGAGTAGAGCCAACTATTAGTTCTGGAGGAAGCATGGCTTCATCACCATAAACAAAGAAGAATGGCGTTGCACCGGTCGCACGACTGGTCATGGTTCGAACGGCCCATAGGACAGAAGGAAGTTCTTGAACCCAAGCTCCTGACTGTTTTATTAACTGTTCAAATACTCGGCGTTTGATCCCCTGCATTATGATACCATTGGCACGCTCAACTGCTCCGTTGCTCTACGGATGAGCAACAGAAGTGAAATGTACCATTATACCAAGTTCTTTGTAGAATTCCTGGAAATTACGGCTGGAAAACTGGGTACCGTTGTCTGTGATTATACGACTGGGTACACCAAATCGTGTGATCACATTTCTTGTGAGAAATCTCTTAGCAGTCTCATTTGTAGTTATAACAACTGGCTCGGCCTCGATCCATTTTGTAAACGTGTCAAACATGACGAAAAGTAATTCGAAGCCCCCAGGTGCTCTTGGAAACGGTCCCAGAATGTCTAGTCCCTAGGTTGCAAAACGCCAAGAAAGAGAGATTATTTGCAAAGCTTGTGCCGGCTGATGTACCAGTCGGCTATAAAACTGGGCATTGTTTGCACTTCGTCACGAGCTCTTTTGCATCATGAAGGGCAGTTGGCCAGTAGTATCCTTGCCTGAAGGCTTTACCAACCAATGTTTTGTAGGAATGATGTGCTCCACAGACTCCTCCATGAATTTTCGTTAGCAACTCAATGCCATCCGATTGAGATATGCATCTCATCAACACTCTGTGAGATCCTCGTTTATACAAGGTACGTTCAATAAGAGTGTATGATTCGGCTTTTCGAGATGAACGATTAGCCTCTACATCATCTTTTGGAATTATGTCATGCTGAAGATAATTGTAAATCGATGTCATCCAATCTCTACCCTAATCAACGATCTGTGGAGCATCCATGTTCTCATAATTGATTTGTACGACCTGATGTGAAACATCTATGTCCTTGGAATGGTCGACCAACGAGGGTGAATCGAGTTGCTCGAGAAAAACTCCAGGCAGGACGGTCGACCTTGTGGAGGCCATCCATGCAAACTTGTCTGCCAAAAAGTTTTCCTTTCTAGGAATATGTTGGATCTGGAAACCGAAGAAGTGCTTTTCGAGTTTCCGTACTTCCGCCAGATAAGATGACATCTTGGTACCTGAGCACTAATACTCTTTCCCTACTTGATTCACTACTAGTTGATAATCGCCTTTCACTAGTAATTTACGAATCCCGAGCGAATGAGCTGCTCAAAGTCCTACCAGTAAACCTTCATATTCTGCCACATTGTTAGTAGCAGGAAAGTTGAACTGGATGGCGTACCTGAGGTGTTCGCCAGTAGGGGATATCAAGATGACTCCAGCCCCCAATCCTTTGAGCATCAAGGAACCATCAAAGTACATTGTCCACTCATCGTGGTGCTCGTACTCGGGTTCTTGGGTGGGTTCAGGGTTTGTCCATTTGGCAATGAATTCTGCTATTTCCTGAGACTTTATTGCTGTTCGTGAGATGAAATAGAGGTCGAACGTCCCTAGTTCAACCGCCCATTTTGCCATTCGTCCTGATGATTCCCTGTTTCCAAAGACTTGATCAAGGGGATATCCGGTAGGTATGACCACTTTGTGGGCCTGAAAGTAATGTCTTAGTTTCCTTGAAGCCATATGGAGATCATAGAGCAACTTTTGTACCTGTGGGTATCTTTCCTTTGGTCCATGTAAGACTTCGCTTACGTAATATACTGGTCGTTGGACGTTTTCACGTTCTATGACCAGTACACCGCTGACTGCTTGTGGCGTTGCAGCCACATAAACCAGCAATGTTTCTTTCGGTCTTGGAGAAACTAAGACCGGGGTACTCGTAAGATACTTCTTAAGTTTTTCAAAGGCATCGTTTGCCTCCTTAGTCCACTTGAAACTTTCATGTTTCCGAAGAAGCTTAAAAAAAGGTAATCCTTTTTCACCCAACCTTGCTATGACACGACTTAGCGCTGCCATACAACCGGTTAGTTTTTGGACTTCTTTCTTCGTGGTCGGAGGGCGCATCTGATCAATGGCTGATATTTTCGTAGGATTTGCTTCGATACCTCTAGCCGAAACTAGAAAACTGAGAAGTTTTCCAGCGGAAACTCCGAACAGACACTTTTCTGGATTTAACTTGAGGTTATGTCTTCTCAAGTTATTAAAAGTCACTTGTAGGTCGGGAATGTGATCGCCAACGTTGATGCTCTTCACGACCAAATCATCAACATAGGCTTCTAGATTTCGACCTATCTGTGGATTAAAGGTTTCTGCATCAACCTTTGAAAAGTCGCACCAGCATTTTTGAGACCAAATGGCATCTTAACATAGCAGTAAGTGCCATATGGAGTGATGAAGGAAGTTTTCTCTTCATCTTCTTTACACATATTAATCTGGTGGTACCTTGAATATGCATCTAAAAAACTTAATAACTCACACCTGGAAGTAGAGCCTACAAGTTGGTCAATGCGTGGAAGGAGAAAATCATCCTTCGGACAAGCTTTATTAAGATCTGTGAAATCAATACACATTCGCCATTTCCCATTATTTTTTCTAACCATTACAGGATTAGCTAACCACTGAGGGTGGTTGACTTTATGAATAAATCTAGCCTTGAGAAGCTTGTCAATCTCTGACTGGATTGCCTCTTTCCGATCTAGTGCAAAACACCTTAGCTTCTGCTTGACCGGTTTCTTGTCAGGCCGAAGACCTAGCTTGTGCTCGATCACCTCCTTGGGGACTCCGGGCTTGTCAGACGCCTGCCAGGCGAATACGTCCTAATTTGCTCGGAGGAAGGAAATGAGCGACTCTTCCTATTTGAGGTTGAGCCCTGCTCCGACCAGCACCTTTTGGGAAGACACGTCAGTGTTTCCTAACCCATGTGGCGACTGGTGCTTTCCAGAGAAACGCCCTTGTCGAGTGGTACCTCCTTTGTCTGGTTGGATGGTTTTGGTGTCATCTTTGGCCTAGAGTGTTTGACCTGCATGGCAGATGGGTCAGTTTCTCTGGTTGGGAGTTCATCGACCAGTTCTAAAGATTTTCGATCACATGCGTAAGCCATTTTTCGATCTCCTCGAGCCATGATGGCTCCTTTTGGTCCTAGCATCTTTAGACTCTGATTACCATAGTGCGTGGCTATCAGGAACTTTGCTAGAGCTGGACGACCAAGGATTTCATTATATGTGGTTTCAAAATCAACCACATTAAACGAAGCTTTTTCTGTTTGAAAATTTTCAGGCCTTTCGAACGTAACCGGTAAGGACAACTGTCCTATCAGTTTTGCGGTAGAACCAGGGACTATGCCATGGAAAGCATAGTTCATCGGTTTTACCTTAGATCTGGGGACTTGCATTTCTTCTAATGCTCCCAAAAATAAAATATTTAAAGAACTACCTCCATCTACTAAGACTCGATTAACTTTGTAATTGTTAATAGTAGGTTCAACTACGATAAGGAATCTACCTGGTCGAGCCGACGGGATGGGGCAGCCTTCTTTGCTAAAGAAGATTAATGTTTCCGACCACCTTGATGGCTTGATGGTGATCGGGGACTCTACAAGGTTGACCTCTCGCTCCACGGCCTTCAGGTGATGTCACGAATCGTACGAGGAGGGTCCTCCGAAGATCATGTCAACCATATGTTGAGGCTCCTGGTACTCCATCTCTTCGTCGACATCTTTGTCCTTCTTGGAGCTTGTCTCCCCGAGCTTGCCGGGACCCCGGATCTCTGGATCTAGGACCCTCTGTGTATATCTGCACTATTCCCTGGATCAGTAGCTAGTGCACACAGTTACAACATTGGTGTAATCAAAACCATACACCAAACTATAGATGAAGCAGACAAATTAATATTTAATAGCAAAAGGACCTTATGGTCAAGTCTTACAAAGTTTGCCACGTAGGGCTTAACAACAAAAAGGAAGCTTGCAGCAGAAACCAAACATCCAGTGGAGGTCACCCAATATGCCCACAGACAATCGAGTGGAGGACGCGACCTAGTACGCAAAGTATTTAAAGTAGTCTTCTTCGTAGAACTCGGTGCTTCCTGGTTCTTCTTCAGCGACTGATCAACCAGAGGGCATAAAGCTGTGAGTACTTTGAAAGTACTCAGCAAGTTGTAGAGAAATGTATGCAAGTAATATTCATGCAAGGTTTGACAAGGATAGCTTTATGGCTATTTTGCAGAAAGCAATATTTGACATTAAATACATTAATTAGATTGTAAAACATTGTTTTAAAAGATTAATACATAAGTAATCAATTTTGTTTGAAACAACTAGTGAACACCCTGTTCACTTCCCAACCATTAACCAACAACTACTCAGATGCATCCAACCCATTCCAACTTTTTATAAAAAAAATCTACCCCTTGCGTAAAATCAACAGGCATGTCCATAACCGAGGACATGGCTATTCGAATAGTTTTACACTCTGCAGAGGTTGTACAGCTTTACCCACAAGACACGAATTCTCTAGTTTGTTTGGCACCCGTCGATACCACTGCTCACTACCGTAGGAAAGCAGTCTAGAGCATGTGACAAGGCCTTTACAAAGTTCTATTTTTGACTCGGTTCTGCTCGCTAAGGACTCGCCGTACTGGCCCCCCTCTTGCGCCATAATCAACCAAAACAGAACCAAATCAAAACATTGCTAATTAGTTGGCTAGGTCCACCCCATCCTGGACTTGTGGTTGCATGGTATGGCCCAGATCAATGGTTCAATATTAAGTCCTTAGTTGGCTGCTAAGACGAGATGTTTTCGCATCCCAATGTGCTGTACGACACCCACCTTTTACCACCACCCACTCATCCGAGCATAAATCATTTTCGTTCAACCCGGCCAAATGACAACCCTTGCCACGGCACAACAAATTTTAATAGCAATGACATCGCACCACAATTGACACAACAGTGATCTCGCACCACAGTTGCATAACAGTGGTATCACACCATAGTTCCATATGTCATTAAGTCAAGTTCAATCATTTTTAAGTATGTGATCATGAGACCATCACATAACTAAAGCATGACTAAGCATAATACGCACCCATGTTGGTATTGCAATAATGTCCAACTAGTAATTAACCATCCTATGGTGTCCAAGGATTTATGTCATTCAAAGGGACATGTCACTCTCAATTTATCAAGGAGGCATAATGGCAATTAGGTAATTAATTATTCCCGAAACCATTTTTATACAAATAGCCATGCATGTTTATATCAAACAATATACTTTTATAAAATGGGTTCAATATGATCAAAGGTCTACGACTTGCCTTCGTTGAAGAGTAGAGATGCTTCGGTCGTCGGGTCCGCAAATTCGTCCGAAACATCGGAATCTGTACGTGCGAAACAAGCTAAATAAATAAAACAACTCCAAATAAAATCCAAATTGTTGGACCGAAAAGGCGACTAGAGGGGGGGTGAATAGGAGCTCAAAATCTTTTTCGAATTAGATTGGATCCAATAATAATGTCACTCCAATAGCTATGAAAGCTATGAAGATCAATTTACAAGTATAGCGGAAGCCTTGTATTGAATCATAATCAAACCCCCAAAGCACAGGAGCAAAGAACAAAAAGTTGTGCTAAAATCTCAGGAATCGGTACTACCACCATTGTAAGTGCGGTACTACCTCATCGCAGTACTACCGCAGGCAAAAGAAACGTACTACCTTTTATCCTGACGATGAACAGAACAGCCTGAAAACGAAATCGAAAATCGTCGTAACTTTTAAACCGTAAGGCCAAACTCCACCAAATTTGGAACACACCTTCCTAAGGATATTAGGAACCTATTCCAATCAAGGATCGCAGAGATCCAGGCCAAAGTTCCTATGTTTTTCAGTTTGAACGAAGTGTGCTTCAAAAACGAGCAAAAATCGAAATATGATCTAGAGACTTGCTCGTGGGTGATTGATGATCAAGATGACCCTAGATAGGTTCCCACATGTCACAGCAAGTTAGATCATGGCAAGAAACCAACCAAAAACTCGCGGATCAAAGAAAGACTCAAAGTCATCAAATAGAGAGAAAGAAAGCAAATGAACTCATCTTTGATAGAACTTTCTTTGGATTGATTTGATATGGTATTAGTTTACAGCCACTCCATCAATGGAGGACAAAGACTCAATACATGAGCATGAAATCAAATCCAACTCTCTAGAACCCTAACCTCCAACTATCAACTCCCTAAGCACAAAAGCAAAACTAGGGTTTACCAATAATGAAAGGGTTGAGAGGTGCTGGCTAGCACCCTCTCCTATTTATAGTGGAGGCTTAGACCTTCTAGATGAGTAACCCTAATGGGCTCCCGTTAAGGCCCAAAACAAACGGGTCACACACGCACGCATTTTAAGGCGCCGTCTTCAATTCTCTTGACCTAATCCACTTCTTGACGCACCGACTTGCGCCGCGGGTTGGCATTAGGTCACCAAGGCGGTATTTGGTGAAATTACCAAAATACCCTTCTCGATCTTTTGCAAAGACCGAGTCCCATCTTCGTGAAGCACCTCCATGCCGCCACGTGTAGGTTGATCCAATGACTCTCTTCATGTTGGCAAGTCTCTCCCATCCGCCCCACCGAACCACCAAGACACTTGCACCGACCCCCACGCCGCTGATCAAACCGTCCGTCAGACCGAATCGCCTGTTCGGTCACCTTTGTCCCTCTTGTGCAATGCTTGACTCCATTGACCTCACCCGCATCCCCGATCGTTTCGGACCTCGGCTCTCCAAGCTTAATCCCGATCATCTTCGCTGCTGACCGTCATTGACCTCCAAGCAACCCGCACATCAATAGACAAAAAATCGAATCCGGAACAAGTTCTTCACAACTTGACCCATGTTAGTCAAAACATGCATCATGCAACACATATGCCATGAAACCCATGAACTTGACCTAACCCAAAAGCAATTCTCCAATTGAAAAGAGATTCAAGACAAAATCGATTACTCTGCAGTTAGGGCCGGTATTATACGCCATGCGATCGCATCGCTCCAACAACGGCAGATTACCGCTACTAAAGGAAATCCAAAACTTCCCAAAATACACTTGTTCTCGAAAAACCATACCGCCACACGCCGTCGTTACATCATCTTGGTACTATCAAGAACTATAGCGCAGTACTACCGCTCCTCGAGAAATCCAAAACACAAATTACACTCGTTTTGGAAAAACCATACCACTTTGTTTATGTAATACCGCCCAGTGATACTATCGCCAAACACAAGCCGGTACTTCGATGATCCCGACACTTGTCAAAAAGCAGATTTCAACAAAACCGAAAACGACCGTTTCGACAAACCCAAAGAGCTATTGCCAACTGTATCATCACATTAAGATCGTGAGCATATCCCCATGATATCCACACAAATAAATACTAAATAAATACTAGTAAGAAGACAAGGAATTTAGAAATTTGAATCACTCGAATCGGAGTTCGAATGAGGAAGTTATGGCCTTTCGATGTTGAAATTGCATAAAATGACAAAAGAATTGGATCTTCGGAATTTCCGGATTTATTTTTAATTTCGAAAAATCCTTGAGCCACTGACAGGTGGGGCCCGCGCATCAGGCTTGCCACGCTGCGTGTGAAGCGTGCACGTCAACGCAGGTGAGGTGGCGCCGAGTGGGGCTAAGCCGAGGCGAGGTGGTGCAGTCGTCGTGGTGGCGGTGGCGCTTCGGCAACAGAAGTCGCTGCTCACCACCGCGCCGTGCCATGGTGAGCCTGATGGGTGGCGGCAACGTGAATAGGAGCGTGCGGTGAAGCGGGTGCGCGCGGTTTTGAGGATGCGGCGGCAACGGGAGGCCGGCGGCGAAGATGAAGAGCGGCGGAGGCGGTGAAGACGAAGAGCAGCGGAGGCGGCGGCGAGGTTCCGGTGGCCTTCGGGTGGAGTGAGAGCGCGCACCAGGTGCGCCGCGACGAGGTGGTGCCAGCGGTGAGGTCAACGGTGCTGGAGGAGGCTCGACGGTAGCGGCGGGTGTGGCGGAGTGAAGCTCGGCGACGGCGGTTGAATCGCAAAAATTCAGCGAGCTCGGAGGGAGGGAGGGGGAGCGAGGTGAGGGGAAATAGAGAGGAGAGGGAGAGCTTCACAGTGCTCGCCTTAAATAGGCACGGGGAAGGCCAGAGGGCGAGATGGGCGGTGGCGTGTCTTGGTGGCCATGGTGGAGCTTCGGCATGGGCGCACAACGGGCAGAGCAGGGCATGGCAGGGGGAGTGGGTGGTGGCAGCGGGTGCGGAGGAGCACGTCGCCTTCAATGCGTCTGGCGAGGTAGCGATGGGACAGTCTGGGTGCATTGTAACACACGACGCTGCTGGCACCGACGGGGCATGGGTGAGGCGTGAAGAAGGAGACGACCAGGGCGAGGGCGATGGTGTGGGTGCTGGCAGCGGGCGCAGAAGTCATCCGCACATTGAATGTGCGCGTACGACGGAGCAAGTCTTGATGGAGGGGAACACGGCACCGGGCGCCGACGTATGGACGCGAGAGGCACGGGTGCTGACGTAGGCGGACATGAGGAAGACAACAAACAGTGGCGGCTGCGGCTGACAGGGAGGGCCCACCGGGCAGCGAGAGAGAGAGGCGCGCAGAACGGGGGAACACGCGGGAATGGCAGCCGTTCAATTCCAATCGGACGATGCCCGATTGTCGGACCCGGGAGCGAAAGATCCCGAACCCTCTGTGTTCATACACCAGTCCAGAATTTCCGGTGTACACAGTTACAAAAGTGATAACATAGACACATCTCGCATTGTATTAATAGTAAATCAGAGTTTATTACAAAAGAGGCTTACAAGCCAACAATAAAGAACACAGCGGAAGACGAAGAAAGTGTAGTAGAGTCCAGTTAATCCGCCACAGGCAATCGACTGGGGTAGCGGCCTAGTCGTCGAGATCCACACCGATGGTGAAGTTCTTCTCCTCTGAAATTTGTTTGCACAAGGCAAGTATGAGCACAACCACCGTGCTCGCAAGTTACACCCGTCAAATAACAGAATGACATGCATACATATGGTAAACAAGGGATATTGGCAGGGTTTATTTGCATAAAGCAAAGCATTTTTAAGTTTAAATAACCATATTAATTTCAAGGCCATTTTTATATCAGTATCTAAAATCAGATTTTAAACAACAACTTTATAGTGTGGATAACCTCCAAATTTGAATGGTGAAGGATACCTCCTATCACAATGGCTAACCGCCTAATTTTCCCACAGACTAACCATCCTGAAAACATCTGTTGAAATCACTTTTAAAAACCAAAAACAAGTCTAACTCAGAGTGGCTTTGCTAGCATGTCCATGATCATGACGCGCTATTCAATAGTTTTACTCTGCAGAGTTTGTACACTTTACCCACATGACATGATTCTTCTAGTTTGTTCGGCATCCGTCAATGCCACCTCTCACTGCCTAAGGTAAGAGGTCTAGAGTTCATGACAAGGCCTTTACAATGCATCCTTCCACCATGATCCGGCCTCGCTAAGGTTTCGCCTTTGACTAACCATCCGCGGAGTTCGGGGCCCTCTTGCGCCAGTGGGAATAAAATAGTCATGAAAGACATGCCATGAAAGACCACCCACGCATGCACAAGATAAACTGCGATGGAACTCTACAAATTAATCAGCCAGATCCCACGCCCCATTCTGGAGACATGTGGTTGTACGGTAAGGCATAGCAAGGTGCGGCTCAAAGACCGGTCCTTAATCGACTTGGGCGTCATTTAAATCAAACCCTAGGCTTTAATCCTAACCAGACTAAACCCGTGCATAGACCTGCACCCACCATTCAACCATTTCGCCCAAGTCCAAACCATTTTGATTTTATTTAAGTAAAAACCATCTTTACAAATTCTCTATGGTAAAACAATACCATAGATTTAATTTTAAACAATTTTGTAATGGTTTGGCTAAATCCTCCCAAAATCAAAATCATGGTCTAAGCATTTGCTAAGCATTTCCAAACAATTTATCTATGGTGACAAAGGAATGACATTTCAATATTCAAAATTGGCCATACAATAACAATTGGAATAACTAAGCATTTAAACAGGGCATTAAAATAATTGACTAAAAAATATGCATGCAATAATAATTTTAAAAACTGAATTAAATAACTTTAAAATACTGGGGGCAATATGGTCAAGGGTGTAACTTGCCTTGCTTGATTAAACGATGTTCCCAAATGGTGTTGAAATCCGGTCGTCCGAAGTCGTCAAAATCTATACGCGTAAACGATCCGAATTCAAATAATATTCAAATAAAATCCAAATAAAATCCAAAAATTATAACATAAATACTTCTAGGAAGGTATCGATTTTATATGAATTTAGGAAGTTGAATCGGCCTAATCGGAGTTCGTATGAGGGAAACGAAATTAGGAAGGTTGAATGTCACATGAAATGATATAATTTAAAATTGTACTATTCATCGAAATTATGGTTTCGGATAACGGGAACAAAGAATGAGTTTTAGGGCTATGGCGAGGAAGCACGATGTTGAATGCGTTGAGGCGAACTCAAGCGGTGTTGACAACTTCGGCGAGAGGATCTTTGATGGCACGCATTCAAGCGGAGAAATCCTTCGCGACGGAGGCTAACGTCGGCATTATGCCAAACGGAGAGGAGTTAGCAGATGAGGTTTGTGGCGATTTGAAGAGGGAATCGTGGGGAACGCAACACTTGCCTCGGTTGGGGTGGAAAACGCACGGTCGGCCGGCAGCGGCAACAATGCGCAAAATGGACCAAATAATTAACGAAAATTAAATAAAATCTAAAAATTATGAAATAAATACTAAAAATAGTAGATGAATTTAGATGAATTTAGGTGAAAGAATCAATGGATTCGGAGCTTGTATGTGAGAGAAACAATTTTTGGAATGAATAATATATTCATGTACAAGGGATGGACCAACTAGTTAAATGGTAACTGTTCATTCATCTTCTCCATTCGACAGTGAGCGAAAGCATGGAAAAAGAAATGGCGGCCATGGAGGGTGATGTTCACGACAAAGGATTTCGATGAGGGGAGGAGAGCACCGCATAGAAGACGCACGATGCAAAGCTGGGGTAGAGACGATGCGGCGGAGCTAGCTTTACTACGACGCAATTCACAAAGGATAAGCTTGATCTATGGTTTACATGGCGACATTGTCGGGCGAATCCACAGCGGCGTTCGATGGCCGACGAGGGTGGAACGAGAGAGGAGAGGACGGGATGCGGTGCTCACCTCGGTTGCTATGAGGAACATGTACGCAGACGGTCGGGCGAGGACGACGACGTCGGCCTGGCGTGGGCTCACGGTGGCGGCGGTGCTCGGCGATGCTCCGCGAAGGTGAAGGAGCACGGCGAGAATGTCGCGAGGCGGTTAACGGTGTGGTCGATGGTGCGGGGCTCCACCGTAGAGAGCGCTAGAAGCAGCGGAAGGGAGCTCGGCCGGCGTCGAAGAAATGCCGATTCCGACGAGGTGAGAGCGAGAGAGAAGAGGTGAGTGGTAGGGATGGGTTGAGTGAGAGGAGGGGCACCTCGTGCTCCCCTTTATAGGGGCCGGGGATCACCGGTGCGGCGTGGAGAAGTGGGGATCGTGGCGGCAGTTGCGAGGTCGTGCGCGGCAATTGCGATCCGGCTATTATGTGCGTGATGGAGGGGAAAAATGGTCAAGGGAGAGGAGGCGGGAGCGGGCGGTTTGAATGCCACAAATTTCGTGAAGAATGGTTGAGAAATTGGCGGGTTTGAGAAGCTTTTGTGGTGTCACTAATGGCGTCGGTCGTTTTGAAATGAATCTGGACAGCAAGAAGAAAAGGGAGGGAGAGCAAGGGGAGAGGAGGAGAGGCGGCGCGGTGGTGGAGGTGGCGTGGCGAGCGAGGTCACGGGCGGAGGTGAGGTCGCCATGGAGCTTGGTTGGTGTGGGCGGCCATGGCTGGTTCGGTCATACACGCATATGCCTATCTGGACAAGGAAAGAAGAAAGCGTTTCATTGGGGAAGAAAGGAAAGAATGGAAGAAAGAAAAGAATAAAGAAATGGCACATGGCCAATTGAAGCAAAGAAGGGAAGTGGCAGCTCATTGCATTGACTTGGAATGTTAACCGTGCATACATGGGAGCAATTTAGGGGATGGGTGACCACGTGGGAACCTCCCACCCGCGGGGAAATAAAAATAAATTTTTTATTATTATTTTTAATTCGAATTACTGTAGCAATAGCAATAAATCAAATACACTTTTTAGAAGGCATCAAATAGAGTCCAAAAATTCTAAAAAAAAAATTTACAAAAATTCCTAGAATTATTTTGAACTTAATAAAATTATCTCCAACTTAAATTTGGCATTTAATTTTGCAAATAAATTATTTTGATTTTAAAATATTTAGGAAAAAGCTTTTAAATTTTCGTAAAATTCTCAAAATTAATTTAGTTTTTATTTTTCAACTTTAACTCAAATAAAACTTTAAAAACTTTACTAAATTTTATTTTTGACTTTTAAGACTTCAAAAATTCAAATAAAGCAAACAAACTCTTTCAAATTCAGAAATCCAACAAAATAATAATTTTATTAATTTTACTTTAAAATGTAACTTTGAAACATTATAATCGATTGAGGACGGGGACGGACTATTGTAGGCCATGTGCAAGGGCATGAGGAGGGAGGAGAATGAGCCGAAGAGATTCGGCCCAATGTGAATAGGAAAGATTTTTAGGGATTTTGATTAAATAAAATACCAGAAAAGCAAAAAGCTTTTTAGAAAATAGGCAAAGCCGCCCAAAAATTCAAGAAAAATACACAAAAATCTCTTGAATTATTTAGAACTTAATAAAAATATTTTTAGCTTAACTATTGCTTTTAATTTTTGCAATTAATTATTTTTAACATAGGGAGAAAGGAAAACCTCTTTTAAAAACCAACAAAAACCAAGAAAAGGCTTAAAACAACACTTTTGAGTTTTAAATCCAATTAAGATCCAGAAAACTCAATTAAACCAACTTGAATTAATTGAAGTTTGTTTAATTCAAATTAAACTGCTTTTAAAATTCTAAATTACAAATTAAGCTTTAGCAAATTAATAAAACCAAATGGTTATTTTTAAATTTTGAAAATTTTCAAAAACTCAGGAAATTTGGGATGTTACAAACTGTTAGACCCCAATTTTGGAGCTTGGGATCCACTGTGTATAGTTGTGTCATTCCCTGGATCAGTAGCTGACACACACAGTTACATTGTTGGTTCAAAATACATATCTCGAAATTGTTCAATTATTACATAATAATAAACAAAGCACGGCATACCTTACGGTTTTTGACGTGCAGAGTGGCCAAACAGGCCAAACCCACACAGAGAGTCAGCAGTGGAAGAAGTGCCAAAGCACAGCGTGTGGAATCCCTCACAATATGCCCACTGGCAATTGACTGTGGGCCCACGACCTAGTTCTTGGCCTTCTTGATCTTTGGTTCTGGATCTGTACTCATCATCATCCATGTAGTCTTCTTGTTCCTCAGCCTTGATCGGTACTCATGGTCAACCTGAGGCAGGACAACGATCAGGTAATGGCTGATGGTTGTGGTTTGATCACACCTGGTTGTAGAGGAGGTCCTGGGGTGGTCTCGGAGAGGTTCTAGGGAGGTCTCGGGGTGGTCCTGAAGGTCCTAGAGAAGTTCTGAAGAAGTCCCGAGGGAAAACTGGAGTTGTCTCGAGGAGATCCTAAGAAGGTCTTGAAGAGGTCCTGTGGAAGTCCTGTAGTGGTCTTGGGGAGGTCTTTAGGGATGCTGTAAAGACGTGCTAGGGAGGTCTTGAGGAACACTGTAGAGATGCGCCGGGGAGGTCCTGAGGAACATTGTGGAAACATTCTGGAGAGGTCCTAAAGAGGCCGTGGGGATACGGCAAAAGAGGTGCAGGAAGTCCGGAGTAGAAGGTCCTGAGAACACGACAAAAAGGGTATAGGAGGTCTTGTGGATGTTCTCAGGAGATCTTGGGTGTTCTTGAAGAGTTCCTAGGGTTAAGGGAGATCCGGAGGAGGTCCTTGGAGATCCTGGGAAGTCCAAGGGGATCCTGAGGAGGTCTTAGGACATCTAGTAATGATCTTTAGACCCTATAGAAGTGGCCGTGAGTCTTTTAGTAGTGGTCCTGGACCATCTAGGGGTGGTCGTGAAACATCTGGTAGTGGTCTTAGACCATCTAAGGGTGGTCGTGAGACATCTGGTCGTGGTCTTGGATCACCTAGGGGTGGTCATGTGACATCTAGCAGTGGTTTTAGACCATCTAGAGGTGGTCGTGAGACATCTGGTGGAGATCCAGAAGGTCGAGGGGGTTCCTAAGGAGATCCTGTAGGTCGGGGGAAGTCCAGGGAGGTCCTACGAAGATCCTAGAGGTCTTGGGAGGTCTTAGGAGATCCTGAGGTGTCTTAGAGGAGGTATAAGAGGAGGTCATGGAGAATCGGTAGGAGGTCCTGTAGTTTGTGAGGAGGTCTGGGTGATCTTAGGAGGTCCAATGGTAAGCTCTGGAGAGGTCTCAAAGGAGGTCCAGGAGGTGGTCTCGAGATGTCTTTGAGGAGGTCCAAAAAGGGGAGGTCTTGACATGTCTCTGTGGAGGTCCAAGGGGGAGTCTTGGGATGTCTCCGAGGAGGTTAGGGGAGGTCTTAGGAAATCCTGAGGATGTCCTGAGAGACCCTTAGCAGTTCAAGGTAGGTCCCGAGAGATTTGGAGATGTCCGGGAGGAGGTCTTGTAGACCACACTCGCGGTAGGATGTACGACTACACATAAGGTGGACCGTGCTGGGTGTGATTAGTGTTTTTAGGGATAGTGCTTGTAGGAATAATGCAAAACCCGCAACATGACATAATAGAACATACATATATTCATAATAGGCCATAAGGCCAATTGTTTTACAGAAGTAGTCATGAAAGCAGAAACCTTACAAAAGCCAGAGTACAGAAACGAAGATGAGGGTGGAAGCAAAGCAAGTCGAAGTGGATCCATTCACTCTGCCCATAGGTAAGCGACTGGGGTTCCCGGCCTAAGCTTCATCATCTTCAATACCATCCGGTCCAACCTTTGGGTAGTAGTGGTCATAGGGGTCTTGATCACATGGGTCTGAAAAGATTAAAATGGCAGAGCCTGAGTACACAACCGTACTCGCGAGCCAACACACAATGTAGTTGTATAGATGTAAGGCTAGTCAAGGGAAGCTTTAGAATTCTTTTATTTGCACAAAGCCAAGTTTGAAATAGATAAGTAGTAGGAAAATCCTGAGACTTAGCATTTTAACTAATCTGTTTTCATAAATGAGTTTTCATTTGAAAAGTACTAGTGGAGGTCCAACCTCTTGTACCATTGAGTGGCTTCATCCACCCAATGCTCGGGTTATCCCGTATTTACCACTGGTCCCCGACCAGGCTTTTCTCAAATCCCTGGGGTCCCACCCCAGCCTTCCCCTTTTCATCACAAATGGTTTTTGTAAAAATGAAAACTATATCAAGCAAGTTCTCAGCACCGCTCTTGACCGTGAGCATGACTATCATGATAGTTTTCTTACTCTGTAGAGTTCGCACACTTTACCCACAAGAGGTAATCGCCTTGATATGTACACACATTTCCTTTGACATGCGAATCAAGGGGAGATTACCACAAGGCCTTTACAATGCTCATTCCTCGACGCAACCCCACCTGCTATGGTTTCCACCACCCGGTGCCAAGCACTTCTAGGAGGCCCCCTCTTGCGCCATGTGGTTTTGCAGTGGCTCCCTTTCCCCTTTACCCACGCCACATTCCTACAATGGTGAGGCCACGCCGAGGCGAGCAAATTAGTTGGCCAGGTCGTACCCATATTAGACTTGTGGTTGCACTGTTTTTGCATGAGAGGTCATCACAAGATTTGGTCCTTACTTGACCAGGGCAGTACATCCACATACCAACATATTCTCGTGCCTCAGGCACCAGCCATTCTTTCCAGCCGCCCCAGTCGAAAACAGTTTTTCAAGTTTTATTATTTTTGAAAATATCATTTACTTCAACATACCAGCCATGCTCCCAGCCTTACTGCCCAAATCATTATTCAAGGTTTTTAAAGATTGTGGTTGGGCAACTTAATGCCCTAATGACAATGTATCTAAGCAAGGCTAAGCATGACACTTAGATACAGACCTATCAACTAGTATGTAATCCATTAAGTCTAGGGTGACAAAGGATAGTGTCCAAATTCAAGGGTTGAAAGTTTATACACAATTACTTGTTAAGGCATTAACTATGATCTAGACCAATTTAGGTTGATAGAACATATCAGTGCAGTTTCATAATTTAAAGCAACATAATTTGCAAAAAGTAGGCTCAAAATGATCAAAGTGTTGACTCGCCTTGGCCAATGTTTCGATAAAGCTCTATATCCTGATATTCATCCTTCTCGATATCCTGGTAATAATCTCGCTCAATATGCTGATATTCATCTTGCTCAAGGTTCTAGCAATCTTGTCCTGGTTGGGGTTGCTGTTCCATTATACCTCCAGATGCTAATTACGCAATATACGATTGAACTCCAGAATGACTAAAAATAACCAAGAGAAATCCAATAAATCCAAAAGCATTCAAACCAAAAAAAACACTTCGGAGGAGAGCGAACATATATAAGGACAACTCAACAGAGTGGCCAGGCCATATCGTTAAAATATGGCGTGGGAGACTCTCTGATCGAATAGGCCTACACATTTGTAAGCCCCATTGACCAGTGACCGGTCGTAGATGAGCTTACGACCAGGAGGTGGTAGTAGAAAGGCTTACGGCTAGGAACTAGTTGTGAGGAGATTTAAGGCTAGGAAATGGTCGAAGGGAAGCCGCAGTGGTCGTAGAAGCGGTAGGGGTTGTAGCGATGACAACGCCCGAATGGGGTGGTAGTCTAAGTTAATATGTGGGCCGAGTCTTTTGGATCGTGGAGGTATTACGACCAGGGGAGGTCGTGAAAGTACTGTATACAGGGAGGTCTTGGAAGTACTATCTACAGGGAGGTCTCTGGAAGCACTTGATCTGAGGGAGGTCTTGGAAGTACTATATCTGAGGGTGGTCTTGGAAGCATCAGACATGTGGGTGGTCTTGGAAGCATCAGATCTGTGGGTGGTCCTAGAATCACTATAGCGGGAGGTCTGGAATAATCAGAGCTGTGGGTGGTCCCGAATTACAAGATTAGGGAGGTCTTTGCAAAAGACCAGAGAGGTGTTTTTGCAAAAAGAACTGGAGGGAGATCTAACGAGGGAGAGGTCTGGACCGTTGGATCTAAACGAAGAGAGGTCGGGGCCATTAGATCTAAATGAAGGGTGGTCTGGACCGTTAGATCTAAACGGAGGGAGGTCCCGACGGTCAGGATAGAACCAAAGGAGGTCCTGACAGTCAAGATTGAACCAAAAGAGATCCTGACGGTCACGATTGTACCAAAGGAGATCCTGATGGTTACGATGAATACAAGGGAGGTCTCGATGGTCAAGATGAACACAAGGGAGGTCCCGACGGTCAAGATGAGTGCCAAGGGAGGTCTCGATGGCCAAGATGGAACAAAGGGAGGTTCTGTATAGAATTTCCAAATAAGCTTTGAACTCTCATCAAAACCAAATGTTTCTGTTTATTTGGAAATTCAGGGAAAGGGAGATGCTATAGGGAGGTCATGAAAGCGTACGACCTGTGGGAGGTCATGGAAATACCGTGACCAGGGGTGGTCGTGGAAGTGTACGACCACAGGGTTGTCTTTGCAAAAAGGGAGGTCATGACTATATGGGTGGTCCCGACCAAGAGGGTGGTCTTTGTAAAGTAGGAGGTCGCGGCCATAGGGTGGTCTTGTATAATGAGAGGTCGCGACCATGGGGTGGTCTTTTTAAAATGGGAGTTCGCGACTACGAGGGTTGTCTTTGCAAAATGGGAGGTCTGTGCAAGGAAGGAGGTCTTGGGAGTGTTAACCATGCGTAGTCGATCGAGAGAAAGGATCGATTACACAACGGTGATCAAAAGAAACGAATGTGCGGCTGTATTGTCGCAATCGGTTGAACCAGCAGAAAAGCCAAAGGGAGAACCAAAGGATCATCCAAGAGAGAACCAGGAGAATCGAACCATGAAGAGTTTCTGTCCACTAGAAACTTACCAGTACGGAACTAGGAAGTGGTTAGCTGGAGCTGCGCTGGCGATGGTGGATCACAATAATGGTAGAAGCTTTGTGCTGCATGTATCTTGAGGAGAAGAGGGTGGTCTTCGGTCTTCAAGGGTGCTCCCTAGAAGCAGATAGATGGTCCGCCAAGGAGGTCTTGGAAGGTCCTAGTCGGAGGTGAAAGGAGAGTGGTCTCCAAGGCTATTCCGATGGGTGCCTGCGGTAAGGCGATGGTGTGGGGGCACTTGACAGAGACGAGCGCTTGAGCTTGACTGGAGCTCAAGATCTCTTGGAGGATGAAGAGAATGAGGTTAGCACTGGAATGGCAAGGGAGGCAATACGGGACTTGGAGTGAATATGTACATGCACCTTGGCTCAACCGACAAGGAGGAGTGGTTGGTGCAGTTGACGGTATGGGCAACATAGGGGTGTGGAATGACATCCTGGATGTCTACTATTAATGGTCAATAGACCACAACAAGCTAGAGCTCCCTCTTGGTGCATGCAGCGCGTGGGTGAGAAGGGCACGTCTGCCCTGGTCTCAATTAGGCAGGTCCGGCTGCCATTGGTTTGGACCTGGTGCTGGTCGGAGGAACAGGAAAGGAGGAGCATGGATGAGGGTGTGAGAACCCGGGTATTTAACTCGTAATACTTAACCATCCAATTGGCCCTAGCATTACAAATCAAATATCCCGACTCTCGGTGCATATGTACTTCCCAGAATTACAGTACACATACCCATACAAAAATTAAGCATCCATTCCATACACAAGTCAATACAATACTAAGTCTACAAGTTTACAACATAAAGGACATACAAGTTCATATTACAAAAGTAGGGTCGACCGGCCAAATGATAAGGTAAATAACCAAAGTAGCAGCGGAAACAAAGGCCATAAGATGGCGATAAACAAAAGCCAACCGGTTTGCCCTTACCCACAAGGCAACCGACCGGGCCGCTAAGCTAGTCGTCAAAGTCGAAGGAGAAGTCGGTCTCACACTCGTTAACCCCTTGGGGGTCAACCTCCTCTACAACAATTAAGCAATGCAACTGAGTACAAAAATGTACTCGCAAGACTTACGAGTAACAAGCCTATACATAGCTACATGCAAGCTGAATCAAAGGAGAAGGCTATATGGTTCATTTGACGCACAAAGCAATATTTCATTTACAATATGTAATAGATTGAAGGCAATTTGACAAATCTGTTTTTATTTGATTAAATAATAGCGAGACAACATTTATAAACATAATTAACATCCTGGAGGTGACTTCCCAACAGCCACCACAACATAGCACGAATTACCCATTCGTACCACCCGAATTCAAGTTTTATCGAAAATGTTGTAGTCTATGTCGGACCTGGGATTAACACTCCCAAATCCTCTGTGCATTTCTGAACTAGTCCCATGATCAGTAGCTAGTTCACACAGTTAAACAAATATGGTAACATCCATAAATCGCATAACTTTATTAATAATCAACAGAGTTTATTACAAAAGAGGCTTACAGGCCAACAATAAATAACACAGCGGAAGACGAAGAAGATGTAGTAGAGTCCAGTTAATCTGCCACAGGGCAATCGACTAGGGTAGCGGCCTAGTCGTCGAGATCCACACCAAAGGTGAAGTCCTTCTCCTCTGAAATTTGTTTGCATAAAGCAAGTATGAGCACAACTACCGTGCTCGCAAGTTACACCCGTCAAATAACAGAATGACATGCATACATGGATATCTCAAAGGAAGGCTTAATATGGTTGAATTTGCATGAAACAGCATTTTCTTTAAATACTTGTACTAAGTTCCAAAGCAGTTATTCCATAACTAAAATTCATTTTATAAATTCTCAATTTTATAGTCAGATAACATTCACACATGAATGGTGAAGGATACCCTCCTATCACATGGCTTCTTGCCCAATTCCCATTTGGATAAACTAGTTTGAAGAAGTCTTTTTAAAAACCAAAACCAAAGTCTAACTTTGAGAGGCTTTGCTAGCATGTCCATGACCGTGGACACGGCTATTCAAATAGATTTACACTCTGCAGAGGTTGTACACTTTACCCACATGACACAAATTCTCTAGTTTATTTGGCATCCGTCGATACCACCGCTCACTACCTTAGGTAAGCAATCTAGAGTACATGACAAGGCCTTTACAATGCATCATTCCACCGTAGTCCACCCTCATTAAGGTTTCACAAATCCCCCCCTTGGATAGAAACCCACCGGGTTAATGGGTGCCCCCTCTTATGCCAGGTAGGAATAAAATAGTCATGAAATACAGGCCATGAAAGACCACCCACGTACAGATAGGATAAACCGCGATGGAACTCCACAAATTAATCAGCCAGATCCCGCACCCCATTCTGGAGACATGTGGTTATACGGTGAGGCATAGCCCATTATAGGCATAGCAAAGGATCGCTCAAAGGCCGGTCCTCAACTGACTTGGGCGACTTCCACTAAAACCTATGGGCCTCAACCCTAACCAGGTTGAGCCCGTGCATCAACCTGCACCATTCAAACATCCATTTCGCCCAGGTCCAAACCAATTTTACTTTTGCTTTTCAAAATCATTTTCAAAAATCTTCCGTGACAAACCAATGCCATAGACTTTTAAACAACATTTGATTTTTGGCTAAAATTCCCCAAATCAAATATTTCGGGTCTAAGCATGGCTAAACATAGTTTTTCACAAAATGTTCTAGTTCATACTATTGCATAAACTAGATTTTTGTCTAAGGTGTCAAGGTATGTTTATTTCAATGTCAAGATTGGCAGTACAAGGATTTAGGCATAACTATGATTTAAAACAGGAATTTAAATAACTTGATATAAATAAGCATACAATATTAATTTAAAACAAAATAAATAATTTGAAATAATGGGATCAATATGATCAAGAGTGTAACTTTCCTTGCTCAATTGGTTGTTCTCAAACAGCGTCGAATTCTGACTCTCCGAAGTCGTCGAAATCTTTACGTGAAATTAAGCCAAATTCAAACAAAATTCAAATGAACTCCAAATTAAATAATTTTGGTTTAGATAGCTAGATCTTGAATTTAAATGAATTTAGAAATTTGAATCGACGAAATCGGAGTTCGTATGAAGGAGAACGAACCCCGGGAAGTTTTAAACCCTAATTTGGATTTAAAAGGATTTACCGATTTATTTTCCTAAAGGAAAATCCGGTTTATGACGTCAGCCCTCAAGATTTGAAATTCCAGCCAAATTATTTTCCAAAGGAAAAAGAAATCGGTCACTGATAGGTGGACCCAAGGGTCAATGGACCCAGTCCACGCTCGGTCAAAGTCCACCGTGGACTCGGTCCACCACACAGTATGAAGGGAATGTGACGGTGGCGCAAAGCGCCACCTGGGCATGACACGCGGGCAGAATTGGTGGGGTGGCAGTGACTCAGTGGCACCATGTCAGCGAAGATGGTGAGGTGGTGCCTGCGTGGCCGTGATGTGGAGGTGCCACGTCGGCATAAGAGGCGGCGGCGCTCGGCGTTAAGCTCGCCGGCGCTACGCGCCACGGCGAGCTCTGCCGAGGGGCTCAACGCGAAGAGGGGGGAAAGGGGAAGGCGATGCTCACCACAGCGATGATTGGTCGCGAAGGAAACGGCGGCGGCGGCGGCGGCCGGTGGTCCCCGGCGAAGGCGTAGGCGCGCACGGATGGCCACGAGGGCAGCGTCTTGATGGTGGTGAAGACAAGGCCGATGCATTGTCGGAGGCAGCACTAGATTCGGCGGAGGCACACGGTGGCCAGTGGCAAAGATTGTGAAATCTGGCCAAATCGAGAGGGGGGAGGAGGAGTGGGTTGGGGGAAAGGGATGAGGGACTCAAGGGGCACCTCATGCTCCCTTTTATAGGGGCGTAGGGGCACTAGGCGAGGAGATCGGGCGCGCGGGTCCTCCGGCGGCAATGGCGTGATCTGCTGTTTTCACGCACGGTTGAGGGGGCAACGGGCAGGAGAAGGCGAGGCGGGACGCGGGGAATTTTAATGCTCACACGGGTGCGGAGAATGGGGGCGAAATTGGCGGTGGATTGGAGCTCCCGCGACTTGGTCATGGCGGTGGGGTGAGGCGCGGCTTGAGAAAGAAGAAAGAGGCGAGGAAGAAGGAGATGGGCGGTTGGATTTCGATCCGACGGCGCGGAACGGGCATGTGGCGTGTAGGCGTGATGGCCGTCCGATGTAAATCGGACGGTCAAGAGAGGGGGAGGCGGGTTGAGGAGTGGGCGGTGCGGGCTGAGTGGGCCAGTGCGCGCGGGAGAGAAATGGGCCGCGGAAGATTCGGCCCAAGAGGCCTTTAGGGTTTTAAATGGATTTACAAATTTAAATAATCCGATTAATTCATTTAGGCTTTAGAAAATAGCAAATAAAATTCAAAAATTCTAGAAAAATTCATAGAAATTCCTATAGTTATTTTGGACTTAATGAAAATAATTCCAACTTAAAATTGGTAATATTTTTTGCACATAATTTATTTTAGCTTTAAAATAATTAGGGAAAAGCTTTTAAAATTCCAGAAAATAATTAAATTTTTATTTTTCAACTTTAACTCAAATAAAACTTCAAAGACTTCAAATAAAGCAATAAAACTCTTTCAAATTTCAGAAAATCTAATAAAATAATAACTTTATTAATTTTTATTTTGGTAACAGCACTTTGGGATGTTACAGTCTAGTTCTCAAGGGGCATATCCAAGCGTGTCCATAACCTAAGACGAGGCTATTCGAATAGTTTATACCCTGCAGGGGTGTACCAATGTACCCACATGTCAGACCGTCTTTTCGCCAAGCTATTTAGCACACTTCCTTTGGTATGCTGGCACAGCTAAGTCCTACGAGACGTTTTCCAATATTGTGTATTAACTACGAGTCGCCCGTATGATGGAAACCACACGTTGTGTCGGAGTCATCGGTAGAGAGAGAACTTACCGATGCTCCTCAGGGTAGGGCCAGGACTTAAAACCCAGAACCCATCCTGTCACGCCCAACACACACATGGATTAGTTCCTTTTTCACACAACACACACAACCTCCTGCGACTCGGAGCTAACACACACCAAAGTACTAAGTGAATAGAGGTCCCATATCCCTCTCATGTGGTTAGCACGCAAAATGCTCGGTACGGTGGCGCAAGTAACTCGGTCCTTGTTGACTCGGGCACCATCCATTCACACCCGACAATCACACCATCAAACCAATGTTCCCAAGTCTAAAACATTTTTGTTTTCAGTTTTTGTTTTTCCAAATACAATTACATACATGAGTATCCTAACTCAAGTAATTATAGTGATGATATAATGACCATCGCCGAAGTGAAGATCCCCATTCTACCGTTCTAAGCATTTCTAAGCGACATCAACTGGTATACTACAAGTAAAGTGATTAGAGCCCATCCATCGAGCTCTAAATCACAGCGGATATAACCTAGGCTCAGTGGTAGAGGATGAACATTTACCTACAGTTTATGCAACTATAGGATCACTACTCGATCGATAATTCAACATCAAAATAGAGCATGCATACATATGCTTTGCAAACAAGATAATAGAATTTGAAAGTAATGGGATCAACATGATCAAATGGAAACAACTGCTTTCCTTGCTTGCTGATAATCTGGACATTCTCACGATTAATATGGTTGCACTCCCGCATCATGGTCATATAACGGTAAGAACTGACAAAGCAAAAACATCGAAATAACACCAGTATTCCAAAAAGTCTTCAAAAATTAAGAAAGTAATACAGAAGAAGGTAATGATTTTAGATGAATTTAGGTGAAAATTTTAGTTTAATTATACTTATGAGTTTTCATCTTTAATTGTTTTACCAAAAGGTATTATCTACCTCATTAGCTTGGTACTACTGTTATGTGATATGTAAATAATCTAACTCTTGCCTTCTAAATAACTTTACTCCTTTAGGCTAAAAACTAATGGCTAGTCACTAAGAGATTTACTTATAGATTTAAGCATTCCACAAGGTTTTAGCTTACTGCTCTTCTTCTAATTACCTTTCTAAATTCTTAACAACTCTTTTAAGAAAGAGTAGTTTACTTCATTAGCTTACTAATTACTTTGACAACTAACCACTTATCTGAAAATTGGTTCAATGCTTGATTTGAACATCAGCACTAAATTGTCATATTGGGAAACTCTTTTTAGATCAACCTCTAAAAGCTAAATGTAGTACAAGGCACTAATTTCTCTTTACTATTCATACCACCTACAAAGGAACATTTTTTTGAACTGAGGTGCTGCCAACTCAACTTCTTGCTAGTTTGAATTTTATTTTGCTAAACATAAGCTTGAGTGGCACTACTACTAGACAAGATTGTTTTTAGCTCACTCTAAGTATCTAGGTAAAACATCATATACTACTTACTAATCCTTAACTATTTAGCTCTCTAAAAGTGCTCTTATTACTTACTCTGTTCAACATTGCAAAAACAATGATTTGGTTGCTACTAACAAAAACTTGCCAATTGCTACCTCAATAGAGTGACTAAAAAGGGCAAACACAAAATTAGCTTGCAGAAAAACTGATTGGTCTTGTAGGAGGGTTCACTGACATTTAAAATTTCCTACTAAACCTTTTCTCTGCTCATAAGACTATTTAATGCTACAAGACATTGTCAAACATTTTCAACTATTGGACTTAGTCATTAATATTTGATTTGCAAGTTTGAAACCTCCTGCGGTGGTTAAACCTAGTTACTAATATAAGGATTGAATCATCTAAGGGGCAGGCTTACTGACATAACATGATTTCTATCTAAACCTCTCTCTTCTCTGTTTACTTGGCTGACAAAGCCAATAAGTACTGACAAAAACCTTTTAACTACTTTACTTGACTGACAACATGAGGTTTGAAAATTTGTAAGCTACATTAGTTGTTGGTCCTACTCACTGATCCTTTGATTTAGTATCTACAGGACTGGCCTATTATCAAAATAGATTTATAACTAGCACCCTTCTCTATTCAAGTCAGACAACACAAACTTCTTCTGATCTGAAGTGCTAACTTCATACCAATCTTTAAACTTCAAATTTTTGTTAAATTACTTGAGTGGTTCAATCATCAGTTATAAGATCAATTATTATTTCTGAACATCTTGCGAGTGGGCCTCATTTCCAAAAACAAAGAGATAGATATACAGGGAGTTCAAAGGGGGAATAGAGGAATGGCTCGGCAGCTTGGGGCGGCGCTGGTCGCCGGCGAGTGGGTGGATGGTGGCGGCCAGGAGTGACGAAAATGGGTTGCCATGGAGACAAGGAATCTAGGGGTGGTCTCGGGCGGGTAATTTGGAGAGTCACTGTGGCTGCCATGCATGTGGTGGCGGTGGGCGGCCAGGAGAAGAAACGGTCTTGACGCCGCCTGGTGAGGTTGGGACCGAGTTAGGGGGAGCATGGGCACTAGTGGAGCAAAGGTAACTCACTGGTGCAATTGGAGGGTGACGTGGTGGTCAGAGGCAGGCTAGCGGCGTGAGCCGATGACGACGCATGGAGGTTCAATGGTGGTGGCAACCTGCGAAGAGGGAGAACTCGAGTGAGTGGTGGTACTAGGTAAAGGGAGTTTGGGAGATACTCTTGAAGAGAGAAATCGAGCAGGGAACGGCTGGAGGAGACGCGGCGGCGGTGGAGGCGGATTTGGCCGGAACCGGAGAAGATGGCATGTGCGCGGCGTTCCAGTGGACCAATGCTGGAATTGGTTGAGGGCTTCGGCTCCTGGAGGGGTGTGACGTGTCGTGACGCTGACGTGGGTGATCAAAACTCGTCGAAGCGGCTGGAGAGCTTGGAGGCAGCTTGGCCAAGCCAAAATGGCATTCGGAGCTTGGAGCTCTGGTTGATTTGAGGGCGAGAAATGGAGGGGGGGGGGGGTAGGGGACTGACGAGAGGGAGGTGATGTGCTCAATGCTAGGCTTAAATGGGGGCGAGAAGGGAGGAGTTCCTTGCGAGAAACCGAGCTCCCTCCCTTCTCAGTCATGGCATCTTCCCGTGATTTCTCGGCATGGACGGAGAGCGGAGCGACGGCGTTAGTTGCTGGCAGCTGCTGACTGGGTGTCTTTGGCGGTGGCTCAACGGCACGGACGGAGGTAGACGGAGGAGGCCGGGCGAGGTGGCGCCAAGGCTCTCTGGCGATCTGACATCTGTGGCAGTGGGGAAGAAGAGAAGGTCAAGGCTGAGGCAGAGCACTCATGCAGCAGAGGAAGAAGACGGTCGGGGCGAACGGGTCATGCTAGACCAGGTGGCTCAGGTGCGGTCCGGTTTGAGTCGGAGGAACAGTGCCAACTTTGATTTATGTAGAAAAGGCTGAGAGTTTGAGGAATTTTTAAAGGTAGATTCTTAGCTCCAAAAATTGATGAAAGTTTTAGTGAAGGTCTCTGACACTAGTTAGTCTATTAATTAATTTTTCTAGGATTTTACACTTTCTAAAATTTTCTCTAAAATTATTTTAAGTTGCTCTCGTGGTGTTTGACTTTTGATTTTTGTTTAGCTTGACTGGTTCCTTAAAAAAATAGTAGTTAATTTCTAAAAATTACGACAATTTTAGGGTGAGTCTCTAATATGTTCCAGAACCTAGGAAAATTATTTCCAGGCACTGTTCACAAGTTTTGTTTGTATTTTAAATTCAAATTCAAATTGAGCATGCAAATAAAATGGAAACCAAATAATCTCCAAAAATTCCATAAAAATTCAAATAAGCAAACCAGAGCATATAGAACTCAATTAAAATATTCCCATCTATGGGTCCTACTATACTTTTTAAAATAATATTCAGTTTGCAATTTCTGAATGTAAGGAAATATATTTTCAAGTTTAAATCTGAGATTTCCTTATACAAATTACTTCAAGCATTTCAGTAGCATTTGAGGTATTACTATTTTTAAGTTGAGAACTAGAATACATTCCCTCACTTTAACCTTTTTAGTTTTGCCTCAAATTCAAATTGGACTTTTGAATTGGATAAGAAAGTATTGGATTACAAGGTTTTCAGTCTAGTATTCAGAATCAAAGGATTTTCTACATAGGGTTTTATACCCTACTCTGAACTAAGTTTTCAAACTCTTGACAAATTTTTATTTTGTTTTAAAAATTTTCATTTCTAGGTTTTGAAAAACCAGGTTGTAACCTATTTGCTTTGCAGCAAAAAGTTTTAAAAAGGTCCAAAATTTCATAAATGCACAGTAGATGCATAACTAATCCAACTTAGGGATTTTGGGCTATTACAGCGGGTGAACTAGACTGGGCACTGGGCTGATCAGGTACGTGGCCAAAGGGGAAGTGTGAAGAAAGGCAAGACTAGAAGCAATGAGGAAAAGGCAAAACAACAGAATTTTAGACTCTCTAAAATTCTGATTTTTGCCTTAAGGAATTCTTACGCGATAATAGGTAAGATCAGAATAGCAGCAAAGAGAAAGGCACACAAGTGACTCTCAAAAATACAAACAACAGAACGATAATAGGTATTATACAAAAAGTTTTAAAAAAAACCCCGTATTTTTGCCTTTATGAATTTTTGGGCTATTACACAAACCTACACCCCTTAATGGGAATCTCGACCCTGAGATTCGGGCTGACTAAAGATTTGGTTTGGAAACTCGGCCTCTGCTCACTTCACTGAACTTAGTTCCCTTCTGCGTGAGGCAGAACCAAAACGGAAACTAAACTGACTCGATCTTACCTAGAATGAAGCTCTGAGCTGGCTAAGCTGGTTCGGCGGTGACATGATCCACTTGTCCTCTTGCAGAAGGAAGTGGAGTCCGGATGGCTTGGCTTGGAGTTTGAGGTGCTCCACGCCCTGCTCCTGGCATAGGGGTTTTGATTGGAGTAGCTCCCAAGTTGAATGGAATTGGCACTAGGGCTTGCTTTCGTGGGGGATGTCATGGGCAATTATTGGCATAGTGACCCAATTGGTGATAGTTGAAACAGGTAACTCCCGCGGCAGGATTGATGTTCCTTGACTGCTGGTTGGTGTTGTTGTCGAAGATGCAAAATCCTGGGGCAGCGGGGCAAGGTTCTGTTGCAGGGATCTTGAAGGTGACAGGAGGAACAGAACGAGCTGGGTGTTCAGCATTCATTTGGGCCCTCTGCGGATGACCTTGATGAGCGCCATGCTGCATCATCTTCCTTTTATGAGATTCTGCAAGCTCGCGACGTGACTCTTCTATGAGCATAGCCTTGTTTACCAGTTGTTGCATAATCATTTCCTATGACCTGAACCTTTAAGCTAGGGTTGAGTCCTCGCTTAAAATGCTTCTGACGTGCATTATCTGTGGCAACATCCTCTTGAGCATAACGTGAGAGTTGAGTAAACTTGTTGAGATATTCACTTACTTATATGTTTCCTTGTTTCAGCTCACGAAACTCATTCTTCTTCATTTCTACCTTTCTGTCGGGAATATTAGAGTGGCGGAAGGCTTCTGAAAATTCAGCCCAAGTGATATTCTGATGGTTTGCATGGGCGGCGCAGTAGTTCTCCCACCATTCTGCAACGGTGCCTTCCAACTGGTGCGTAGCATATAGAACTTTCTCGCGGTCGTCGCACCAGGTAATGGCAAGCTTCTTTTCCGTAGAGCGTAGCCAGTCGTCTGCATCCAAAGGCTCAGAGGAGCTAGAGAATGTAGGTGGATGGGTCCTCATAAACTCTGCCATCTTCGACCGATGGAAAGCTGGTGGTGGTGACGGTGGCATGGCAGCTGTTTGGTTGTTTTGGTTCAGCATTGCTAGTAGAGTGGTAGCAGTCTGATTCTGTTGAGTCATCATCTGATTCATATTCTGCATCATTGCGTTCATCAGCTGTTTTTGGGCTGCCATGAATTGACTCAAACCCTGATCTACTGTGGCTACCAGAGGAGGAGGTGGTGGTGGCAGAAGGGTTCTTCTTCTCTTGCGGAGTTGCGGGTCTGAACCATCTGCACAAATCTTCTCAGGTTTAATAGACGAGAGGAAGAAAGCACGATAGAAAAGAGGGAAAAGCACAAAGACGAGCGAGAAAAAGGGCGAAAGACGGCACAGCCTAATTGGGGAAAGTCGGTTTAACCCAACGAACAAATAGCCGGAAAGCTACAAGAGGCAACAAAACTCAAGCCAAAGATCCTATCTATTTGACTAAACGATACTGAAACTAAGAAGGGGTAACTTAGAAACAGCACTACTAATCTATCTTATGTGGATGGATGACTTCAAGCAAAGCTCGATTCTATAGAGATTATCGAGATAAGAGGGTCACTTTACATTCAAAAACAAAGTTCAGCAAAGATAAGAAGTCAGACTCTGAGAATGAGATGAGGAGAGACTAGCATAGGATGAGGAGGAATAGAGTAAGATGATAGAAGAATACTATTCAAGTTAATTGTTGGTTTGGTTTATAAAATAAATTTTGAAGTCTTGACTAAATGACCATGCAAACCATGGTTACGTCCTGCAGTCGACACAGCTTTGATACCACTGCTGTCGGGGACCCCGGATCTCCAGATCCAGGACCCTCTGTGTATATTTGCACTATTCCCTGGATCAGTAGCTAGTGCACATAGTTGCAATATTAGTGTAATCAAAACCGTACACCAAACTATAGATGAAGAAGACAAATTAATATTTAATAGCAAAAGGACCTTATGGTCAAGTCTTACAAAGTTTGCCACGCAGGGCTTAACAACAAAAGGAAGCTTGCAGCGGAAACAAAACATCCGGTGGAGGTCACCCAATATGCCCACAGGAAATCGAGTGGAGGACGCAACCTAGTACGCAAAGTCTTCAAAGTAGTCTTCTTCGTAGAACTCGGTGCTTCCTGGTTCTTCTTCAGCGACTGATCAACCAGAGGGCATAAAGCCGTGAGTACTTTGAATGTACTCAGCAAGTCGCAGAGAAATGTATGCAAGTAATATTCATGCAAGGTTTGACAAGGATAGCTTTATGGCTATTTTGTAGAAAGCAATATTTGACATTAAATACAGTAATTAGATTGTAAAGCATTGTTTTAAAAGATTAATACATAAGAAATCAATTTTCTTTGAAACAACTAGTGAACACCCTGTTCACTTCCCAACCATCAACCGACAACTACTCAGATCCATCCAACCCATTTCAACTTTTCATAAAAAATCTACCCCTTGCGTGAAATCACTAGGCATATCCATAACCGGGGACACGGCTATTCGAATAGTTTTACACTCTGCAGAGGTTGTACAGCTTTACCCACAAGACACGAATTCTCTAGTTTGTTTGGCATCCGTCGATACCACTACTCACTACCATGGGTAAGCAGTCTGGAGCACGTGACAAGGCCTTTACAAAGTTCTGTTTTTGACTCGGTTCTGCTCGCTAAGGATTCACCGTACCGGCCCCCTCTTGCGCCATAATCAACCAAAACAGAACCAAATCAAAACATTGCTAATTAGTTGGCCAGATCCACCCCATCCTGGACTTGTGGTTGCACGGTATGGCCCAGACCAATGGTTCAAGGTTAAGTCCTTAGTTGGCTGCTTAGACGAGACGTTTTTGCATCCCAATGTGCTTTACTGCACCCACCTTTTACCACCACCCACTCGTCCGAGCATAAATCATTTTCGTCCAACCCGGCCAAATGATTTTAATAGCAACGACAACGCACCACAATTGACACAACAGTGATCTCGCACCACAGTTGCACAAAAGTGGTATCGCACCATAGTTCCATATATCATTAAGTCAAGTTCAATCATTTTTGAGTATGTGATCATGAGACCATCGCATAACTAAAGCATGACTAAGCTGGTATTGCAATAATGTCCAACTAGTAATTAACCATCCTATGGTGTCCAATGATTTATGTCATTCAAAGGGACATGTCATTCTCAATTTATCAAGGAGGCATAATGGCAATTAGGTAATTAACTATTCCCAAAACCATTTTTATACAAATAGCCATGCATGTTTATATCAAACAATATACTTTTATAAAATGGGTTCAATATGATCAAAGGTCTACGACTTGCCTTCGTTGAAGAGTAGAGATGCTTGATTAAATGGTCCATGAATTCGTCCGAAACATCGGAATCTATACGTGTGAAACAAGCTAAATAAATAAAACCACTCCAAATAAAATCTAAATAAATACCAAATAAATATTAGTAGGAAGACAAGGAATTTAGATGAATTTAGAAATTTGAATAACTCGAATCGGAGTCCGAATGAGGAAGTTATGGCCTTCGGAAGTTGAAATTGCATAAAATGACAAAAGAATAGGATTTTCAGAATTTCCAGATTTATTTTTAATTCTGAAAAATCCTTGAGCCACTGACGGGTGGGGCTGCGAGATCGCGGCCGGGCCACAGCGCATAAGATAGTCTTGAGGCGCCACGTCAACAGAGGGTGAGGTGGTACGAGCCGGAGGCGAGGTGGCACAGTCGGCGTGGTGGCGGTGGCGCTTCAGGGCAAATTTCTTGTGACTCGCCGGCGCCAGCGCCGTGGTGAGCCTGATGGGTGGTGGCAACGCGAAGAGGAGCGCGCGGTGAAGCGGGTGCGTGTGGTTTCGAGGATGGAGTGGCAACAGGAGGCCGGCGGCGAAGACGAAGAGCGGCGGAGGCGGCGGCGAGGTTCCGGTGGCCTCCAGGTGGAGTGAGAGCATGCACCAGGTGCGCCGCGACGAGGCAGTGCCGGCGGCAAGGTCGACGGTGCTAGAGGAGGCTCGACGGTAGCGGCGGGTGCGGCAGAGCGAAGCTCGGCGACTGCGGTTGAATCACAAAATTCGGCGAGCTCGGAGGGAGAAAGGGGGAGCAAGGTGAGGGGAAAGAGAGAGGAGAGGGAGAGCTTCACGATGCTCGCCTTAAATAGGCGCGGGGAAGGCCAGAGGGCGAGATGGGCGGTGGCGTGTCTTGGCGGCCATGGCGGAGCTTCGACATGGGTGCACAACAAGTAGAGCATGGCATGGGAAGGGGAGTGGGTGGCGGCAGCGGGTGCGGAGGAGCACGCCGCCTTCAATCGTCTTGACAGGGCATGACAGGACAGACAAAGCGACGCGACGAAACACTGCGACGCTGCATGGGCGCCGACGCGGCATGGGCGAAGGCATGAAGGAGACGATAAGGGCGAGGGCGATGGCGTGGGTGGTGGCAGCGGGTGCGGAAGTCATCCGTGCATTGAATCTTGTGTGACAGGTGGAGAGTCTTGGCGAATGAGGAACGCGCAATTGGCTTAACTGTGAGTGACTTGAGTGGTTGTAATGACCCAAAGTTACATTACCAATTTAAAAATTAATAAAGTTATTATTTTATTGGATTTTTTGAAGTTTGAAAGAGTTTGTTTGCTTTATTTGAAGTATTTGAAGTTTTATTGGAGTTAAAGTTGAAAAATAAAATTTTAATTAATTTCTGGAATTTTGTGAGATTTTAAAAGCTTTTCCTAAATTATTTAAAAGCTAAATAAATTATGTGCAAAAACTATTACCAAATTCAAGTTGGAAATATTTTATCTAAGTTCAAAACAATTCTAGGAATTTTTGAGAATTTTGAACTCTATTTGCTATTCTCTAAAATTGTATCTGTTTATTGCTTAAATCGGAATTTCGAAAAAAAAATAAAAATAAATATATTTTCTACCGCGTAGGACGCCAACTTCCCAGCGGTCACCCATCCACGCTTTGCCCAGCCCGTGCACGCTTAACGTGCTAGCACATGCATGGGCTGCCTACTAGCCATCTTTGCTTTCAATGAATGACTACATTCTTTAATTCCTTTTATGCCTTTCTTTCTCCTTTCTTCTTCCCCAGCCATTTTTCTTTCTCATGTCCAGTACGTAACCAGCAGCCGACCACCATTAAAGCACCCTCCAAAAGCTTCTCAAACCTACAAATCTCTCCACCATTCTTCACAAAAATTGTGGCATTCAAACCCACACATCATGCCTCCTCCATTCCGGCCATTAATCCTTTCCAGAATCCTCTCCATCCCGTAAATCACGCTCCCGTCCGTTGATGGTCACGCACGCGGTTCCCCCTCCTCGGTCCCCCTCTAGCCCTATAAAAGGGAGCCCCAGGAGCCCTCTTCCTCACTCATCCAAACCCCTCAACCTGTTCCTCCTCTCCCCTTTTAGTTTTGCCGCATTTCAAGTTTGAAGAATCGCGGCCGAGCGCTATTTCTTCTCCGTCTCCGGCGCCGCCCAAGCTGTCTCGCCATCGCCGACCACACCAACGGAATCGTGGCATCAAGGCCTTCCCCGTGCGCACGCTAGCTTCGCCGGAGCGCCGCCCGAAGCCCGCGCCATCCCGAGCCGAATCTCGCCATCGCCTCTAGCGCCGCCACCGTCGACGCCGCGACCTCGCCGCCACCACCGTTGGATTCATCGTGACACCGCAAACCCGGTGCTCACCTTCGCCTCGCCAGAGCGTCACCGAATCGCCACTCCGCCGTGAGCCCAAGCCACGCCGACATCGTCGTCCTTGCCTCTGGCCATCCGTACACGTTCCTCCACAACTCAGGTGAGCACCGGCATTCCCATCATCCTCTCTCTCCATTCCACCCCTCGCCGGCCGCCGGAACACCAACGTTTGCCAGCAACGTCGCCATTCGAACCTTAGGCCGAAGCTTTTTCTATTGCGAATTGCGTCGCCGTCGAGCTAACTCCGACCACATCGTCTCGACCCCTAGCTTCGCATCGCCATGCTCTATATGATGCTTCCCTCCCCTCGTCAGTTCCGCTGTCCGAGCATCATCGGCACCATCCAAGCCGCCAGCCATGCTTTTGTTTCCTGTTCGGCTATGCAAGAACGAAGAACAATAGCATTATCTAGTTACATGCTTCATCCATTGTACATGTCCATTTTAATCCTTCCAAAAATTCGTTCTCTCACATGCAAGCTCCAAATCCATTGGTTCTTTCTCCTAAAATCATCTAAATTCATCTACTATTTTTAGTATTTATTTCATAATTTTTAGATTTTATTTAATTTCTATTATTTAATTGGTCCATTTTACGCGTCATCGCCGCCGCTGGCCAACCGTGCGCATTCCACTCCAACCAAGGTGAACGTTGCATTCCCCATAGTTCCCTCTTCGTTTTGCCACAAAACTCACCTGCTAAATCCTCTCCATTCGCTCGGAACACCGACGTCAACCCGTCGCCCGCCGAAGGACTTCTCCGTCAGACTGTGTCGCCATCGAATGGTCATCTGGCCGAGCCATCTATACCGTTGAGTTTGCCTCAACGTGTTCTGCGTCGTACTTCCTTTCCATGGCCATAAAGCTCTTTCTTTGTTTCCAGTCATCCGAAACCGCAATTTTCGATGAATAGTACAATTTTCGGAATTATATCATTTCATGTGAATTGTAAACTTTCCAGTGTTCGTTCTCCTTTGTACGAACTCCGATTTTGCCAATTCAAGTTTCTAAATTCATATAAATTCAAGATCTAGCTAACTAAACTAAAATTATTTAATTTGGAGTTTATTTGATTCTTAATTTGAATTTTGTTTGAATTCGGCTTATTTTCGCGTATAGATTTCGACGACTTCGGACGATCGGATTTCGACGCTATTTGAGAAAATTGTTTAATCAAGCAAGGCAAGTTATACCCTTGATCATATTGAGCCCAGTAATTAAAATTATTTAAATTCTATTTTAAATTATTATTGCATACTTATTTCTATACAGTAATTTAAATTCCTGTTTTAAATTTGTAGTTATACCTAAATCCTTTGTACTGCTAGTCTTGATATTGAAATATTCATACCTGGTCACCTTAGACAAAAATCTAGTTTATGCAATAGTATGAACTAGAATATTTTGAGAAAAACTATGCTTAGCCATGCTTAGACCCGAAATATTTGATTTGGGGAATTTTAGCCAAAAATCAAATATTGTTTAAAAGTCTATGGCATTGGGTTGTCATGGAAGTTTGCAAATGATTTTGGAAAATCAAATCAAATTGAAAATTGGTTTGTACTTGGGCGAAGTGATTGTCTGTATGGTGCATGTCAATGCACGGGCTCAATCTCGGTTAGGGTTGAGGCCCATGGGTTTTAGTGGAAGTCGCCCAAGTCAGTTGAGGACCGGCCTTTGAGCGATCCTTTGCTATGCCTATAATGGGCTACGCCTCACCGTACAACCACATGTCTCCAGAATGGGGCGTGGGATCTGGCTGATTAATTTGTGGAGTTCCATCGTGGTTTATCCTGTCTATACGTGGGTGGTCTTTAACGGCCTGTCTTTCATGACTATTTTATTCCCACCTGGCATAAGAGGGGGCACCCACAAACCCGGCAGACGGTCAGTCCAAAGGGGGGATTTGTGAAACCTTAATGAGGGTGGACTGCGGTGGAATGATGCATTGTAAAGGCCTTGTCATGAACTCTAGACTTCTTACCTTCGGCAGTGAGAGGTGGCATTGATGGATGCCAAACAAACTAGAGGAATCATGTCATGTGGGTAAAGTATACAACCTCTGCAGAGTGTAAAACTATTCGAATAGCCGTGTCCACGGTCATGGACATGCTAGCAAAGCCTCTCAAAGTTAGACTTTGATTTTGATTTCAAAAGACTTCATTAAATGGATTATACAAATGGGAATTGGGCGGGAAGCCATGTGATAGGAGGGTATCCTTCACCATTCATGTGTGAATGTTATCCGACTATAAAATTGAGAATTTATAAAATGAATTTTAGTTATGTAATAACTGCTTTGGAACTTAGTACAAGTATTTAAAGAAAATGTTGTTTTATGCAAATCAACCATATTGAGCCTTCCTTTGAGATATCCATGTATGCATGTCATTCTGTTATTTGACGGGTGTAACTTGCGAGCACGGTAGTTGTGCTCATACTTGCTTTATGCAAACAAATTTCATAGGAGAAGGACTTCACCATCGGTGTGGATCTCGACGACTAGGCCGCTACCCCAGTCGATTGCCTATGGCAGATCAGCTGGACTCCACTACTTCTTCGTCTTCCGCTGTGTTCATTACTGTTGGCTTGTAAGCCTCTTTTGTAATAAACTCTGTTGTTAATTATTAATAAAGTTATGCGATTTATGGATGTTACCATATCTGTTTAACTGTGTGAACTAGCTACTGATCATGGGACTAGTTCAGAAATGCACAAAGGATTTGGGGTATTAATCTCAGGTCCGACAGTGGCACAGGCGCTGACGTAGGCAAACGCGAGGAAGACGACGAACGGCTGCGGCTGACAGGGCGGGCCCGCCGGGCAGTGAGAGAGAGAGGGGCGCGGAACGGGGGAACGCGTAGAGATGGCAGTCGTCCGATTCCAATCGTGCGGTGCCCGATTGAGGGGGGGATGCGACGGCGCTGCGGGCCAACACGGGCCACGCGAGGAGGAGGGGAGAATGGGCTGAAGAGATTCGGCCCAAAGTGAATAGGAAAGAATTTTAGGGATTTTGATTAAATAAAATACCAGAAAAGCAAAAACCTTTTTAGAAAATAGCTCAAGCCGTCCAAAAATTCAAGAAAAATATACAGAAATCTCTTGAATTATTTAGAACTTAATAAAAATATTTTCTTTTTAACTATTGCTTTTAATTTTTGCAATTAATTATTTTTAACATAGGGACAAAGGAAAACCACTTTTAAAAACCAACAAAAACCAAGAAAAGGCTTAAAACAACACTTTTGATTTTTAAATCCAATTAAGATCCAGAAAACTCAATTAAACCAACTTGAATTAATTGAAGTTTGATTAATTCAAATTAAATTGCTTTTAAAATTCTAAATTACAAATTAAGCTTTAGCAAATTAATAAAACCAAATGGTTATTTTTAAAATTTGAAAATTTTCAAAAACTCAGGAAATTTGGGATGTTACAGAGCTCCAGTATCGAGGGGAGTGGGCCTTTAACTGCATAGTAATCTTCCGGCTTCTTTTGCCAGGCTCGGTAGGTGCACAAGTCATGCCCTGCCTGCTGGAGAAGTGCACATGTAATACCCTGATTTGGTTGTGAGGTAGTAGCTCGAGCACTTTGTTAAATCGGAGTTAAGGGGGAGTTTTGTTTAGCTCTACTACCCTGCCCTGGGCTTGGGCCCTGGGCCAACAAGCCCAAGGTGGTGTCCGAAAGGCCCATGGGGGAACAGCCCAAAAGATCAAAAGGGGGGAGTTGTTCTTGCCCTAATTTCTTTCCCCAACCCTGCCCCATTTTCTTTTCCTGGCCGCTGCCCCTGTGTAGGTCCTCAAGCCGCCGCCTCTTTGCTGTCCCATGGTGGTGGCGCCCTGCTGCAGCCCTTCTTCTACCTTGGAGCAGCAGCCCTTCCACCATTGGAGTAGCAGCATCTTCTACCTTGGAGCAGCAGCCCTTCCACCATTGAAGCAGCAGCATCTTCTACCTTGGAGCAACAGCCCCATCCTCCTCCCTTGCTTTCGATTCGTTATTTGTAGAGGTTGGTTGCAGATTTCGTCCATACTGCTCAGATTCAGATTCAAATTTCGTCCATACTGCTCAGATTCAGATTCAGATTTCGTCCATACTGCTGGGATTCTGATTCAGATTTCGGTTCTCTGTTCAGCGTCGATTTTCGTTTAGATCAAGGCCGAATTAGGATTGGTGATCTCTTAGAGAGTTGTAGTTTATTGTCTTGGCTTTCCATGGCCACCAAGAACACCTAAATCTGACATAAGGATCAAAAGTTATGGTAGTTTCAATCTTGCTGCCCAGGATTCTGACGAGTTGGAACCATCAATCTGTCCAGATTGTTGCGGGGGCGTTTTCACGATCTTAGAGGCCGAACCAGTAGTTTTAATCTCCTAGAGATATTTAGAGGTTGTTCTTAACTTTCTGTGGCCACCGAGTTCACTTGATTCCGACATTCGAGTCAAAAGATATCACCGTTTTAGTTTCTGCTGTCTAGATTCCTGACGAGTTTAAACTGCTGTGATAATTCGTAAATTATGTTATTGTAATTGGCAGAATCTGGGATTTCTCCCAACTAGGTTAGTGTAGGTAATTTGATAACCTTTCCGGATTGATAAAGATTGATCAATTCGGAGTTATAGATTAAAAGTTATGGTCGTTTTAGTGCTGCTGTTTATTCAGTAGACAGTTTTTCTGTGCTGAACGTTCATATGTCTGTTAGCGTTCTAAATTGGCCGAATTAAATTATCTTGTCAACTAGAGTATTGTAGATTTGTTAGTTAAGAGTCCACAGAAACTGGGTTCACCTCATTCGGAGTTCCAGACCAAGAGTTATGCTGATTATTGTGCTACTGCCCAGGGGCGGTTTAGGGCAGATTGCGTTGGTTTCCATTTTAGAGCTTCTAGTTAAATATTGTATCGCCGAAGAAGCGTTGTAGAATGTTAATTAGTAATGTCGTGTTCATCGTATCCTTATTTCAGTTATTTATTTGTTAGGAGGTGAAGCTTCAGGTTTGGGAGCACCGCATTTGCCTACTAACGTGTCACAGCGCGGGAGGCAAGTACCTTAGTATTCCTAGGATTATGACATGTTGAATGCTTGCTATTGGTATTGAATTTCTAAGTACCATGTTATTACTTAAATGTTCATATTCAATCCATGTGGTTACCTTCATGATGGAGAGCATGTTTCTTATTGTTCAATATGCATATGTCATACTCAAGATCCATCTTTCATATTTCATCCACGGAGTGGATCGATGTATAAGACCCATCAATTCCAAAGTATGGGCACGTAAGACCCACCATTCCAATGTGGGCGATTCGGGACACCGCATTTAAACGTTCTTCGTCGGGGCTTGGGTCCCCGTGACTTTGTTAAGTGCGGGCTTTGGTGAACACCGACGGTGTGTCACCGGCAATACCAGTATATGCATGTGTGTAGTCCCTTCATTTCATCCACATCATTCATTCCATTCATTCAAGTGTTAGCTTACGTGCTTATTTCATACACTTTAATGATGTTCACATGACCAAGGTTGTTATGTATTATTCATCTAATGTACTTGCCGAGTCTCGGACTTACTCTTGCTTTGTTTGTTGTTTTTTAGGTGATCTTTGAGGTTGGCTCCATGGGGAGGAATAGACACACACTACCTTTTCACTTCACCTTAATCAAGTTCGAGATTTCATTTCAGTTCAATTTAATCATTCATTATTGATGAACTGTAATAATAAACGTTAGTCGTGGTGATAACTCTTCTCCATTAAGATTGGTTAATAAGCGTGCGTGAGCTTAGTTCATCCTTTTGATATAGTTACTTGAGATCGATTATACTTCGCGATGATTTCGATATTTGTTGATTTTGCTATTGTCTTGATATTAATGATTGTTGGAACCTCCGTTATAGCTAACTATCTGAGGAGGTTCTCACCAAATTTAAATTTTTACGTAAATGCATTTTAGCGTGTTAACATGTTAGTTTAGTAACATTCCGGCCCTTGTAGGACTGGGGTGTTCTGATTAGTATCGAGCGGACTTTAGGTCCGTGGTAATTAATCTATTAAAATGACACCTTTGTGCGATGAGGTGGGATGGGTAATTCGTGGCTTCCGCATTCCAAATGTTATGATTTATCCGTTGAGTAATTGTTGGATTGTTCCTGTGCTTCTATTACTATTAAGCTAAATGTTTAGTTTTATGCTTTGGATGTTCTTAGATGGCGAGAGGTAGTGGCAATGGTCGAGGCGCGGCCCGTGGACGTGGTCGCCCACCGCCGGGCCGTGGCCGTGGGCGTGAACCGGCGGTGTCTTCATCTTCGTCGAGGGACTCTTGGTGTTGTCGCTGAGGGGTTGCTTCACTCGCCACCGCATGAGGCTCAGCCGCGTCATTGCCATCATTCGAGAATCTTGAGAGGAGAACCAGAACTCCGTCGACAAGTGCAGCGACCATTCATTTGCAACAAGACTTGGTTATGAACTTCTTCAGTAACAAATCCACCCGAGTCTAGGATGAGTCTCCGCGAGTGGATGTCGCTCCGTCTGGACACCTTCGATGGAGCAGGTACTCCGGTTCAGGCTGCAGATTGGTTACGATACATGGAGAGGCAGTTCGGTGCCTTAGAGATGATTTCGTATGAAGGCGCGGTTCGTAACCTTTCAAGCTGAAGGGTCAAGCTGATATCTGGTGGGAGGGAGTCCTATCTGCCAGGACCCCAGCACAGGGACCCGTCACTTGGGAGGTATTCGTGGAGCAGTTCAGGACCAAATTCTATCCGGATTCTTTTGTTGAGAGGATGGGCGATCCATTCGACATTTGTTCAAGGGAAGATGTCAGTGTCGGAGTACGAGGCTGAATTCAACAACCTGGTACGCTTTGTACCAGCTGTGGCCAATGACGATCAAGAAAAGGCCAAGAGGTTCCGCAGGGGTCTCATTCCGGAGTATCGCCACGTCCTAGGGGCGACTGGCATGCGTGATTTCAGCTCTGTGGTCGAGCAGGCCAGGGGTATGGAGTTGGAGAGAGATCTCTCTTCTCAGAGGCAGGCTGCTAGCGGCCCTGTCTCTGCTGGAGGTTCTGGTGGTGGCCAGAAACGAAGTTTTGGTGGGGGAGGTGGGTCATCTCAGCGACCTACTCCCAAGAGGTTTCAAGGGAGTCAGCATACCCGTCCTGTTCAGCAGGGGCAGTCTTCCTCTTCGGCGCCACGTTCTTCGTCAGCTGCACTTCAGATGCGTCCTGCTCTAGGTCAAGGTATGAAATGCTTCAGGTGTGGTGGAAACCTTTGGGCATCGAGTGTTCTTTCAAAGGGACATGTAAATCGATGTGGCGGGATGGCCACAAGTCGATGATATGTAGCGAACCCATCGAGCATTATTAAATGGGAGCCGACCCCGATGGCGTCGGCTTCGGTGCCCTCGGGCTTCAGTTCAGACCCTAGCTGCTGTTCCTGCACCTCAGTTCTCTTCAGGATGGGCTCATTCGACAGCATTTACTCCTGCGCCTCCTGCAGGTTTCTTACCGAACCCGTTAAAATGCACCACCGACACTCGCTTCACCTGCTGCAGTTCCTGTTCATCCTACTCAGAGTGTCGGTGCGTCTTCTGCACCGGCACCACCGGGAGCTTACGCCATGCCTACTCCAGCGACTTTGGGCCGTCCTGATGTGGTGACAGGTACACTGTTAGTTGATTCGCATGATGCTTTAGTTCTCTTTGATTCTGGGGCTACCTATTCTTTTGTGTCTCTAGAGTTTGCTAGAAGGGCGAATTTGCGGTTGCAGCGTATTTCTGAGTCTGTGGTAGTCAGTTCTCTGGGGGGTCTTATTTCTAGCTCTATGGCATGTCCGGGCTGTTCTATCACTATTGATGATGAGAACTTCACTGCTAACTTTATGGCAATTCAGTTGTCACCGTTCGACGTAATTTTGGGCATGGACTGGTTATTCACTTACCGTGCCAAGATATGTTGCTTTTGGAAGACGGTGACTTTGCAAGCTCCGTCCGGTGAAGAGCTAGTGTTCCAAGGCAGTGCACCGTCTGATTCCTTGTTCTTATTGGTTAGTCTGTTTCCCAGACTTCGGGCCTCAACCATTGGATTGCTTTGGTCTCTCAGCGAGAAGACTGATTCCTCACTGCGCATTGAAGAGATTCCTGTGGTGAATGAGTTTCCTGATGTTTTTCCTGTGGAGCTTCTTGGGATGCCGCCAGCTCGGGAAGTGGAGTTCCGGATTGATCTTATTCCAGGGACTCGACCTATTTCAATGTCTCCATTCCGGTTGGCACGACCCTTCCAAGAGGAGTTGAAGAAGCAATTGGACGATCTGCTGTCCAAAAATATGATTCGGCGTAGTGTTTCACCATGGGGAGCGCCTGTTTTATTCACTAAAAAGAAAGATGGCAGTTGGCGTATGTGCGTGGATTATCGGGCTCTTAATCAAGCTACTGTAAAGAATAAATATCCTTTGCCCGCATTGAGGATCTCTTTGATCGGTGAAGGAGCTAAAGTATTCTCCAAGATTGACCTTGATCGAGGTTATAACCAAATTCGAGTTCGGGAGCAAGATATCGAGAAGACGGTTTTTCTACGAGGTATGGCCATTATGAGTATAATGTAACACCCGCCCAAAATCGCTCAATGCCCAAACCCACAGTAGGCGAACCAGCACACATAGCACCCACTTACACTTTCGTCCTCGCTTCGTGTAAAAGGGTTAACCCGGAGGTGCTATGTTTGGACCCAACAGCATTATATACTAGTACAACTCACTTTAGACAAGCAATGTGGGACTAATCCCACCACACAACTCCTCATGGGCCACATGGGCGCGATGAGTAGGCCGAGGTATTACATATAAGGTTATGTCATTTGGATGACAAATGCTCCTGCGATTTTCATGGAAGCCATGAGCGACATCTTCGCATCAATACCTTGATGATTTCGTTGTGGTGTTCATCGACGATATTTTGATCTATTCCAAGACAGAAGAGGATCACTGTCAGCATTTGAGGTTGGTTCTCGAAGCCTTAAGAGAGAACCAATTTTATGCCAAGCTGAAGAAGTGTGAATTCTGGATTTCTGAAGTTGGGTTTCTGGGCCATGTAATCAATCAAGAGGGTATTTCAGTTGATCCTAGCAAGATATCAACAGTGGTGGAATGGAAAAGGCCAACCAATGTCAAGGAAGTGAGGAGTTTTCTGGGTTTAGCTGGCTATTACCGGCGTTTCGTGGAGGGTTTCTCAACCATTGCTAGACCGATGTCTCAATTGACACAGGAAGGTGTCAAATTTCAAAGGATGATCGTGTGAGCGCAGCTTTTGTACTTTGAAAGATAGATTGGTGACCGCTCCAGTTCTTACTCTTCCCGAGCCTGGGAAGCGGTTCACTATTTATTCAGATGCGTCTAGAGTTGGACTCGGTTGTGTGCTCATGCAGGATGGCAAGGTGATTGCCTATGCATCGAGACGATTGAAGAAACATGAGCGAATTATCCTACTCATGATTTAGAGCTGGCGCAGATGGTTCTTGCTTTGAAGATCTGGCGCCATTACTTGTACGGCGAATCGTGTGACATATTCACTGATCATAAGAGTCTGAAATACATCTTTACCCAGAAAGATTTGAACCTGAGATAGAGGAGGTGGTTAGAGTTGATAAAAGACTATGATCTTACCATTCAGTACCACCCTGGCAAGGCGAATGTTGTAGCAGATGCCCTGAGCCGCAAGACGACACCTCCTACTCTCAGTTGTCTTATTGCAGATTTTGAGCGTATGGATATCTCCTTTTGCTTTGCGGGTACCGCCCAGACTGAGACCCGTTTGCTTCTTGAGTCACCATTCCGCATCGAAAGGGAAGCACAAAGAAGATGATCAGATGCTCCAGCGAGTGAGGAAGCGCATTGATGAGGGCAAACAAGGCCACTTCCGTGTAGATGACTCTGGTGTGTTAAGATTTAAAGGCCGCCTCTGTGTGCCACAGGAGGCTCAAGTCAAAGGTGAGATTCTGAGGGAAGCACATCGTACTCCATATACCGTACATCCTGGTGAGACCAAGATGTATAGGGACTTGAAGAAGAGTTTTTGGTGGAAAAGGATGAAGGTCGATATAGCTCAGTATGTGGCATCTTGTGGAGTTTGTCAGCGGGTCAAGGCTGAGCATAAGCGACCAGTAGGTTTGTTGCAACCTTTGGAGGTTCCAGTTTGGCCATGGGATGACATCTCCATGGATTTCGTAGTTGGTTTACCTCGCACCCAATGAGGAAGGATGCTATTTGGGTCATAGTGGACCGGTTGATGAAGTCTGCACATTTCATACCTATCCGCACAACCAACTCAACCAAGTGATTTGGCTCCTCTCTATGTGCGAGAGATAGTGCGGTTGCACGGGTACCCAAGACCATTGTTTGGATCGAGGCGCCAAGTTTGTCTCCAAGTTCGGGAGAGTTTGCAAAGTCGTTGGGCTGCAACCGTCTTAGTACCGCTTTTCACCCCCAAACCGATGGCCAGTCTGAACGCACCATTCAGACACTGGAGGATATGCTGAGATGTTGTGTTATGTCTTGGAAAGAAGGCTAGGAAGATCACCTAGCTTTGGCAGAGTTTGCCTATAACAATAGTTACCATGCTAGCATTCGAGCGGCACCGTTTGAGGTTCTCTATGGGCGGAAGTGCAGATCCCCGTTGGGCTGGGATGCAGTTGGGGAGCGGGCAGTTTTGGGTCCCGAATGGCCAGCAGATGGCAGTGGCGAAGTTAGAAAGAATCATTAGTGCTCGAGCCGGCGGAAGAGCTATCTGAGATGTTAGAAGGCGAGATTTGGAATTCGAAGTGGGGGATCAGGTTCTTTTGAGGGTATCGCCTACCAGGGGTGCAGTGCGCTTTGGTACCAAAGGGAAGCTTAGCCCGAGGTACATTGGGCCATTTCCAATCGTGGCACGTATTGGGAAGTTGGCTTATCGTTTGGATCTTCCCGAGTCTATGCAAGGAGTTCATAATGTGTTTCATGTATCCATCTTTGAGGAAGTACCGAGAGATCCAGAACATGTGATTCCGTTGGAACCTTTGATAATGGAGCAAGATCTTATCTTTGAGTCTCGACCAGTGAAAATTCTAGAAGAGTCAGAGCGGGTTCTGAGGAACAAGACTTTGAAGTACGTCAAGATCCTTTGGTCTCATCAGACTGAGAGAGAGGCTACTTGGGAACTAGAGTCTCGCATGCGCGAGCAGTATCCAGACTTGTTCACTTCAGGTGCGTGTTCTTCGTTGTAATTTTTCAAGTCTCGGATTTCTTTCTTATAGATCAGCGCATAGATTCGGGGTCAAATCCTGTTAAGGGGGGAAGAATGTAATACCCCGATTCGGTTGTGAGGCAGTAGCTTGAGCACTTGGTTAAATCGGAGTTAAGGGGGAGTTTTGTTTAGCTCTACTACCCTGCCCTGGGCTTGGGCCCTGGGCCAACAAGCCCAAGGTGGTGGCCGAAAGGCCCATGGGGGAACAGCCCAAAAGATCAAAAGGGGGGAGTTGTTCTTGCCCTAATTTCTTTCCCCAACCCTGCCCCATTTTCTTTTCCTGGCCGCTGCCCCTGTGTAGGTCCTCAAGCCGCCGCCTCCTTGCTGTCCCATGGTGGTGGCGCCCTGCTGCAGCCCTTCTTCTACCTTGGAGCAGCAGCCCTTCCACCATTGGAGTAGCAGCATCTTCTACCTTGGAGCAGCAGCCCTTCCACCATTGAAGCAGCAGCATCTTCTACCTTGGAGCAGCAGCCCCATCCTCCTCCCTTGCTTCCGATTCGTTATTTGTAGAGGTTGGTTGCAGATTTCGTCCATACTGCTCAGATTCAGATTCAAATTTCGTCCATACTGCTCAGATTCAGATTCAGATTTCGTCCATACTGCTGGGATTCTGATTCAGATTTCGATTCTCTGTTCAGCGTCGATTTTCGTTTAGATCAAGGCCGAATTAGGATTGGTGATCTCTTAGAGAGTTGTAGTTTATTGTCTTAGCTTTCCATGGCCACTAAGAACACCTAAATCTGACATAAGGATCAAAAGTTATGGTAGTTTCAATCTTGCTGCCCAGGATTCTGACGAGTTGGAACCATCAATCTGTCCAGATTGTTGCGGGGGCGTTTTCGCGATCTTAGAAGCCGAACCAGTAGTTTGAATCTCCTAGAGATATTTAGAGGTTGTTCTTAACTTTCTGTGGCCACCGAGTTCACTTGATTCCGACGTTCGAGTCAAAAGATATCACCGTTTTAGTTTCTGCTGTCTAGATTCCTGACGAGTTTAAACTGCTGTGATAATTCGTAAATTATGTTATTGTAATTGGCAGAATCTGGGATTTCTCCCAACTAGTTTAGTGTAGGTAATTTGATAACCTTTCCGGATTGATAAAGATTGATCAATTCGGAGTTATAGATTAAAAGTTATGGTCGTTTTAGTGCTGCTGTTTATTCAGTAGACAGTTTTTCTGTGCTGAACGTTCATATGTCTGTTAGCGTTCTAAATTGGCCGAATTAAATTATCTTGTCAACTAGAGTATTGTAGATTTGTCAGTTAAGAGTCCACAGAAACTGGGTTCACCTCATTCGGAGTTCCAGACCAAGAGTTATGCTGATTATTGTGCTGCTGCCCAGGGGCGGTTTAGGGCAGATTGCGTTGGTTTCCATTTTAGAGCTTCTAGTTAAATATTGTATCGCCGAAGAAGCGTTGTAGAATGTTAATTAGTAATGTCGTGTTCATCGTATCCTTATTTCAATTATTTATTTGTTAGGAGGTGAAGCTTCAGGTTTGGGAGCACCGCATTTGCCTACTAACGTGTCACAGCGCGGGAGGCAAGTACCTTAGTATTCCTAGGATTATGACATGTTGAATGCTTGCTATTGGTATTGAATTTCTAAGTACCATGTTATTACTTAAATGTTCATATTCAATCCATGTGGTTACCTTCATGATGGAGAGCATGTTTCTTATTGTTCAATATGCATATGTCATACTCAGCATCCATCTTTCATATTTCATCCACGGGAGTGGATCAGTGTATAAGACCCATCAATTCCAGTATGGGCACGTAAGACCCACCATTCCAATGTGGGCAGTTCGGGACACCGTACGAAACGTTCTTCGTACGGGGCTTGGGTCCCCGCACTTTGTTAAGTGCGGGCTTTGGTGAACACCGACGGGTGTGTCACCAGCAATACCGGTATATGCATGTGTGTAGTCCCTTCATTTCATCCACATCATTCATTCCATTCATTCAAGTGTTCGTTCTGTGCTTATTTCATACACTTTAATGATGTTCACATGACCAAGGTTGTTATGTATTATTCATCTAATGTACTTGCTGAGTCTCGGACTCACTCTTACTTTGTTTGTTGTTTTTTTAGGTGATCTTTGAGGTTGGCTCCATGGGGAGGGAATAGACACACACTACCTTTTCACTTCACCTTAATCAAGTTCAGGATTTCATTTCAGTTCAATTTAATCATTCATTATTGATGAACTGTAATAATAAACGTTGGCTGTGGCTGATAACTCTTCTCCATTAAGATTGGTTAATAACTGTGCGTGAGCTTAGTTCATCCTTTTGATATAGTTACTTGAGATCTGATTATACTTCTGCGATGATTCTGATATTTGTTGATTTTGCTATTGTCTTGATATTAATGATTGTTGGAACCTCCGGTATAGCTAACTATACAGGGGAGGTTCTGCCGAAATTTAAATTTTTCTGTCGTCTGTTTTAGCTTGTTAACATGTTAGTTTAGTAACATTCTAGCCCTTGTAGGACTGGGGTGTTACAGCACACCACTTCTTGTTGTTTTTATATCCATCGGTCGGAATTTTTGCTTTGCCTCGGCCGGTGTAATCTTTCTTACCCTTGGTAAACTTGCCGGGAATAGCAAGGACTTCCTTATCATCGGGTTTACGGTGTTTCTTCTTCTTGAGAGTCTTCTTGTGCTTCTTTTCCAACTTTTCCAAGCCAGGTTGAGGGATTTTGTCCTTCCGATCGATGGCCTCACACCATTCAACCGCTTCGCTAGCGGCCGCATACTTGTTGGCCATGTCGAAAAGTTCGATGGTTGTTTGCGGAGGGTTCATAGCGATGTCCTCCATAAAATGTCAATTCCTTAGACCTGCCATGAAAGCTTGAATAACAAAAGAGACTACGACCTCTGGTATTGAATTACGAACCTAGTTGAACCTTTTGATGTATTGGCGAAGAGTCTCATTAAGTTCTTGCCAGATTCGGTGAAGATCATCCTCCTTTCCAGGGCGGTCGTACGTACCCTAGAAATTCGCAATCAGAAGGTCGCAAAGTTGCTCCCAAGTGTAGATCGATCCGACCAGTAGGTTAAGCAACAATGACCGGGCAGACCCTTCAAGAACCATGGGTAGATAATTTGCCATCATATTTTCATCACTAGCAGCAGCTCTGATGGCAGTTGTATAGATTTGGAGAAATTCTAACGGGTTCTGAATCCCATTGAACTTGTCCATGTTGGCTGGTCGAAACCTATTGGGCCTGCGGAGAAAGCTCGACAGCCTGTAATTGATTCATGGCGCCTTCATTGGAAGGGTGCCGGATTGTAATCGGTCAGAGACCGGTTTCTCAAGTTGGAATATGTAACAGCCCAAAATCCCTAAGTTGGATTAATTAAGCATCTAATGTGCATTTGTGAAATTTTGGACTTTTAAAAACTTTTTGTTGCAGCAAATAGGTTTCAAGTGTGGGAATATTTTAGTTGGATTTTATATTCTCTAATATGCTTGTTTGAATTTTCTAGAATTTTTGGAGCTCATTTGGTTCCCTATTTAATTTGCTTGTTCAAATTTTGAATTTGAATTTGAAACACCGTTTGGCTCTTGTTTATCGCCATCTTATGGCTTTTGCTTTCGCTATTTATTTAACTCTCTTTAGTTGTTATTTGGCCGGTCGGTCCCTTTTGTAATAACTCTATATTGTATGTCTTTTGAATTGCTTGTTGTGCTTTGGTTCTTTGTGTTGAATGGAATTGATGCATAATTTTTGTATGGCGTATGTGTACTGCAATTCTGGGAAGTACATATATGCCGAGAATCGGGATATTCTATTTGTAATGCTAGGACCAATTTGATGGTTAAGTATTACAAGTTTAATACCCCGGGTTCTCACAAAAGTTGGTATCAGAGCCATACTGACTGTAGGTTAAGCCATAGCAATGGTCGTCGTTAGGATTTTTTGGTTTGCAATGAGTATTTTCAAACTAGCAAAGATTTGACAAAAATGCAAGTGATATAATTCCTTTCTTTCTTACCCATCCTAGCATCTAATTCTTACCTTACCATTCATTTGATTTGTGCAAAATAATTTTTCTCCATTGCTCGTCTCTCCTTTCCAATAATAGACACGCTAAGTAGTGATCGGTGAGAGCAATGGCGAAGGATGAGAAGACGATGCCTTTCTGCGTTATTAGGACTAAATTAGTATTTATTCTTAGAATATATACACCCTAACGATATTACTTAGCTTGTAGACGCTGGATTTTGTAGTGTGATCATTTGCTCTCTTTGTTCCAAGTAATTGCGCATCGCCTATAGGCGGCATGTATAACAACTATATCGGAAAACTAATTGTGGTTCGTTGTATCTCATTTTGGTGATTTTGAAATGATTAGTACATGCTAGAGTTAAATTACATACCCGTAGTTCACTTACTCACCTTATGCTCATTCTTTCCTCCCCTCATCTTTTATGCATCAAACATGTTTAAGGGGGGTAGAAGATACCTCAAATTACTTGTTAGGAATCTTGATCCTTATGCTTTGATTATGCATGTAGTTTCTAAGTTAACGCAAGCATATAATGTTGTTTAACTTGTTAGCAAGAATCATGACTAAAGAGGGATATATATAAATCAAGATGCATGGTTAGTAGTTCATCTTGGTTATTAAAGCATGAAAATGACTAACATGTAGGAGTATGAATTGAAATTGCCATTCATTTCTTTATCTTAAGAATGTTAACCAAAATGGAATTTAACAACTTGCCATGCTCATTTAGATTCTTTGCATAAATCTGAAATTTTGGATGTCTTGGATGTTATGGCTTGATGTTCTAGATGTTGTGATAGTAAAAGTACATACTTGTCTTTTAAATTAATGAGAAGTGAACTTATTATGTTTTGATCTAAGAGTAGCTCATTTTTATATTGTTCAATTGAAAGTGTTTAAGACATGCTAGATTTGCTTATGTAGTTAATTATTCTTTATGCAAAGTGAAACTCATTTCTTGTTTTGGTGCAATTTTTGACTTGGATTGAAAGAAAAATACTTCTGTAACTGATGGTAGATCCTAAAATCTTGAAATTATTCACATGATAACCTGATGGTGTGTAGTAATAAATATAAATTTTTCAGAATTTATTGAACTTATTTTGCCTAGATATTAATTCAAACACTATGCAGTGCTGTTCTGGCCAATTTTGAATCTGGTACTAATAGGTAGGTGTAAACTGCTAGTACCCAATTTTCTGGTGTTAAGAATCACCTCAGTAACATACCAAAATTTTCCTGGAATTTTTGAACTTAATTTCACTAGTATTTGAGCCTATGTCTTGTTTTCCTTATCTGAATTATTGTACCAACCAGAACCTGAGCTTTATGTGTAGGGATAATTTTTCTAGCATTACTATGATCCCAGAAACACCCCCAGAAATTTTCTGGAATTTTTCTAGACAATTTAGTATTTTTTTCTTTCCGAACCTTGGATGTTCCCTAGTAGCTTTTAAACGAAAATCTGTGTTGAACTAGATGACAGGCTTGCATTCTTGATGCATGTGTGAAGTTTAAGATGATGATACTAGCATGTGTAGGCTTGTTGAGTGTCTATTAAAGTTGTCAAATTGATTGTTTGATCCTCATGATAAGGACCAGATCATGGTAGTGTGATCTTGAGGTATGTTGAATCTTTTGATCATCTAACAAAAATGAATTTGTTTTGTTGCATTTTGATAGAATCATGTAAGCATGCAGGTGAGCAATTGCACTCAGTCTCTCACTAACAAAATTTTAAATTTCCTTAGGACTGATTTGCACACATGCATTCCTCCAATGCATTTCTCTCCAATCCGAGCAAATAAGACTAGAGAAGCAAGGGTTAAGTAAGACTACCTTAAACCTTGCTTTAAACTCTCTTCTCTGCTCTTTAGATGACCCTTTCCCTCTTAGCTAGTGAGTAATCTTTTGTCCTACCGGAGGACGACGTGGAGCGTGATATGTCAAAGTTCCTTCAAATCAAGAAAGGAAAGGTTAAACAAAGCAATGGAAAGGAAAATATGTCAGCAACGTCAAGTTACTTTGTCAAGATCTTCCAGCACTATCTCTGAAGGGGATCAAGACAATAGATGGTGCATTTTGTTTACAGTTGAAAGAATCGCATAGAAAACCCTTGATAGAAGGATCATAGGAATCCTTCAACAAAGCTTCCCTCTTTAGAACCTAAAACTTCTGAAGAACCTCTCTCAATTCGGATTTAAGTTTAGTTTGCAACAAAATCCTATTTGTGACTCTGTGACCAAACCCACCTAGGTCTGCTTCAGTCTTCTGTTCTAACTTCCGAACTACCGGAATCTCGGGACGAGATTCTGTTTAAGGGGGGTAGGTTTTGTAACAACCCAAAATCCCTAAGTTGGATTAATTAAGCATCTAATGTGCATTTGTGAAATTTTGGACTTTTAAAAACTTTTTGTTGCAGCAAATAGGTTTCAAGTGCGGGAATATTTTAGTTGGATTCTATATTCTCTAATATGCTTGTTTGAATTTTCTAGAATTTTTGGAGCTTATTTGGTTCCCTATTTAATTTGCTTGTTCAAATTTTGAATTTGAATTTGAAACACAAACCTAATAGGTAAATAAAACAAATGGAAATGAAAATTGATAATTAAAAATCTAAACACAACATGATTGTTCTAAATATAATTTGAGAAATTAATTAATGCATGTTTGCAATTTTCTCACATCAAGTAATAAAAATCAATATTAAATCAAATTGTTTAAAAAAATGCAATTAGAAATTTAATTATTTTGATTTTATGTTTTCGCATGCATCACAGAAATCATGTCATTATGCATGTATTAGTATCGTCGTTCTTCTTTTCCGACTTGACCGACCGCAGGCGAAATGCCTGTGTGTCCCTTCTTTTTATGTCATGTGTCTTTTCCTTTCCTGCTAACTACTTTCGCTTCTCTCCTTCAAATCTCATCCAACAACTCAAAACTAAGTCATGCATGTCATACCACCGCGATCCTCATCGCATAACCAACCCATTTCTGTAATTTGTTTTCGCATGCATGCCAGTTTGTGTGAATTCGCAAAAAGGTCAAAAGAAGTAGCAGATAAAACGCCTGCATGCCGATTCTTTTCCCCAACTTCTCTCTTCGCGATCACCACCAAAAATCAAGAATCCGACAATGCATGTTATACCATTGCGATCATCATCTCGAGAGCTTTCCAATTTGGCGGTTAGTTCGCGCATGCAAGGTCGTTGGAGCGAGCCGGAGAAAAGAGGAAAAACTGTACTGCTATTCTTCTTCGGAGCAAACAGGAACTTCAAAGATTTGTAGAGAGCATCACACTACAAATAAATTCTTGAAAAGTTTATCTAAGCATGAACATTATGTCAGGTACCTCCCCTAAAAATTTCATGATTTTTGAAATTAAACTTCTATGCCCAAATATTATTTAACTCTCTCTGCCCATTTCTTTTTATTGCTGTCCACTATTCATCCGAATTTTTTACACCCATCCGAACCCCATACTCATTGCTTTCTTTTGCCAGCCGAGAGCCACCCATGCCATCTCTTGTTTATTCACCCCACTGCCACACTCTATCCAATATGCAAACAACCATCTTCCATTTCTTTAACCAGCACCTTTTTCACCCATGTTTTTTTTCCCAACATGGGCACCCAGCCGAAACCCTTTCTCTTCCCCAGCCATCTCTTTTCTTCTCCCAACATACAAAGTAATCTCACTGCCTTTTCTTCTTGGCCCCAGCCGAACCAAAGCAAGCCAAAGTCACAAGCCATCCTGTCCATTTGCTCTCACTCCCAACCGAGCCTCTGTCCACACTGCCTACCTTCTCCATTTTATTTTCCTTCCTCCCTCTTTTCTATCTGGTTATCACTCTATGCCTTATGCCCAACCGAGCCAAACCCAGCCACACATCTCTCTGCCATCTCCCCTTTTCTTTACTTGTCTCCACTGCCATCTTCTTCTCCAAAACAGCAGCACTGCCATTCTTTTTCTTCTCACCATGACTCAACACCTCACACCTTCTCTCCTCCCTAACATAATCATATTGTAATAAACAAAGTGACTGTTAATTCTCGTCAGACTTTCTAGACAGCAAAAAATAATTCAACATAACTTTTAGACCACAACTCGGAATTGAGTGATCTTTGAATATATGGAAAGCTGAGAACGAAACCCACATAACTCTAGGAGATGAGATCCTCTAATTCGGACACAAAATACATGAAAACAGACGCACAAGTAATTGGACAGAATCTGATCTAATTGTAGCGGGACTTTGATCCACTAAACATGGCAAAATACACATCTACTACGATTCAACCAGCGAAGAACATCGATCATTACCCTTGAAGAACCACAGGAGATTGCTGAATAATCCCCACGAGAACCCTTCTTCTACTCCCTCTTCCTTCCTTCTCTTCTTTGGCCGGCAGCAACCAGGGAGGTGGCACTCAGGTGTAGGAGCAATAGGGGGTGGCACAAGGAGGAATCAAGGGTGTGGTGGCACTGTAGCACGGGCAACACTGTAGCACGGCGGTGGTAGTGTAGCACGGCCGCACTGTAGCATAGCTAGGGTTTGGTGGTTGCCCCCTTGCCTTCTTGTGGTAATCATGGGCCTTGGGCCACTAAAACTGGTTTTTCCCTTTTGAAAATGGGTTGGCGGCCCATTCGTCTCCCCAAAACTCTGAATTTTTGATTTAATTTCTTCTCTAAACATTTGTGCATTTACTAATGAATAATCGGGATATTACATTCTACCCCCTTAACAGAATTCGACCTCGAATTCTAAACATCCAAATAAAAAAAAAGAATAGCTGCCACTAAAACGAAACAACAATTAACATGTACCAGTTGCGAATAAATCCGGATAACGCTCACACATGCGAAACTCTAGTTCCCGTGGCGATTCTCGCTCATACTGATGCGGCCATTGCATCTCGATGGATGCCAACATCTTATGTCTCTACGCTCACCCTGACCTCTCCAGTATACGTACCAGGAGAGACTTAGACTTGAGGTCTTACTCGATGGTCAACGGTTCTAACGAAACCTCAACACTCCAGATCTCCCAGGTACCCACTTAACATCAGAACATATCAGATGATGCGTACTCTGCGTATGGATCCAAGACAATCCTAGCGATACGCCAACTTCCAAAATTTCCGCAACTATTGGAAATAGCCAATGTACCTTGGGCCAACTTCCCCTTTGGTACTAAAGCACATAACATGCACAACACACACGGAACTCTTATTCTATTTCTCAATCGATTTCTTCATTCTAACAAGGAGCACCTCCTTTAGCCAAGAACACAACAGAACTCGCTTTGAACAACCCTTTTATAAACAGAACCCAATTGAAAATAATGATTTCTCATCACAACCACAAAATGGCAACTTGACACCAAAGGGTCAAATTCAAAAGTGAAGATTCATCATGAAATCCCTTCCGCTTTCCATGTAGACAGTTTACAAATAAACACCACATAAGCCGAAAGAGAAACCACTCAAATATCCAAATCAAATACTTTCTTTATTCTTTCTGAACTGATAAGAACCACACATGCTCACATAGACCTTCTTTATTCAATTTCGAAAGACATCCATCATAAACATATAGCTCAAACAAGAATCAAGAGAGCGTTTCACTACTCGAGGAAACACTCTTTTCTCAATTTCTCCTTTAGAAATAAAATTTCTCTCAAATTATGGAATTTCATTTTATCCATATCACACTAACTTATTTCTCTTAAATTGGCAATGCCAAGCTCAAACTAGATATATCATCTACAACTTTGTAGAGAGGCTCTATTGACTCCGCAACATACTCTAGCCAACTCCTGTACCGACGGAATTACTTTGACAAATGACTCCCAATGCATCTCGAAATAGATCTCACCAGTACTCACATCACCTCAATCATTTAAGAATAACAACTCAGAATTCACATCACACACTCTCATGTACTACATCAAAAGGGTGCTATCAATGATCACCTCACTGTTTGGAATCCACCCTTATTCTACTTCCTCTACACATAATCATTGGGCGACCAAAGTTCTAGCATAAATATGCGAAGCCCAAATAAATTAACCTCCAAGACTCCTAGAATGAACTTTTGGTGTAAATGTTAGGGAAATCCTCAGATTCGATTAATAAAATTCCCACTATCTAATCATACTCGATCATTAACTTCGATGGACAAATATATCCTTAACCAAACTATCCTTTGAAAGTTTTAACTCCAAGAGACTTACTCATTGAACCAAGCCACGCCTAATGATAATCCAACAATATCTATGTAATACCCCGAATATCAAATAGAGAGAACATATTATTCGGAAGAGAAATTTATTCAAATTTGAATGCACTAAAGTTTAGAGGAAAATTAAAAGAAAATTCAAGATTTGAGGGAGGATTGGACCTTGGGCTTTCGGCCCAAAGCGTCCTAGCCAAGTGGGCTGGCCTTATAGTGGAGTCAAGAAGGGGGGTGCCCTTCCCCCAAAACCCTAACCTCTGCTACAGTACCGCGCCACACTGCAGCATGCTGTACTGTAGCAGCCCCCCTCCCTGCTGCTCTACCAAGATGAGGAAGAAGCTCCGAGGTGCCGCCGGCCATGGTGGAAGGAGAAGAAGGGAGAAGAAGAAAGGAGGAGAAGAAGAAGATCATCTTCGTGGGTTTTTATTCAGCGTTTCACGCGTCTCCAAGGGTATCAATTCGTTTCCCCGCTGTTTTGATGTTGTTTAGATGCGAAATTAGATTAGTTTGATTGGATCGAGTTCGTCCTGCTGTAGATCAAATCTGTCCAGTATGTTGCGTGGGCTGTTTCGACATCTTAGAAGCCGAACCAATAGTTTTGATCTCCTTGAGATATCTAGAGGTTGTTCTTAACTTTCTGTGGCCACTGAGTTCACTTGATTCCGACATTCGAGTCAAAAGATATGATAGATTTAGTATCTGCTGTCCAGATTTTTAACGCGATTAATCTGTTTTGCTATTTCGTAACATATGAAAATGTAATTGGGAGAATATGGGTTTTCACCCAACTAAACTTTTGTAGATAATTTGATAACCTTTCCAGATTGTTAAAGAACGATCAATTCGGAGTTATAGATTAAAAGTTATGATCATTTTAATACTGCTGTTTGTTCTTTTAGGCAGTTTCTGTTCTGAAAGTTCAACCTTCTGTTAGCATACTTTATTGGCCGAATTGGTTTATCTCGTCAACTAGAGTATTGTAGATTGGTCAGTTAAGAATCCACAGAAACAAGGTTCACCTCTTTTCGAGTTCCAGATCATGAGATATGTTAATTACCGTGCTGCTGTCCAGAGGCGGTTTAGGGCAGAATGCGCTGGTTTTCAGTTTAGAGTTTCTAGTTAAATATTGAATCGCCAGGGAAGCATTGTAGAACGTTATTCATTAATGTCGTGTTCATCGTATTCTTATTTCAGTTATTTACTTGTTTAGGCGGTGAAGCTTCGGGTTTAGGAGTATCACCTTTGCCTCATAACGCGTCGCATCGCGGAAGGCAAGTACCTTGATGTTCTGATATTTGGGAAATGTTGAATGCTTGATGTTGACCCTGTGTTTTTTTTTCTAAGATCCATGATAATGTTTAAGTTCATGTTCCTTCTACATGTGTGTTATCTCCATGATTAGAGAGCATGTCTTTTCAATATACATATTTCATTCTATGCATTCATTTTTCATGTTCCATCCACGGGAGTGGATTAAAAAGACCCATCAATTCCAGGATGGGCATGTAAGACCCACCATTCCAATGTGGGCCCCACCATTCCAATGTGGGCGTTTTGGGACACCCGTATGAAATGTTCTTCATACGGGACTTGGATCCTCGTATTTTTGTTAAGATGCGGGCTTAAGTGAATACCGACGGGTGTGTCACTAGCAATACCGGTATATGCATGTGTGTAGTCCCTCCATTCCATTCACTCCATTCATTCCATTCATTCAAATACTTGTTCTGTGATTTCGTCATATTGTTCAATGATGTTGACTTGTTAATGTTTGTGGTATGTTCCATTTATTCACTGTACTTGCTGAGTCTTGGACTCATTCTTGCGTTGTTTGTTTTTTTAGGTAATCATTGATGTTGACTCACTTGGGAGGGAGTAGACACACACTACTCATTCACATCATCCTATTCAAGTTCAAGATTATAAATTAGTTCTATCTTTCATTCATTATTGATGAACTGTAATAAATAAATCTAGATGGGAAGGAAGGATACCTTCTCCATGATACTGTTGATTTAATACTGCTTGTGAATCTAGATTAATGATAAACTGTAATAAACAAAATTAAATGGTGAAGGAAGGATACCTTCTCCATGTTTTAGATGTTTTATTTATGCCTTTATATGATATCTTATTCGAGTTCTTCCGCAATGTGGTTGTATGTTAGTGTGGTTGTATGTTAGTGTATTGAGGTGACATCTTGGCTTCCAAATAGCCAGGGTGTTACAATCTATCTTCTCATTAATTCTTTTGACGGTTAGATTTCTTCACTAATCTTTCCCTCGTTATACAACACCGTCCTATTTCACCTTCACAACCGGTCAAACCACCCAGTCGTGATTCTCTAATAAACTGATCAAGATTTCCATTCTTTCGATAATTCTAATGTTCTACCCAAAGTGAACAAAAACTTTGGGCCACAAATCACTATAGGTTCTATTAATTGCAACAATGCAATTAGTTTAGTCTTAAAGACAAACATCCTGTATAACCGAGATTCTCTCCAAGAATCATACACGAAACCAATTCATCCTCTAATGCTCCTCAAATAGCTTACAACCCAAGGTCTCACAATGACAATTACTAGACACCGCGAAAGACCCCTGTGAAACGAATAGGTAGGTTCTTCCTCGAAAGGAAAAGGCAAATGAAAACCATTTTCACCAGCAAGAAAAAAAACATTTACCTCTTGCAGTAAACATAGGACCAAGGGGAGAAATCCTTTAGGCAATGAACTCATAAAACATAAGTGGAGTCTACAGTTGAGAGCATAGGCCTCACAAGAAGAGAATATCAAACCTTAACAGATAAGAACAAACGAGCATTCAAGATCAAATCACTTGAATCACTTAAGAACCAAAAGAACTTTGCAACACGTCGCTTTACTCGACAACTTCCAATTACCACATAAATCTTGAACACCAAAAGTTCGTTGACGAGGATATAACAATCCTTATTTAATTATTTATCTGTAATTTTAATTATGGGTAAAAATGACATCATGTATACCCCTTATTACATAAGGGAGAAGCTGGAGGTCGTAAGTATTTCTACGACCACCCCATAGTCGTAAGACTTTCTACGACTACCCCCTGATCGTAAGTCCTTCTACGATCAGTATATGGTCGTAAGCATTTCTACGACCACTACATAGTCGTAAGCTTTGCTACGACTAGCCCCTAGTCGATACGGTTTACAAACATGTGGGCCTAACCGACCAAGGGATCTTTCGCACCATATCCGAAGTTACATGCAGTAAATTGCGCTATTATTCTCTGAGATAATAGCACGAATTAACTCTCCATCATGGTGATAACTGCCCTACGACGTGGGAACGTTACTACTCCCACCATAATCTCCAGAAACGACTCCATTATCTGCAGCATCAAGGCGCCCTTTGAACTGGAGAAATGCTAGCCTGTTCTGAGGACTATATAAGAAGGCAGGATCATCAGGAGAAGGCGGACATGCCAAGGAGAAGCACAAGACATTACACTTTAGTCTTTCCCTTGATTTGTAATCAGCTCATACCCAATACATACACACAGCCCGAACCTGTATAAAAATTTCCGTGTCTATCTCTCAGCATGATTTGAGTCTTGGAGACCCCCCGAATCAAACAATCTTTGCGTAAGTTCAGTTCTAAAACACCGCATTGTGATAAAAAGATAGCACACACATGTGACCGTCGATCCCTCAAGATGGTTGCTCAGATATCAGCTCGAGAAGAAAACAACGGACAGCCTTCGACCAAGCAGTCAAAGCCTTACTACTACAAAACAGGCTATAGTAGACGCCCCATCACAGACGGTTCCTTTGGAACCGTCTGTGTTGGGTATGTCCGGACCAGCGGGTGGTGCGGGAAGCCTATCACAGACGGTATTTTTTAGAACCGTCTGTGATAGTCATATATCATAGACGGTTTGTAAATAGAACCATCTGTGAATTATCATAGACGGTTCTATTCACAAACCGTCTGTGATAATCCCAATCACAGACGGTTCTAGTAGAGAACCGTCGGTAATATCGCTGACGGTTCTCAATAAGGACCGCTGCGTGATTGGGATATCACGCACGGTTCGTAGTGAGAACCGCTCGTGATATTATCTGACGGTTCAACGAGAACCGTCTATGATAACTAATTATCACAGACGGTTTTTATTAAGAACCGTCTGTGATATCCCGGCCCGATATAAATTGAGCGCGACACATCTCTCTCGCCAGACCGTGTTCCTTTGCCGACTCGCCGCATTTGTGCCTCGCCACTCGCCTCTACCGCGCATGGTTTGGATAATCAACCGGCCCCCTGCTTTGGGCTCCACTTAGATCTGCTAGCTAGCTTCTCCTCCCCCAGGTGCTAGGCCACTTCCCTGCCCTAGCTCCTCCCCTAATTAAACAGATGAAGTAATACTGATTATCCTTTATCCACTCTATTGATTAGTGAATTTCCTTATTTTGCTACTCAGACGTAGACCCTAATGTTTTGTTTTTTTGTTGTATTCCTTAATCGGAAGCATAGGGTTTAAGTTTCAATTAATACTACTTGATGGGAAAAGGCAAAACGTACATCTAGCTCTCAATTTGATGGACCCTAATTCCAGAAAATGAAAAGCAAAACATGTAGCCTTTAATTAATCTGGTGTAATTCCTTTGTGCAACGATGAGACAAAACGAGTAAGTACGTGCAAAGAGGTGAAAGTCTTAATCAGAACTAATTTCATGAGTAGTTTTCTAGAATAGATTAAAAAGAAGAATTTATGACACACCAAGATAAGTCACATGTGCAATGATCTATTTTATATTTCCTCCATTTATATCCATGAAGAAACGTCATCACAGTGGTTTATTGTTTCAATTATATCAAAACGGATACCCGCGCAATTGTGCGGACCAACTTGCTAGTTATTAGGATCTTCCTCTTGTCTTTTGTCTCATATCTAATCAACAATCATGCAGATAATCAATAATTATCCGTTGCGCCAGCTTAGAGAGGAGAAGGTTGGACCCTTGCCCCTAGTGCCTCAAACACCCGCCGCCTCCTCCCCCATTGCGCCACCTTAGAGAGGAGAAGGAAAGGAGAGGAATCGTATTTTCTTCGTGAGCTCCGAGGGTAACGATCTATAACCCTTTATGTTTGCTATAAATTAATCGCTAATCAATTTGACACTAATTTGTTACATGCGTAGTGTAGATGGATCAAACTGGATGTACGATGTGAACCGTGTGAGTCAAGAGTACATTAATGGCGTGGTTGCTTTTAGAAGAGCCACGAAAGGTGATATGTTGAAGAAGGGATAAATTTTATGTCTTGTCCATGCATTGATTATGTAATCAAGATGTTTAACAACGCGCAAATAGAAGCGCACTTGATTCAAGGGTTTCAAAAAGGGTATACATGTTAGACCACCACGGTGAAGAGCAGATTATTACACATGAAGTTAGTAATGACGGCATCGCCGAGGAAGTCAACGATATGCCGGATGTGGTGATTGCTTTTGATGAGGATAGGTCACACGATGACAATCTGGATCGGATGCTACGCGATGCGTAAGAGAACTACAAGGAGAGAGAGTTTTGTAAATTCGAGGGCTTAAGGGAGGACTCGGTGAGACCTTTGTTCCCTGGTTGCAAGCCGAATATACAAGGTTGTCAACCGTGCTTGAACCGCTGAAATTGAAGGCAAGCAATGGTTGGTCCGATAAGAGTTTCACGGCGTTGTTAGGTCTCCTAGCGGACATCCTTCCCGAGGGAAACGTGTTGCCCAAAGACCACCTATCAAGCAAAGAAGGTTATTTGTCCATTGGGAATGGAAGTAGAAAGAATACATGCATGTCCGAACGAATGTATCCTCTACCGTAAAGAGTATGCAGACATGCATGTATGTCCCGTGTGCAAAGCATCCCGATACAAGCGTCAGAATACTACTAAGGTGAAGCAAGGACCTCCTGCTAAGATGTTGTGGTATCTGCCTGTGATCCCACGTTTGAAGCATTTATTTGCGAACCCAAAGGAGGCAAGATTGCTGCGTTGGCACTCAGAGGAGTGTAAGAGAGATGGAAAGCTAAGACACCCTGCTGATTCTGCCCAATGGAGAAACTTCGATCGGAGCTTTGAAGAGTTCGGTGCATAACCGAGGAACATAAGGTTAGGGTTGAGTACGGATGGAATGAATCCTTTCGGTAACATGAGCAGCCGACATAGCACCTGGCCCATGAATCTATGTATGTACAACCTTCCTCCTTGGCTGTGTATGAAGCGGAAGTACATTTTGATGTCACTACTTATCCAAGGGCCGAAGCAATCTGGGAATGATATTGATGTGTACCTAGCACCATTTGGAAGATCTTGTGACCTTTGTGGAACGAAGGGTGCGGTATGGGATGCGTAAACGAGAGAACTTCACTTTACGCGCCATGTTGTTTTGCACCATCAATGATTTTCCTGCCCTTGGTAACCTGTCGGGCTTCAGTACAAAAGGAGCCAAAGCCTGTCAAGACCGCTTAGATGCTCTGAGAGAGTGTATGGTTGAACAACTCAAGAAAGCGTATATATCGCCACCGTAGGTTCCTTCCCAGGAGTCACCCATACCGCAAGATGAAAAAACAATTCGACGGAAATAAGAAGAACGATTCAGCTCCAAGGGCTTTTAGAGGGAAAGAGGTCTATGATATGGTTAAGGATATCGATGTTGTGCTTGGGAAGGGACGTAAATTAAGAACCCGTGAGAAGAACATCCGAAGAAGCGGTCAATTTTTGGGACTTGCCTTATTGGGAGCACTTAGAAGTTCGCCATCGCATCGACGCCATGCACGAGAGAAGAATGTATGTGATAGCTTGATTGGTCTCTTGCTGAACATTAGTGGCAAAACAAAGGATGGTGTTAACGCACGGCGTGACTTGGTTGATATGAACATAAGGACTGAGTTAGCACCAGAAGAGACCGATACAGGACGAACGTACGTTCCCCCAGCTTGCTACACTCTATCCAAGACCGAGAGAAATGAACTGTGCGAGAGCTTGCATGAAAGTCTCATCTAGTTACTCTGCTAACATTAAGAACCTTGTTTCTATGCAAGATTTGAAATTAATTGGTATGAAGTCTCATGATTGTCATGTGCTGATGACACAAATGCTTCCTGTTGCAATTAGAAGTATCTTGCCGAACAAGGTCCGAGTGGTAATTTTGAGGCTGTGTTATTGTTTCAACTCAATTGCTCAGAAGATCATTGATCCCCAAGGACTAGATGCTCTGCAGACCGAGGTGGTGACCACTCTTTGTGATCTTGAGATGTATTTCCCTCCGTCATTTTTCGATATCATGGTCCATCTCATTGTTCACCTTGTGAGAGAGATAAAGATATGCGGCCCTGTGTTCTTACGCCATATGTACCCGCTCGAGAGGTACATGGGAATTCTCAAGTCCTACGACGGAATCGATCTCGTAGGAGGGCAAGATCATCGAAGGTTATGCAACCGAAGAGGTCATTGAGTTCTGCGTCGACTACATGGCTCGTGGAACCGATAGGTGTGCCTCTATCTCGCCATGAGGGGAGACAGGATGTTATCGGGACCATCGAAGGAAATCAATAACTCCCGATCTCGATACGTCGACTCAAGCCCATTTCATGGTCTTGCAACACATGACCCAAGTGTCCCCATACATCGACGAGCACAAAGACATGGTGCGCCAATGTAATCCGCACCGGTCGGAGGTTTGGATCACGAGAGAGCACAACCGTCGGTTCAACGAATGGTTAAAGGTGCGAATCACTGGGAGGTCATCAAGTGATGATACGCTGCTATGGTTGGCACGAGGGCCATAATTTACAATTGTCGCATGGCAAGGATACGACATAAATGGGTACACATTTTATACGGCAGCTCAGGATAGGAAGAGCACAGTCTAGAACAGCGGTGTCCGCATAGATGCATTCAGTACCGATGGGATGAGGAGCTCCTACTATGGGCAAATAGAGGAGATATGGGAGCTCGACTACGTGCTTTTCAAGATCCCCCTATTTCGGTGTCGTTGGGTCCATCTCCCACAGGTGAAGGTCGACAAGTACGGTGTCACTACCGTGGACCTCGAACGTGTCGGATACAAAGACGAACCATTCGCATCTTGGCTAACCAAGTTGTTCAAGTCTTCTATGTAACCGATTCGCAAATAAGAAGCGCCACGTAGTTCTTCATGGAAAAAGGAGGATTGTCGGAGTTGAGAATGTAGTGGACGAGGAAGAATACAATCAATTTGACGAGTTGCCTCCTTTCAGAAACAGCATTAGGCTCGAGGAAGAACCCAATGAGGAAGCTAGCTATATGCGCGTCGATCATCACGAAGGCCTATATCTTAATTAAGAATTTACTCCAATGTAATTAATTTATTCCATAACATCATGTGTTATGGACTTGTAATCTCTCATATATTTTGATGTCAACATGAAATTGTCATGTGTTGATGTGTTATGGACTTGTCATATTTGATATTGATGTCAATGTGGATGTACATTATAATGTGGAGTATCAAAATTGGTTTCACTTGATTTGGAGTTGAGTTGAATTAGATATGAAATTTTGAAGTCAAATGTGTTATGAACTTGTTATGGACTTGTCATATTTGATATTGATGTCAATGTGGATGTACATTGTAATGTGGAGTATCAAAATTGGTTTCACTTGATTTGGAGTTGAGTTGAATTAGATATGAAATTTTGAAGTCAAATGTGTTATGAACTTGTTATGGACTTGTCATATTTGATATTGATGTCAATGTGTGGACGTACATTGTAATGTGGAGTATCAAAATTGGTTTCACTTGATTTGGAGTTGAGTTGGATTAGATATGAAATTTTGAAGTCAAATGTGTTATGAACTTGTCATCATACTTGTCACCAGGTTAGAATTCATATGGACTTGTTATAATTGTCATCATACTTGTCTCACCAGGTTCACTATGTTTTGTCAGGATATTTATGTCTCACCAGGTTCACTATGTTTTGTCAAGATATCACAAATTGTCATCAGGTTTTGTCAGGATATCACAGACGGTTTTGTAATACAAATGCTCGTGATAAATATATCCTGAGCGGTTTCGATGAGAACCGCTCAGGATATAATATCACTGACGGTTCTCATCGTAAACCGTCTGTGATATACTTTTTATAAGGCGGGAAACGCTATGGTTTTGCTCTCACTTGTCACTTCCTCTCCCGCGCCCCTTAGGCTCTCGCGCGCTCGTTCACCTCCTCTAGGGTTTAGGGCTTGCCCGTAGTTCACCGCTGATCACGACCTCGGCCCTTGCCCGGCATTGGCGCCCCGACCTCAGTCTTGCCGCCCCAACCTCGGCGCCCCGACCTCGGCGCCTTCAACCTCGGTCTTTGCCGCCCGACCTCGGCGCCCGACCTCGGCGCCGACCTCGGTCTTTGGCGCCCGACCTCTACACCCCGCTCACCTCCCCGGCAGAAGCCCCGACGCCGCCGCCTCGACCTCGACGCTGCCGTCCTCCTCCCGTGTGGGCCTCCTCCTCCTCAGACTGCCTTGTCCCCTGGCTGTCCTCCTCCCCGCTGTCCTCCTCCTCCTCTGACCGGCCTTCTCCCCTGCGCCGTCCTCCTCCCCGTGTCGGCCTCCTCCTTGCACCGTGAGTTCTTGTGCGGCATCCTCTCTGTGAGTATTGCTCCTCTGTGGCAATTCGGCTTTGTTGATCGATGGGCTTTGTTGACATGCTCTATGATGAACTCATCTTATCTCGAGATTGAATGTGATAGTTAGTTCATACTTGAGCTCTATTGTATTACTTGCTCTTTGTTAATATGATCTCATGTTAATTCTTCTAGTAGTCAGATGAGCTCATTCAACTTTTCATTTGCCATCTTGATCTCTGTAGTCAACCTCTGCTTGATCGAAGTTTAATCTTTTGCTAATGCTTGAGATCATTTGACATTAAGCAAAGTATTGTTTAGAGCTCATAGTTTGAATTTATATTATCATATTCAGTTAATGAAGAGTATAGACAATAGGATTGAGATGGCAAAGACTTGTTCTTTAGCTACTCTCCTTCCGAGAGCACATAATATCATCAATCAATATGTTGGAATAGTGTTTGTGCACCGTGAGTTCTTGTGTGGCATCCTCTCTGTGAGTATTGCTCCTCTGTGGCGATTCGGTTGATCTTGCATATATATATATATATATATATATATATATATATATATATATATATATATATATATATATATATATATATATATATTTTGATGCTAGTTGATACCTTGATCTCGTATTAGTTACGATTTACGAATCTAATATCAAGATATTGCAAATTGATCGATGGGCTTTGTTGACATGCTCGTGATGAACTCATCTTATCTTGAGATTGAATGTGATAGTTAGTTCATACTTGAGCTCTATTGTATTACTTGCTACTCTTGTCAATATGATGTCTTGTTAATTGGTTACTTTCGGCTGAAAGCTAGTTATTCTAATTCTTCATGTTCGTTCTATTGAGAGTATTCGTTTTAGTTGGTAATCTAATGACTAGTTTGTGATTCTTCTAGTAGTCTCAGATGAGCTCATTCAACTTTTCATTTGCCATCTTGATCTCTGTAGTCAACCTCTGCTTGATCGAAGTTTAATCTGTTTTAGCTAACAGTTGAGATCATTTGTGCTTAAGCAAAGTATTGTTTAGAGCTCATAGTTTAAATTTATATTATCATATTCATTTAATGAAGAGTATAGACAATAGGATTGAGATGGCAAAGACTTGTTCTTTAGCTACTCTCCTTCTGAGAGCGCATAATATCATCAATCCAGAAAGAAAGTTTTACTTGATTCTATTTTGTTTCTATGTCTTCATTAAAGGCTAGTCTTCTGTACATGAAGCATTAAACCTTTGCTTCGTGGATTAAGGAGTGTTAGGAGTGTTAGAATAGGAGCAAGGAGGCGGCGAGCCCTACAGGATTAAACCTTTGCTTAGCATTTCCTTCGTCGATCCTGACACACTTGAGTGTACCTTTGTTTCATGCCAGTCCTCCACGGCATGAAACAAATGGTACACTCAAAGGTGTCTACTCGATGATGTAGGCTTCCTTAGAGAATTTGGTGGATTAAGGAATGTTAGTAGTCAGTATGAGCTCATTCAACTTTTCATTTGCCATCTTGATCTCTATAGTCAACCTCTGTACTTCTTCCCGAGATTAATTGTTTCATATTTATGCTAGAATTAATTATGATTATTTGCTAATATTGCACATGTTGAGCATATTATTAAGTTTAAATGTATATGTTAATTTGGGACAGTTGCAATCCATTTTATTGCATATGTAACTTATATAGATAGCAAGTAAGTTTAGATGGCAGAGGCACCGTTTTCACCACCGCCACCGACGCCTTGAGATGGAAGAGGCGCCGACGAGGTCGCCGACACCGACGCCATGAGATGGAAGAGGCGCCGACGAGGCCGCCGTCACCGTCGATTTATAATGACACTAAGCGAGATGGTAGAGGACAATCGAAAATGCCTACAGGCCAACCGGTCATCACGGAGGTCAATGACTTTGGGGTCCTCTCGAGTCCCAAGAGATCGTGGCGAGATTCCGACCATCTGCGGGATACTTGCAAGGAACGGGTCCTCATCACCACACCAAGGTGGAAGGACCTAACGAAGAAGCGAAGGCGCTACTGTGGGATGAACTTTCAGAGAAGTTCACTATTCCGTAGCACATGTGGCAGCGCGGCGACGGACGGCGATGCTCACAATGGGTAAATCGTGGAGGACCTTCAAGAGCATTCTTGTCACGGCACGTGAACACGGGTCGACGCCTTCGCAAGAAAGATGGATTCTTGACGCGGGAAGCATGGGACACCTTTGTGGCTATGAAAACGACGGCCGAATTTAAGGAGCAAAGTGCGGCGCACAAAGCTCTCCAGACACGAAACACTCACCCGCACAGACTCGGCACCGCTGGGTACGCGGGTAAATACGAGGAATGGGCGGCGGAGAAGGAGAACCCGTTTCCTGATGTCATAGACCCGCGTTCCCTAAGCTGGTTAAAAGCGAGGGCACAAGTCTCGTCTTCGGGCAGCATCTCCTTCACAAACCCGATGCATCAGAAGTGTCCCAAGCGTGTGGTAAATATATCGAACTACTAAGTTGTTAATAAGTCCATAACTTCGTAGTGCCTATAATAACGTGATGACCTCTTGCAGCGTGACTTGACTGCCCAAGCTTCCCAAGGCTCCTTCCATGCGATAGGAGAAGGATATACTATCTACTGACCTTTGGGAAACAAGGAGCACCCGGTCACACGCGAGGCCTTGGGGTTAACATACCTTGGAGTCATGGATTCGCAGACGACTCATCGCACGATAGGACTAGGAAGAGATCCAAGGCGAGAACGACAACCGGTTGGTACAGATGATTACTAACCAATTTCAAGTACAGATGGCAAGATTGCGAGTCAAATGGATATACTCATGAGCAGTGATGTCGCAAGCCGCCCGCTAATTTGGGAGGCGATCCTCCTCGACGCCGGAGTAGCGTCGCGTCAAGATAATTGTGAACATGACGACGTCCGACACCGATAGACGACATCAAGGTAACGTACATCTATGGAATGCACCAAAGATAGACCTATAGGATGCCTTAGCTAATTGCGATCGCTTTGTAGGAGCCGACGCGCCAGAAGCTCCAAGTGAGGATGGATGGGTCCTTTGTATTGAGGTTGCGTGGGGATGGTGTATCCATACGAGGAAGGGCAAGGCAAAGACGGTGCCGGTGGCGACGGTTACGCCAGGTCCAGTGGATATGGTACATGTCAATTTCCGAGCCGCCTCGCCAAGATTTGCCCGAACGAAGAGATCACAACACTAGGGGATGCCGTCCTCTCTTTATCCAAATGGCCCAAGAAGGACATCGCTCGAGCCAAGAAGGCGCGATCCGACACCACCATTCCTCTCCAACGGGACCTCGATGACTCCACCTCATGTTTCGCCGTAAGGCCACCTCTTCGATTCCGTGGAGAAGATGCCAAGGAACAAACAAAAGCGTGCCGTCAGTCGGTTCCCGAGTCGTCTCACAAGAAGACGCCGCCAATCGCTAAGGCCAAATCGAAATCGATGAACGTTATAGCGCCTCCCAAGTCCGGAAGTCCGCGATACCGGGAACTACATCATCGAAAACCGCAGTTCGACGCAATATTAATGCACGCCGATATGCTTGTCGCTTTGCATGCCCGGTACTTGGACAAGACCCAAAAGAAGGGTGTGATATCGAATCATCGCCGACACGAGGATAAGCATTTCTTCAATGGGACGAGGTACTTCGTCGTGGGCTTCAACGACTTATTTGAACTATTCAACCTCGTTGGCCTCGACGTCTCGCTTCTACGATGTTGGACACTGTAAGTGTGTACAATCAAGTTCTACATTCATGTAATACCGATAAATATCACAACTCATTGCTTATGTATAGATACATGCTGCAAAATGTCCGGGAATGGAAAGAACCGGTGGGTTTCCTCGACCCACACGTGGTATCGTTGCAAACCATCCAAGAAGACTAGTCCTTCGTCGAGAAATACATAACGAGGTCATTGCTTCTACAGATGAACATGAAGTACATAGTGGTGCCCTACAACCGTGGGTAAGTGTCACTACTTGCTATACAAATTTCATTTGTACTTTATACGCAAAGACTAACTTAGGTTTAATGACTATAGCGACATACATGAGTAGGTACCATCGATCCTTTTAGTTATTATACCCAAGAGGAACCATGTGATATACCTTGATTCCCTAAACCGCAACAAGCACGACTTCAAAGATTCTAAGAGGAATACTCGAGAGGTATGCTCATTTCCTCCTTACATAACTCTATTGTAATCTTCATTTGTTTGAAATGGCCGAGGATAACTTTTTGAATCATGTAGGTCGCTCATCAATTATGTTGCCAACAAAGGAATATACGATGGAAAGAGCGTAACTAACACACACAGATGGATTTTCGAAGACGCACTACAACACGATAATCCTATATCATACTTCATAATAACGCGTCTCGAACCGACTATACCTATATATGTAATTCTATTTTTGCGAGGTCGCCAAAGACAAAAGATGATGAGTTATGTGCAATCTACGCCCGATATCATATGCGACTAATCCTTAGAGCTAGGAAGAAGGATCCCGAGGTTTGTCAATCTCAATATAATTATTTCCTAATTATAAATTTAAATATATATAGCTTACCACTTTACTCTTAATTGGTAGCGACGTGTCTTGGATTTACAATGTGATTCACTCTATGCGGAAGAGATCAAGGACATTCGAGGAAGCTCGACCTTTATCAACACAGAAATCATTAACGACAATGGAGAGTTTCACTCCGTCGCCAACCGAGAGCATCACCCCGCCGACACCTCTCAACGTAAACAATTGTAATCCAGTTGTAACTATAGCGACAATACTTGAACAAATGCGATCTTTTGTAATTTATTTTGAGTAATGATCACTTTGAGTTGTCAACAATTGATTATCTCTAATGAATCTGTTTTTGTGCATGCTTGAATCTGTGCTTGAATCTGTTTTTGTGCATGCTTGTTTTCAGAGGGCATGGCTAGCAATTCCTGAGGCTAGCCAGAAAAACAGCAATATTGTGGTCAGGGGGTATGAGCTATCACAGACGGTTTTTTGTTAAAACCGTCTGTGAAGGAAGTATCACAGACGGTTATAAAAACAAACCGTCTGTGATCCGCGAATATCACAGACGGTTCTCAACAAAAGCCGTCTGTGATATTCACAAATCACAGACGGTTTTTGTTTAGAACCGTCTGTGATAGTCACAAATCACAGACGGTTTTTAGTCCAAACTGTCTGTGATACTAGCCTTCACAGACGGTTTTTTAGTAAAACCGTCTGTGATATTGCGTATCACAGACGGTTTTTTACCGTCTGTGATAATGGCTTGTTATCACAGACCAACAAACATAGACGGTTCGGAAACTGTCTGTGATGACGGTTCCGAACCATCTGTGATGTGGCTTCCTGTAGTAGTGCCTAAAGCTGCGCCTAAGCCAAACGACCAAGTCAAGGAGGTTCCTTTGGATCCAGAGGAGCCCTCGAGGACTGTTCGCATCGGGGATACTTCCGACCCCAAATAGGAAGACGCCCTCATCACTTTCCTCCGAGCTAACGCAGATGTCTTCGCGTGGCAAGCATCCGACATGCTCGGAGTCCCCAGGGAAGTGATCGAGCACAGGCTAGCATTACGGACTGACAAAGTACCAGTAAAACAAAAATTATGGAGATTTGCCCCTAATCGACGAGATGCTATAAGGTCAAAATTGGACAAGCTACTTAAAGTAGGCTTTATAAGAGAAGTTGACCACCCAGAGTGGTTGGCCAATCCTGTAATGGTTAGGAAGTCTAATGGAAAGTGGAGAATGTGTATAGACTTCACTGATCTTAATAAAGCTTGTCCAAAAGATGATTTCCCTTTACCTCGTATCGATTTGTTGGTTGATTATACTGCTAGTTGCGAAACATTAAGTTTTCTAGATGCATATTATGGCTACCATCAGATCAATATGTGTCTAGAAGATGAAGAAAATACCGCATTTATTACTCTATTTGGAATATTTTGCTATGTCAAAATGCCATTTGGTCTAAAAAATGCTAGCGCTTCTTTTCAACGCTTGATGCAATCGACTTTTTCACCTCAACTAGACCGAAATTTGAAAGCCTATGTTGACGTTATAGTCATAAAAAGCATCAAACGGCTTAATCATGTTTCCAATTTGCAGGAGACTTTCGACAATCTCAAAAAACACCGCCTTAAACTCAATCCTGAGAAGTGTGTGTTCGGAGTCTCTTTAGGAAAGTTGCTTGGATTCCTTGTCTCTGTGCGAGGAATCGAAGCAAATCCTTAAAAGATAAAGGCGATCGTGCAAATGCACCCCCCCCGCCACGAAAAAAGAAGTCCAGAAACTCACAGGATGCATGGCGGCTTTAAGTCATTTCATTGCACGTCTGGGAGAAAAAGGACTACCTTTTTTCAAACTTCTAAGGAAGCACGAGGGTTTTGAGTGGTCGAAAGAGGCAAATGTTGCCTTTGAGGATGTCAAGAGGTATCTTACGAGTGCTCCTGTTTTGCTTTCTCTGAAGCCAGAAGAGACGCTCTTAATTTACCTAGCTGCCACGCCACAGCAAAGGTGGTGAGTAATCTTGGTCGAGAACGTGAAAACGCATAACGACCAGTTTACTACGTAAGTGAAGTTTACACGGGCCTAAGGAGCGTTACCCTCAGGTCCAAAAGCTTTTATATGCCCTCCTCATGTCTTCGAGGAAACTGCGGCATTATTTTCAGGCGCACAAGGTAATTGTGCCGACTGAGTTTCCCTTGGGAGTGATCCTCCAGAATAGGAAAGCAGCGGGACGCATGGCTAAATGGTCAGTAGAACTTGGGGGCCATTAAATCCCAGATCTTGGCAGACTTTGTCGCCGAATGGACAAATCCTGAACTTGTTCAGGATCCCCAGTACGATTCCCATGACTAGTGGACGATGTACTTTGATGGGTCACTTACTTTAAGTGGCTCAGGGGCTGGGGTGGTCTTGGAATCTCCTAACGGAGAGACCTTAAAGTATGCTATTCAATTAAACTTTCAGGCCACTAACAACGTGGGCAGAGTACGAAGATTTGCTGGCTGGTATACGAGCTGCGAAAGCACTCGCGATTCGACGACTACTCATGAGAGGAGACTCTCAACTAGTCGTGAATCAGGTTAGAAAAGGGCACCAGTGCTCTAATCCGACCATGTATTGGTACTTTTCGGAGGTTCGAAAGCTAGAAAAGCATTTTTTCGGTTTCGAGGTATAATTCATCCCTCAAAAGGATAATTTCCTCGCAGACCAGCTTGCTCGTATGGCTTCTTCCTGATCTGAAGTACCAAAATGAGTATTCTTGGAACAACTCCAAAAGCTGTCTCTGGCTGAAACACCAAAGACAACTCCTATTGAGACAGCCTCTCTAGAATACGAGGATACTTGGATGAATCCCATTTACGAGTATCTTCAGAAGGGTTCTGTACCCGAAGACGATCTTGAGGCAGATTGCTTATCCCAAAAGGCCAAAATGTATACTTTGGTCGAAGAAGTCCTCTATAAACGAGGTACTCAAGGGATACTCATGTGATGCATATCGCAGAGCGAAGGGTTAAAACTCCGTCATGACATTCATGGGGGCATTTGTGGAACCCATGCTTCCTATAGAACGTTGGTCGGTAAAGCCTTTTGATAAGGTTTTTATTGGCCAACAGCCCTCTACGATGCCAAAGAGTTGGTTAAGAAATGTGTACAATGCTAGTTTCATAGCAGGCAAGTACATCAACCGGCTCAAGCATTACAAACGATTCCTCTATCTTGGCCTTTTGCGACCTAGGGTCTCGACATCCTAGGACCGTTCCCAAAAGCTCTAGGAGGTTTCAAATTCCTCTTTGTGGCTATTGATACGTTCACAAAGTGGATTGAAGCCGAACCTGTGACCGGGATAACAATGGAAGCTGCAAAACGGTTCTTGATGAGATGCGTGATTACTCGATTTGAAGTCCCAAGTCGAATAATTACAAACAATGTTAAACAATTTTCGAGTGCAAAATTTTAGGAATTTTGCGACGAGTTGGGTACCAAAGTGTGTTACGCTTCAGTTGCCCATCCCCAAAGCAATGCGGCAGTCAAAAGTGCGAACGGCCAAATAATGCAAGGAATCAAAACTCGAGTCTTCGATCAGCTTATTAAGTGCTCGGGGGCTTGGGTATAAGAATTACCTTCAGTATTATGGGCAGTTCGTACGACAGCTAGTCGGGCTACAGGTGAAACACCTTTTTTCCTAGTTGTCAGTGCTGAAGCCATGCTTCCACTAGAACTAAAGATCAAGTCAACAAGGGTCGAAACTTTCAGCGAGTCAAACAAAGAACAACTTCAAGCAGATGACATCAACCTGCTCAAAGAGAAGAGAAATCAAGCCTTAATTCATTCAAATAGATCTACCAAAGAAGCCTGCGCAAATACTACGATCGAAGGTCCAACCTCGCCTTCTTGTCAGAGGTGACTTGGTATTGAGGAAAATTCAATCCCAGTCTAATCGGAATAAACTTTCCCCCAAATGGGAAGGTCCTCAAACAGTGGTCGAAGTTATGCAACCAGGTTCAGTACGACTGGCAATGGAAGACGGCCGGTTTCTCTCAAACTCTTGGAACATCGACCAGTTACGCAAATTTTATGTGTAACCGACCAACCGGACAATAAAGTATCAGGTTCTTTCTATCTTTATTGTCTTACTTTGAGTAGTGCTTCGATAATTTTTTCGACTATCCACTGGTCATAAGCAATACTACGACCAGTGCCCATTCTTTCTTTACACTGGTCGAAAGGACAAAAACATCACCTAGCCGAAGCCTTTCCTCTCTGCATGTGGTCCTGCCCACTAGAAAGAACTTCCTAGTGTCGACTCGTTCCTCACTTTTGCTGCCAATACAAAGAGGTCGGGTTCAGCAAACATGGTCGAAAATTTTATTTAAGCCGACTCTTGGTACCTTAGTTTAAACTTTTCATTCATTTTGAAAAATAATCTAAGCAGAGTAAACTTTTTGAGTCTTGTTCGACTACTTTTGGTAAACTCGGTTGGTTATAACTGGTCGGAGAAAGACACAACACCTAGTCGAAGTCTTTCCTCTTTGCACGTGGTCCTGCCCAGTAGAAGGAACTTCCTAGCGTCATCTTGTGTCCAACTTTTGCTACCAGGGAAAACTTATTGAGTGCACTTGACAAGGTCGAACAATTCCTATAAGAACTCCAGACGTTTGCCTAACTCAAGTTGCCGCTCTTGATTTGATTAATCTAGTAGGAGATGGTAACATCACCTAGTCAAAGCCTTTCCTCTCTACATGTGGTCCTGCCCACTAGAAGGAACTTCCTAGCATTGACTCGTTACTACTCTTACGACCAGTGCATGATAATTGAGAACATAAACTACAAGTTAGACAAACCTCTCTATCTTTTTCAAAGAAAACCCTTAAAACACTATTTACTTGGTTTATCTAAATAAACAAAGCAAATAGTCGGGGGCTAGGATAAAGTTATTAATATGACTTCAATTCTTAGTCGTATTTTCTCGTTTTCCATTCGTTATCTTTTGAGTTACTAACTACTCAACAAGATGATTTTCAGGAAGGAGAAAGGATGATATATATCAACATCAAAAAACTTGTCTCTATAGGTTTCAGGTACAGACTACTATCTCGAGGGGGATCTTATTTGCATATCCTCTGTGGCTTCCTCGACAATCGGCTGCATTTTCATCATTAAACGCTCCGCTTCTGCTTCAGAGCAGTCGAAGTCATTTATGATGGGTTGCAGATTAAGGCTGGGGTCATGAACTTTAAGTTTTGCTAAAACAAAACTTATTCCCTCTTTTACCGCTTCCTTTATCGAATCGCCTTGGTTAGTCCTAAGAGTGGTCACCAATTCTTGCAAAGTCCCGACTTGATCACCAATGGCACTCATATGGGCAGTCATCGTATCTTCACGAGTAGTGATTTCCTCAGCATGCAGCCCAGCGAGAACATTGTTCAGAAGAGAAATGTTGTCACGAAGATTTATCTTCATCAACTTCATCTCCTCCTGATTACGAGTTGAAGCCTCGCGAAGTCGTTTTATTTCGACCGCTTGTTCTGAGAAGAATAAGACCAGTCAAGTAAAATGACCTCTAAAGGAAAACAAAACCAGTCACAGGTAAAGATTTGCTTGCCTGCTAGTCGAGAATCTAACTTCTTGACTTCTTAACTTCTGCTGTAGTAGCATGATCCGCAACAAATTTTGCGAAAGGCCTGGTTGGATCAAAAGAGCTCGAACTTGCACTTCCCTTGTTGGTGACTTTCACGAGCCGACGCTTTTTGGCCGGAGGAGACTTGACTTGCTCCGTCGCCTTACCAACAACCATCAGTACGACCTCTTCGTCGTCCCGACGGTTCTCCATGCCTACTTTCTATAGAAAATAGAAAGCATGATGTGTTAGAACGGCCGTAAGTTCTTCTACAACCAGTATCTAGTCGTAAGTCTTTCTACGACAAACCCCTGGTCGTAAATCTTCCTATGACCAGTACCTAGTCGTAAGTTCTTCTACGACTATAGAATCCTAAAGATGAAATCGATTCTCGATTACCTTTAGTCACTCCAACCTTTTTTCTGCTATCAGGACTACCAGAATTTGAGGGGCCGCCGCGTTTGGTGGAGGGGATTTCTCACAAATGAGTTTGACTCGAGCGTCAACTTCTTCTTGCGAGAGGTATGCAAGAACAAGAAAACTTTCAATAAAGCCAAAATTCGAAATCAACAGAAGCTAAGAATGGAAGTTTACTTACCCTCGTCGTAATCCCTGGTCGGGTCTTGCGGCCCTGAGTACCTCCACATGTGTGACGACCCACCCAGTGATATACCGCGAAGGTCCGGGAGGACCATTTTTTTTTGCGCTGCGGTGCTACCGCAAGGAGGAGCGGTAGCACCGCTCGGTGCATCTCGAGAGAGGTCTACCGGGACCTCCCAGGAGGTCTTCAAGACCTCCTGGAGGTCTTGGCCCGCTGCTTGCCGAGCAGCACCTCTGGTATATCACTAGGAGGTCCGACAGATCTCCAAAGCTAAGTCTCGAGGACCTCCTGAGGTTTCGCCTCGTGCTCTGAGCTAGTCCCAGGACAACAGAAGCTAGCTCACACAGGATACAAGATAACATCACAACCACAAGGTCAAACAAAAGATGAAGTAGAAAAATTAAGCTTAATATTAAACGGGACCTGATGGTCAAGCTTGTACACAAGAGGTCTGCCGCTAAGGGCTTACAAAAACCGACAAAGACTTACAGCCGGCCACAAAAGAGCTCCAAAGCAAAAGCACTAAAAGCACGTAAAGGCCATCCAAAGAAGCCCACAGTTTGTCGAGTGGAGGACGCCCTAGGCAACGGGTCACAAAGAACTTCTCCTCAAAGAGGTCTCAGACCGCTCAAGACCGATCATCTTCTAAATCATTGACACGGGGTTTTAAGCCATGAGTACTTTGAATGTACTCAGCAAGACACAGGGAGCATTTATGCAAGTAATGTCCATGCAAAGGCTTACCAATTGAGAGTTGTATGGTTAGATTGCGCAAAGCCAAGTTTTGACAATAATAACATAAGTAGATTGAAAAGCAGTAAGTTAAAACAATAGTATATAATACATTTGATTTTAGCAAAGAGGGAGTGAGCACCAACTCACAACCACAACCAAAAGGGGGAAGGCCTGGTCGCACCCGTGACCAAGTCCTCACCCAAAAACCACCCTAGAGCACCCACTCTAGAGGTCCGAACCAGCCTCTGGACCAATACCCGAGCCAACCCCGACCCCTCTGGAGCCGGCCAAGGTCTCTTCGAGGCAAAGCCAGGGCATCTCGCTGAAGTGTCCAGTGGCACAAACTTTTAGGAACACTACCCCTTGCACCATTTTCACCAGGCATGCCCATAACCAAGGACTTGGCTATTTGAATAGATTTTACACTCTGCAGAGGTGTACAACTTTACCCACAATCCACGGTCTCTCTAGCGGGACAGGTTTCGGAAAGACCCTTGCTCACTTCCGATGGTGAGCAGTCTAGAGAGCGTGGCAAGGCCTTTACAAAGCTTTGAACTGACTCGGAGCAGCCCGCTAAGGTTTCGCATTCCCCCCCCTTTGGTATAGAAATCCGCAAGGTTATGGGGTGCCCCCTCTTGCGCCAACGAATCAGCACGCTCCTCCACAACAGCCCCAAGCCATCTCATTGCTAATTATGCAGCCCGGACCATTCCCATAAAATGATCTTGTGGTTTCACTAATTGGCCCAGATCAACAGAACACAAAGTTAAGTCCTTAATTGTGCTAAGGCAAGACTTCCACAACCCCAATGTGCAAAGCACCCACTACTCACTTCCTGCCTTCTTGCCTCAGCAAAGCACTTTGTAATTAACCCTCCCAAAAGACCACCCAATCTTGGCACGGCAGGTTATTAGGGTGATCTCGCACCACAATCAACACAACTTAGGCATCCTGCCATAGCTGCTTAACAGTGGCACCGACCACAGATTCCATAGATCAATAGTCAAGATTATTAATTGATGAAGCATGATACGCCGACACCACGGTTTCTAGAGCGAAGCTATATATAAACCTACGACCCCATGTTGGCAAATAACAAGGAACACCAACTAAATACCCAATCTAAGGCTTACAAGGTAAACATGTCAACATGACCAGAACAAGAGATAAAGGAGGCATAACAATAAGTAGGAAAGTAACTACAGCCCAAACATTTCTTATAAAAATAGCCATGCATTGTTAAAGTAAAACCAAAATATATTTGCAAAGCTAGGTTCAATATGATCAAAAGGAGGTCTGTGGCATGCCTTGGTCAAGCAGTGGAGAACCTTCGGCTGAGAGAGCTGGATCCATGAACTCCTCGAACTCGTGATCTACACGTTCGCAAAAACCAAATAAGCAAAACCACACTAGGCCAAAGAACTTCAAAAGAAGACTAAAAAGAGCTTAAACAAAACTCAACCAAAACCAGGCAAACGAGCGGCCCACAATGAGAAGGGAGGTCCAAGGCAAGAGAGGGTGGTCTTTAAGCAAAAGACCAATAAAGATTCGAAAGGAGGTCTTCCAGAGAAGATGTCAACTCCCGCGGCTAACTCTCGGTGAAGCTCCGAGCACAAGCCTGAAGCGAACTAGGCGAGAGCAAGGTTGGCAAGTGAGCAAAAGGTTACAAGGGTTTGCCCACCCAGGCTATATATAGCTAGAGTTGGTGGAGTGCACCAAGAAAGGGGTTCAATGATGTGTGGGCAATCGGGGTAGCTAGGACAGTGTTTGCCCTAAAAGAATTAAAATAAGGTACCTCAGATGTGACTGCATTTAATGTGATCCGACACCTATTAAATGCGCACAGAGTTCTAAGGCAAGAGCAATAATAACAAGGTTGAGTGAGGCTGGCATGTGGGGCCAGTCAAAAGGGTGCACCACTGGTCAAAGAGGTGGCCCCACCGCAAGGGCTGTCTCCGCAAAAGACCACTGGGAGTTCCTGGACAGGAGGTCCAAAACACTCAAGGGGGGGGGGTCCTGGACAGGAGGTCCAAAACACTCAAGTGGGAGGTCTTGGACAGGAGGTCCAAAACACTCAAGGGGGAGGTCCTGATCAAAAGGGATACTCTGGACAAGGAGGGTGGTCTTTACAAAAAGACCAACAAGGATCAAGGAGGTGGTCCTTGCAAAACAGCCAGGAAGAGGTCCTGGGCGGTCAAGATCTCAAAGAGGAGGACCTTAACGGTCCAAATTAAAGGGCGCAGGGAGGTCCTAATGGTTAGATCTCCAAAAGGGAGGTCTAACGATCAAGATCAAAGGGTGCAGGGAGGTCCTAACGGTTAGATCTCCAAAAGGGAGGTCTAACGATCAAGATCTCAAAGACCAAGGGATGTCCGCGGAGGCAAGGATATGCGTGAAAAGGCTGAGGCCATCAGATTAAGATCGGATGGCACAAAACAAAAGGGTCGTTCGGACTGAGCGAACGGGTCAACGAGACTAGGCCGTCTGATTACGATCGGACGGCTAGGAAGGAAAGGGGACGTTCGGACCAAGCGAACGTGCCCTCAGGATTGGGCCATCTGAACAGCATCCAACGACCCTTAGGTGAGGAAGGCAAAGCCTTAAGCGGTTCGACCGTAGGAGCCAACAGTGGGTCCAAGTGCTAAGGAGGTCTTGGACCCAAGGAGGTCGGGACCTTTAGATCCAATCAAAAGAAGGACCTGGACGGCTAAGATCTCCAAAAGGGAGATCCTATCGGACATATCTAATCAAGGGGAGGTCTGTGCAGTTAAGATCTCCAGAGAGGAGGTCCTAATGGCCAGATCTCAACAAGGGGGAGGTCTGAGCGGTTAAGATCTCCAGAGAGGAGGTCCTAACGGCCAGATCTCAACAAGGGGAGGTCTCGAGCGGTTAAGATCTCAGAGAGGAGGTCCTAACGGCGAGATCTCAACAAGGGGAGGTCGGCGGTTAAGATCTCCAGAGAGGAGGTCCTAACGGCCAGATCTCAACAAGGGGAGGTCTCGAGCGGTTAAGATCTCAGAGAGGAGGTCCTAACGGCGAGATCTCAACAAGGGGAGGTCTGAGCGGTTAAGATCTCAGAGAGGAGGTCCTAACGGCCAGATCTCAACAAGGGGAGGTCTCGAGCGGTTAAGATCTCCAGAGAGGAGGTCCTAACGGCCAGATCTCAACAAGGGGGAGGTCTGAGCGGTTAAGATCTCCAGAGAGGAGGTCCTAACGGCCAGATCTCAACATGGGGGAGGTTTGAGTGGTTAAGATCTCCAGAGAGGAGGTCCTAACGGCCAGATCTCAACAAGGGGGAGGTCTGATAGGGCTTGAAGGGAGTTCGAGGAAGGTTCCAAAAGGGCACTGGGAGGTCCAGAGGAACTCTGGGACGCCCAAGTGAACTCAGGGGGTTCAAAAGAAAGGTGAGAGGTCCACGGGGGAGGTCAAAAACAGAGAGGGAGAACAAGAGAAGAGATCCAGACACAAAAGAGGTCTGAAAAGGAGAAACCAAACACAAGGGCACACAGAGCTAAAAGAGGGAGAACGGGAAAACTCCAACAAACAACAGAAGGCACCGAACAGATTTAGTTCATGTTTGGTTTAATCAATTAAAGCTGTTTTGAAAACTCAAGTTAAGCTTTGAACTCTCATCAAAACCAAATGGTTATTTTTATTTTGGAAACTGGGCAAGAACCTAGGAGAAACGGGACGTTACAAACCTTCACCCCTTAAAGGAATCTCGACCCCGAGATTCAGGCTCAGCTAGGGAATAGGTGGGGGAACTCCTTCTTGAGGTCCTCTTCACGTTCCCAGGTTGCTTCGACTTCAGAGTGGTTTCTCCATTGCACTTTGCACAGCTTGGTGGTCTTGCTCCTTGTAACTCTTTCTAACACGTCCAAGATCTTGATGGGTTGTTCTTTGTAAGTGAGGTCTTCTTGGAGGTCCACAGCTTTTAAAGGCATTTGATCCTCCGCACTCGTAAGCACTTCTTCAATTGTGACACATGGAATACATCATGAACTCCAAAGAAGTCGAGGAGGAGGTCCAACTTGTAGGCAGTCACACCTTCTGCAAGAATTGGAAAAGGTCCAATAAATCTTGGAGCAAGCTTTCCACTGACTCTAAACCGCTGCATACTTTTGAGAGGTGATACTTTGAGGTAGACTTGATCTCCTGGAGTAAAGGCTAAGTCTCGACGCCTATTGTCTGCATAGCTCTTTTGCCGAGTCTGTGCAGTCTTCAACTTCTCCCTTATTGACTTTACTTGATCTTCAGCTTCTTTCAAATGGTCTGGGCCAAGAATTTGGCCTTCACCAGTTTCTGTCCAGTACAAGGTTGTTCTACACTTCCTTCCATAAATAGCTTCAAAAGGGGACATTTGAAGGCTTGCTTGGTAGCTGTTATTGTAGGAAAATTCAGCATAAGGTAACATTTTATCCCAGCCAGCTTGCTTCTCCAGGGCGCAAGCTCTCAACATGTCCTCCAGGACTTGATTCACTCTTTCAGTTTGTCCATCGGTTTGTGGATGGTATGCTGTGCTAAAATTGAGGTCTATGCCTAGAGCTTCATGTAGCTTTTGCCAAAATTTAGAGGTGAACTGAGATCCTCTGTCTGAAACTATCTTCTTTGGGACACCATGAAGACACACAACCTTTGCCATGTAAATTTCTGCCAGCTTGTCTCTAGAATAGGTAGTCTTCACAGGAATAAAGTGAGCCATTTTAGTTAACCTATCCACGATGACCCAAATAGAATCAAAACTAGCTTGGGTACGGGGTAGACCAGTTATAAAGTCCATCCCGACCTCTTCCCATTTCCATTCGGGTATGGGTAAAGGCACTAGAAGTCCTCCAGGTCTTTAGTGCACTGCCTTAACTTTTTGGCAAGTGTCACATTTGGCCACAAAATCTGCTATCTCTTTCTTCATTCTTGGCCACCAATACAACTCATTGATGTCTTGATACATTTTTGTAGCTCCTGGATGAAAAGAATATAATGCCTCATGGGCTTCTTTAAGTAACACTTCCTTGAGCTCTGTGTTATTGGGCACACAGAGCCTTTTGTCAAACCAGACCACACCCTGTTTATCTTCAGAAAACCTTACAGCTTTCCCTTTTCTCATGTTGGCCTTGATTTCTTGAATGTCAGCATCTTCAACCTGAGCTGCCTTGATCTGCTTTTGCAAGGTAGGTTGCACTTCAAGAGCTGCTAAAAATCCTTCCTCAACTAACTCAAGCCTAAGCTTCAGGAATTCTTTATGCAAAGTAGGTTAGCTCTCTTTGATCATCAATGTATTGCCATAAACTTTTCTGCTCAAAGCATCTGCCACCACGTTAGCCTTGCCTGGGTGGTAATGTATTCCTACATTGTAGTCTTTAATTAGCTCTAGCCACCTTCTCTGCCTCAAATTCAAGTCTGCTTGAGTAAAAATGTACTTTAAGCTTTTATGGTCAGTGTAAATTTCACACCTATTACCAATGAGGTAATGGCGCCAAATCTTCAAAGCATGTACTACCGCAGCCAACTCAAGGTCATGAGTAGGGTAGTTTGCTTCATGAGGCTTTAATTGTCTTGAGGCATAGGCTACCACTCTTCTTTCTTGCATTAAAACACAGCCAAGTCCTTGCTTCGATGCATCACAAAAGACTTCAAAGTCTTTCCTGACATCAGGCAACACCAATATTGGAGCAGAGGTCAACTTTTTCTTGAGCTCTTGGAAGCTTTGCTCACAATCAGAGGTCCAAAGAAACTTCTTTTCTTTCTTTAATAGCTGAGTTAGAGGTCTTGCAATTCGGGAAAAGCCTTCAATAAACCTTCTGTAGTACCCTGCCATACCAAGAAAACTCCTGACTTGAGGCACTGATCTAGGAGGTTCCCAATTGAGCACATCTTGAACCTTACTGGGATTGACAGAGACTCCCTTTTCAGACAAAACATGCCCTAAAAAGACCACTTCTTTTAGCCAAAACTCACATTTGCTAAACTTTGCAAAGAGTTGATGAGCTCTCAGCTTCTCCAAAACCGAAGAGAGATGCCCTGCATGCTCCTCTTCACTCTTGTAGTACACAAGAATGTCATCAATGAAGACAATGACAAACTTGTCCAGAAACTCCATGAACACTCTATTCATCAAATTCATGAAATAGGCAAGGGCATTGGTCAGCTCAAAAGACATGACAGTGAACTCAAACAACCCATATCTAGTAGAAAAAGTTATCTTTGGGATGTCTTCTTTTCGAATCTTGAGTTGGTAGTATCCTGACCTCAAATCTATCTTTGAAAACACAACAGTGAAAGCATCTAGGCCCCTAAAAATGGTTTTGGTAATTAATGATAATATGTGAATATGGGATTAACGTGTTTATTAAGTATGTGCAAGGTTTAATCCCATTGATGGACATGTTGAAGTAAAGATGCATGCAAAAGGATAATATGGAGATTTACAAGGCTTAAAGACAAGGTACAAATAGTCTAGGATCCTTTTTGTATTTTACCGGTCTTAGGCGAATTGGTTGGTAGACCGGATTATAGGTTAAATGTCGTACTATTAAGGGGGGTCACGACTAGTAGCTTGATAGCTTGCTCTTGTGCCATATGGATCAATTTAGGATCATGCATGCATTCAAAATTGGTCTTGCATTTGAATTTTTAAAGTCTTCTGTGCTTTTGCTCTGAAATCGGTAGTACCGCGGGTATTTCAGCGGTTGTACCGCAGTGCGGTTGTATCGGCATTTAGAGAGCGGTACAACCGATTGTCCTTACGTGCGCCAAACGTTTTAAGCGTTAGATCTTGATCTAACGGCTCAAGTCAAGTGGGTTGTTCGGACTGCCTGAGTTGGTGACGATTGTGAATCGTTAGATCTCGATCCAACGGCTCAAAACAAGTGTGTCGTTCGGACCATCGTAACAGAAATCATCTCAACCTTCCACGTGTCAAGATCGTGTGATTATCTGATCGCGTGAGATGCGGTTGTACCGGCGCCGTGCGCGGTACTACCGGCGCCGTGCGCGGTACTACCGCACACCGGTCGTTCCGAAATTCCTATGGCGGTAGTATAAAAACAGAATGTGTGTATTTTCACTCAGCAAACCTCTCTGGCACATCGGTCGTTCCGGTCTCTGAATCGGATGAACCGCACTCTGGTAGTTTCGATTGTTATGCGGCGGTTGTAAAACTCTAGAGTGCATGCATTTTCGGCTAAGAAAAACCCTGATATCGAATGAACCGGAGCTTTGCCGGCGGTCGTACCGCTCCTCAATTCAACGGCTATATCGGTGCATTAAATGCGTTTTAAAATAGCCGTTACTGCTGCTTTTTCCGAAGAGCGGTTGTACCGCGAGTTGTACTGCGGTTGTACCGGAATTCGCTAAAAAGTTGGAAACTTCTCCCCAACGGTTAGATTTGTTGGTGGAGGCTATAAATACTTCCCCAACTGCTCAAGGTGCAGGTTGCACAGCTCATTTATCATTCATAGACCCTTGTGAGCATTGAGCATTCATTCTACTCCCCAATTCTCTTGCATTCATTGAGAGGGAGTTCAAGTGCATTCATTCTAGTTGATCCATTTTGCACTTGAGTAACGCTGCTTAAGATTGGTGATTTATTACTCTTGGAGTGTTGTCGCACTTCTAGACGGCTTGGCGGTTAAGCACGGAGATCTCTTCAAGAAGATTGTGAAGAGGCCCGGTGAAAATTTGTGAGTGGTTCGGTGTTCACCATCTCCGGAGCGGAGGAAGAACAACCATAGTGATCGAGGGAAGGCTTAATTCGTGGAGCTGGCTTGAGTGGTCAAGCTTCCTCAACGTGGACTAGTGAAGACCGGCAAGTCTTCGATACCACGGAAAAACATCATTGTCTCATTGTGGTTATTTCTAGTCTTTACTCTTCCGCACTTATATTTCTAGCTTGTTTATTGAAATTGAATTGCTTAGCTAGAAGTGTAACTTGTTTAGACTAAGTTGTTATTGGCCAAAATTGTTAAATTGCTAAAAAGTTTAAAAACCTCCTATTCACCCCCCTCTAGTCGGTTATCCTTGATCCTACAAGTGGTATCAGAGCTTGGTCTCTCCATTGCTAGACTTAACCGTCTAGGAGAGCAAGGATGGCAAGTGAGGGAATGGCTTTAGGAAGGGCTCCTTTTTTTGATGGCTCAAATTATGCTTATTGGAAAAAATTAGAATGTCAATTTATTTAAAGGCCATGAGTCCAAGCATTTGGAAAATCGTAAATGATGGTTACGATATGCCTCTTAATCCACTAGAACCCATGGATCAAGATACGCGTAACACTCATTTAGATGCCCAAGCTATGAATGCTCTCTTTGGTGCTTTGAACGCGGATGAGTTCCATGAGGGTACATCCACGGTCAAAGAAGCCAAATTGCATAGGCTTCGGATTAAATATGAGACATTCATAATGTTGCCTCATGAAAACATCAATGAGATGTATTCAAGACTCAACAACATTGTGAATGAACTCAAAGGCCTTGGGACTAACCTTCTTGATGTTGACATTGTGCGTAAGATGCTTAGGGCTCTTCCGGACAAGTATGAGACCTTGGTGACACTCTTCCTCAACTCTCCCGAGTTGCCTAGGATGACACCAACAGGGCTTTTGGGCAACCTCATCACAAATGAGTTGTTCAAGAAAGACAAAGAAGAGCTCTTGGAGACATCCTCTTCAAAGAAGAAAATTACCGCTTTCAAAGCCATAGTGGAATCAAGTGAAGATGAGGATGAAGAAGAAGACTCCGACGAGGAGTATGCACTCCTTATAAGAAGAATGAAGAGGGTCATGAAGAGACGCCCCAATAGAAGCTACAACTTTGATAAGTACAAAAGGGGCAATACTCAAGTGACAAGAAGCGTTATAGCAACATTCGGTGCTATAATTGTGAAGAAAAATGGCACATCGCCTCCCGTTGCCCCGAGAAGAAGGATGACAAGGATAAGTCATTCAAGAAGAAGGAATATAATGGCAAGAAGAAGCTTTTCAAGAAGCTTCACAAAGATGACAAGAATGAAGCTCACATTGGAGAATGGGACTCAAATGATGAGCTAAGTGACTCTGACTTCGATGAGGATGAGTCCCCCAAGAAGAAGGGACTAATTGGCATTGCAATTAAGGAAGCTCCTTCACTATTCTCCACTCCTATGTGCCTCATGGCAAAAGGAGACAAGGTAAAATCCATTGATAGTAATGAACCAACTTATGATGAATTAATAGAGATGCTTGATGAATTAAGTGAATATCTTGGAAAAGAGAAATCAAAATTCAAAGTCTTGAAGAAAGAGTATATCTCTCTAAAAGACTCTTTTGAGGAGTTAAGGGTAGCTCATAATTCTCTTCTCCTAAAAGATAATGAAAAATCTCACTCACATATTGGCATTACTTACAATTTAATGGATGAGATGCCTCAAGTAGAAATTACTTCAAATACTATATCCATGTCTAATGCTTCTACATCATGTGAAGATTTATTATCCATGCCATGTTGCTCAAGTGATGATTCAATTGCTAATTTAGCCAATACTTGTGATCCTTTGCTCATTGTTGAAAATCATGAATTAAAAGAACAAGTCACTAAACTAAGCAAGAGCTTAGAAAGATGTTTTAAGGGTAAGACCACCTAAGACAAGCTTTTGAGTGAGCAAAGGTGCTCATTTAATAAGGAAGGTCTTGGGTTTGTACCTAAGAAAGGTAAGAAGCCGGCAAACAAACCCACAAGGTATGTGAGGGAAAATGGTAAGTATTGCTACAAGTGCTGGGAAATAGGACATGTGCAACAAAATTGTCCTAAAGGAAAAACGCCATCTTTTGATATATATGATTCATGCTATATGCTTAGAAAATCTAAGGATGGTAAAGTAATTGCATATTTTATTGGCACTTCAATTATGGGCGCTAAAAAGAATGTCATTTGGGTGCCTAAATCATTGGTCACTAACCTCCAAGGACCCAAACAAATTTGGGTACCTAAAAGAACTTGATTCTTGTTTTGTAGGTGAACTATAAAACCGGTGGAAAACATTGGGTGCTTGATAGTGGATGCACTCAACATATGACCGGTGATAGGAAAATGTTCACCACATTCGAGAATGGAAAAGGAATGGACAAGATCACATTTGGTGATAATAGCAAAGGAAAGGTAATTGGATTGGGTAAAATTGCTATCTCAAATGACCTTTCTATTTCAAATGTATCATTAGTTGAATCACTAAACTTTAACTTATTATCCGTAGCTCAAATATGTGATCTAGTACTAATTTGTTCATTCTCTAAAGAAAGTGTAACAATTTCAAATGAAAAAGATAACTCTCTAATCTTTAAAGGCTTTAGATTTGGAAATCTTTATTTAGTAGATTTTACTTCAAATGATGCATGCTTAAAAACTTGTTTGATTGCAAAAACCTCTTTGGGTTGGCTTTGGCATAGAAGGCTAGCTCATGTAGGGATGATTCAACTCAAAAAGCTTTTCAAACATGATTTAGTTGTTGGCTTGAAAGATGTGAAGTTTGAGAAAAATAGACTTTGTAGTTCTTGTCAAGTCGGTAAGCAAGTTGCAAGTTCTCATCCTTCCAAAAGTATCATGTCAACTTCTAGACCATTGGAGCTCTTACATATGGATTTGTTTGGGCCAACAACCTATAAGAGTATCGGAGGTAATAGCTATTGTTTAGTCATTGTGGATGATTACTCTAGATATACATGGGTATTCTTTCTAGATGACAAAAGTGAAACCTCCGGGATTTTCAAAAGTTTTACAAAAAGGGCCCAAAATGAATTTGATTTCAAAATAAAGAAAATCCGTAGTGATAATACTTCCGAGTTCAAGAATACTAAAGTTGAAGACTTTTGTGATGAACTTGGAATAAAGTATGAATTTTCCACAACCTACACTCCGGAGCAAAATGGAGTAGTAGAAAAGAAAAATCGCACATTGATTGAAATGGCTAGGACAATGCTTGATGAATATAATACTTCCGATGTCTTTTGGGCGGAAGCTATTAATACCGCTTGTCATGCCATAAATCGTCTTTATTTGTACCGTCTTTTGAAAAAGACTTCCTATGAGCTTCTTGTAGGAAGAAAACCGAACATCTCTTATTTCCGAGTTTTTGGTTGCAAGTGTTATATTTTAAAGAAGGGTGTTCGTCTTTCAAAATTTGATAGTCGTTGTGATGTTGGTTTCTTGATTGGTTATTCTTCAAATAGCAAGGCTTATCGTGTCTTCAACAAAAACTCCGGTTTAGTTGAAGAAAAACATGATGTTCAATTTGATGAAACTAACGGCTCTCAAGAAGAGCATGAGAATTTGGACGATGTAGGAAATGAAGCATTGAGAAGGGCAATGGAGCATATGCAAATAGGTGACATCAAGCCCGAAGATAATCCATCATCCTCCACACAAGTTGAGCCTCCAACCTCCTCCTCAAATCAAGTTCAAATTGATAAAGAGGACCATGAGGATGATGATCAACCATCCAATCTACCACCAAGAATTCACAATGCAATTGCTAAAGATCATCCAATAGACCAAATATTGGGTGATGGTAGTAAGGGTGTTCAAACTCGATCTCGTGTTGCTTCTTTTTGTGAACATTATTCCTTTGTCTCTTCTATTGAGCCAAAACATATAGAAGAAGCACTAGAAGATCCCGATTGCATAAATGCCATGCATGAAGAACTCAATAACTTCACCCGAAATGAAGTATGGACATTGGTGGATCGACCCAAGGAACACAACATTATTGGTACAAAATGGGTCTTTAGAAACAAGCAAGATGAGAATGGTTTGGTTGTTCGAAACAAAGCAAGATTGGTCGCTCAAGGGTATTCACAAGTTGAAGGTTTGGATTTTGGTGAAACTTTTGTTCCCGTAGCTAGACTTGAGTCAATTCGAATATTACTTGCTTTTGCATCATGCTTTGATATTAAATTATTTCAAATGGATGTTAAAAGTGCGTTCTTAAATGGTAAAATATCCGAACTTGTCTTTGTTGAACAACCTCCCGGTTTTGAAGATCCTAAAAATCCAAATCATGTCTATAAACTCTCTAAGGTGCTCTACGGTCTTAAATAAGCTCCTAGAGCATGGTATGAACGCCTTAGAGATTTTCTAGTCTCAAAAGGATTCAAAATTGGGAAAATTGATTCAACTTTATTTAGTAAAGTTTTAGATGATGATTTCTTTGTATGTCAAATTTATGTTGATGATATTATTTTTGGGTCTACTAATCAAGATTTTTGCAAAGAGTTTGGTGATATGATGTCTAGGGAATTTGAAATGTCCATGATTGGAGAACTAAGCTACTTCCTTGGATTTCAAATCAAGCAACTCAAAGATGGAACCTTCGTGAGCCAAACCAAGTACGCAAAAGAATTGATCAAGAAGTTTGGCATGGAGGATGCAAAACCCATCAAGACTCCCATGGCAACAAATGGTCATCTTGACTTAAATGAGGGAGGTAAATCGGTAGATTTAAAACTTTATAGATCTATGATTGGTAGCTTGCTTTATCTTACCGCATCTAGGCCCGATATCATGTTTAGTGTTTGCATGTGTGCACGCTTTCAAGCTAATCCAAAAGAGTGTCACTTAATGGCCGTTAAAAGAATTCTAAGATATTTAAAGCATTCCTCTAGCATTGGCCTTTGGTTCCCGAAAGGTGCTAAATTTGATTTAATTGGATATTCCGATTCCGATTATGCGGGTTGCAAAGTGGATAGAAAAAGCACCTCGAGTAGTTGTCAATTCTTAGGAAGATCCTTAGTATCATGGTCATCCAAGAAACAAAACTCCAGTAGCGTTATCCACCTTGAAGCGAATATGTTTCAGCGGGAAGTTGTTGTGCTCAATTGCTATGGATGAGGCAAACATTGATGGATTATGGAATTAAAATTGATAAAATGCCTCTTTTGTGTGACAACGATAGTGCCGTGAAAATTGCTAATAACCCTGTTCAACACTCAAGAACCAAGCATATAGATATTCGCCACCACTTCTTGAGAGATCATGTGAGCAAGGGTGATATTGAAATTAGCCACATAAGAACCGAAGACCAATTAGCGGATATTTTCACTAAGCCTTTAGATGAAGGCTGCTTTTGCAAATTGAGGAATGAATTAAATGTCATAGATTATTCAAATATTGTTTGAACCTTTGTTTCATGCATTGTATTTCATTTGGTATTATTTGAGTATTTTATGAAAATATTTTTCAAAATCCTTATTAAGAATAGCTATGATCATAAAAAATTATGTTCCTATATAGACAATAGTCTATTCTATGCATAATGATCCTTAATGATATTTAATTGAGTGCAAATCTAAGGATCATTTGCAAATAAATCTAATCTCAAAGAAAATCCTGAGCTGTTCTTGAAGCTCCAGGTAAATCGGATGAACCGGCGTTATGCGTGCAGTACGACATCGCAGAAAGCGAACAACCGAGCGTTATAGCAAAGAAGACGACCGCATCCAGTATAACCTTATCCTTTCAAGCAGCTCATCCGTTCGTTTTATGCGCTACAGTTCTCTCTCTCTCTCTCTCTCTCTCCCACTCGAAGCGAAAAACAAACCCCCCACTCAAATCCTCAAATTCCCTTGGTGATTCTTCATTCTCTTGCTATTTTCCGCATCTCCAGGGCTCAACTCCTTCAATCCTTGAGGTAATTCCTCAGTTAATCTATGTTCTTGTCTCCCATGGAACCCTAGCAGTCGGTTTAGGGTTTAATGAAAATGTGTTTGATTTCTGGTATTCTAGTTGGGCAAAAGTGACTTATTGTTATCTTGTGATAGTTGCGCATCTAGTTTATGCACTCACACCACGAGATTTCTTCAAAAATTTCAAAGATCAATCTGCCCTAGAACTTGTCAGGACAATCGGATCATCCGGTTCTTGAGCGCGGAACAACCGCACTGCGGTTGTTCCGGGCATTGAACTGCGGTTCATCCGATTATCCTGACAAGAAATCCAGAAAGTCAAATTCATTTTTGATAAATTCTATTCCTTGATTTCCTTGTGACCTCTCTTGTCTCTGTTTAGATGCCTAGGATGCGAGGAACAACCAGGAAAACTCTTGGCTCATCAAGACAAGGAACATCAGCCTCTCAACCTCCTGAAGATTCACCTCGAGCATTGCAAATAGGAAGGACTCGTCCTGCTGATCCTATTCATCAGACTCGCTCCGTTCGACAAAAGGTTGTGCATGGAAAAGGAAAGGGGCCAGCTCCTGAAACTGAATCTGAAAGTAGCTCAGAAGAAAGATCAAGTGAGGAGTCTGAGTCAGAAGAAGAAGTTCCTGCTAGGATAGAAGATGACTTGATAGACCCTCCAGGGACTCCAATTGATTTGCACCTCCTTTCAGCTGATGATTATGCCATCAAGAGGCATGTCAATCAATACCTTTTGAAGAATGACTCGCTCAATCCAAGATTTCACACTGTTTTTCAAGAACAAGTCTATGAGCAGCTTTATGGACGTCACAGAAAATTTGCAGATCACAAATGGATTAAGTGGACTCATATCAATACTTTGGACAAATACAGTGGGGTTTATCAGCTTTTCTACAGAGTAGGTCTTCATGACCTTGTGGGAATAAAGCAGAATTATGATGACAAGCTCATTAGGCAGTTTTATGCCACATTGTATATCTCTCCAAACCTGAAGACTTTTAGATGGATATCAGGCACCAGAAATCTGGAGAGCACTAAAGAAGAATTTGAGAGAGTCTTGAAGGTCCAATCTAGCTCTTGGGAGAAGATCTTTGAGAGTCTGGCTTTACTAGCCCCTATTTGGAGTAAGCACTATGACTCTTCTGCAAAATACAAGCTAGGCACTATCACTGGACTTAAGCCAGAAGTGAGTATGATTAACAGGATTATTAATCATACTTTTTACCCTAAAAGTGGTAATTTTGATGCAGTCAGGGGGGCATGTTTGGAACATGATTGATCATATTATGGAGGGAATAAAGTTTGATGTGGTGGATGTGATTCTTCATGGCATAGCTTCCTCCAAGAATGATAGAGTTAAAAGGATTTACTATGCACCATACATCATGGCTTTAATTATAAGGAAAATGGAGTATCGTGGTGGTTTGGGATCAGCTCATAAGCCTTATAAACCACGAGATGGTATCCCTCCTCGCCAAGACATTGAGGATGATCCAGTTGATGTTGAGGCTCCTCCTGTGGCTCCTGCTCCTGCTGAAGGTATTCTTGCTCAAGTGCTTCAAAATCAGCAGCTCATTCTTAGCACTTTGCAAGAAATAAAGGTAGAACAAACTGAGATTCGCAACAGGCTAATTCACATAGAGTTAGTTCAGAATGACTACTCTGATGAGTCTCATAACCGGTTGTCAGCCTTGACAGAGGCCTTTACTGACTTAGAGAAATTTTTTAGGACTCCTCGGTGGCTTGCTCGTCGTCCTCCTCGATCTCCTAGGGCCCCTACTTCTTGTTGCTCCTCTCTTGGCCCTGTGTTCGGTGCTAGAGTCCTGTGCTCCGCCCTGTTTCAGCTCCTCGGCAAGACTACCACTGAGTCACGACTCGGGATCCCGCACCTCATCGCTTCAAGCATCTCGGGATCTGACACCAGCTTCTCCTACTCCAGCTCCCGCTCAGGATCCGATTCCTCCTCCTAGGACCCGACCAAGCGATACTCTTTTTTTTTTGGTACTTAGATGCCAAAGGGGGAGAAGAAGATGTGAGAAGACTTATTTTTAGGGGAGCTAGTCTTTTGACATATATGGGCTTTTATGGTTGATCCTTTTGTGCTTGTAATAGTTTATAACTATTGTAGAACTTGTTGAATGATGCGTATGCATATTATCTTAAAATGCAATCTCAATTATTGTCATATCTCAATATTGCATTGCTTCCTCAACTTCATAAATGCAAAAGAGACTCCACCAAAATCTTCACAAATTCTCTACATATGCTTGAAGATTATCTATCATTTACATGCACATGTTTAGGGGGAGTCTTCCTTAAATTATATTTAACAAGAAAAATAACTCTCAATATTTATCTGTGCTCATTGCAAGAATTGTTTTACTTGTTAAAAACATCAAAAGAATATACACTCACAGTATATTCAAAACAAACTTTCTCACATATCAATTGTGTTGTCATCAATTACCAAAAAGGGGGAGATTGAAAGCATCTAGGCCCCTAAAAATAGTTTTGGTAATTAATGATAATATGTGAATATGGGATTAATGTGTTTATTAAGTATGTGCAAGGTTTAATCCCATTGATGGACATGTTGAAGTAAAGATGCATGCTAAAGGATAATATGAAGATTTACAAGGCTTAAAGACAAGGTACAAATAGTCTAGGATCCTTTTTGTATTTTACCGATCTTAGACGAATTGGTTGGTAGACCGGATTATAGGTTAAATACCGTACTATTAAGGGGGATCACGACTAGTAGCTTGATAGCTAGCTCTTGTGCCATATGGATCAATTTAGGATCATGCATGCATTCAAAATTGGTCTTGCATTTGAATTTTTAAAGTCTTCTGTGCTTTTGCCCTGAAATCGGTAGTACCGCAGGTATTTCAGCGGTTGTACCACAGTGCGGTTGTACCGGCATTAAGAGAGCGGTACAACTGATTGTCCTTACGTGCGCCAAACGTTTTAAGCGTTAGATCTTGATCTAACGGCTCAGGTCAAGTGGGCTGTTCAGACCGCCTGAGTTGGTGACGATTGTGAATCGTTAGATCTCGATCCAACGGCTCAAAACAAGTGTGTCGTTCGGACCATCGTAACAGAAATCATCTCAACCTTCCACGTGTCAATATCGTGTGATTATCTGATCACGTGAGATGCGGTTGTACCGGCGCCGTGCGCGGTACTACCGCACATCAGTCGTTCCGAAATTCCTATGGCGGTAGTATAAAAACAGAACGTGTGTATTTTCACTCAGCAAACCTCTCTGGCACATCGGTTGTTCCGGTCTCTGAATCGGATGAACCGCACTCCGGTAGTTCTGATTGTTATGCGGCATGCATTTTCGGCTAAGCAAAACCCTGATATCGGATGAACCGGAGCTTTGCCAGCGGTCGTACCGCTCCTCAATTCAACGGCTATATCGGTGCATTAAATGCGTTTAAAAATAGCCGTTCGCTTTGCTTTTTCAAGGAGCGGTTGTACCATGAGTTATCTTATGGTTATACCGAATTATTTGAAAAGTTGGAAACTTCTCCCCAACGGTTAGATTTGTTGGTGGAGGCTATAAATACTTCCCCAACTACTCAAGGTGCAGGTTATACAGCTCATTTATCATTCATAGACCCTTGTGAGCATTGAGCATTCATTCTACTCCCCAATTCTCTTGCATTCATTGAGAGGGAGTTCAAGTGCATTCATTCTAGTTGATCCATTTTGCACTTGAGTAATGTCAAGCGAAGATTGGTGATTTATTACTCTTGGAGTGTTGCCGCACTTCTAGATGGCTTGGTGGTTAAGCACGGAGATCTCTTCAAGAAGATTGTGAAGAGGCCCGGTGAAAATTTGTGAGTGGTTCGGTGTTCACCATTTCCGGAGCGGAGGAAGAACAACCATAGTGATCGAGGGAAGGCTTAATTCGTGGAGCCGTCTTGAGTGGTCAAGCTTCCTCAACTTGGACTAGTGAAGACCGGCAAGTCTTCGATACCACGGAAAAACATCGTTGTCTCATTGTGGTTATTTCTAATCTTTACTCTTCCGCACTTATATTTCTAGCTTGTTTATTGAAATTGAATTGCTTAGCTAGAAGTGTAACTTGTTTAGACTAAATTGTTATTGGCCAAAATTGTTAAATTGCTAAAAAGTTTAAAAACCTCCTGTTCACCCCCCCTCTAGTCGGTTATCCTTGATCCTACAAGCAGCTCCCTTCAGTTGGTCAAACAAATCATCAATCCTAGGCAAGGGATACTTGTTCTTGATGGTGACATCATTAAGAGCTCTGTAATCTACACACATCCTTTGTATACCATCCTTCTTAGGCACAAAAATCACTAGGGCTCCCCAAGGTGAGGAGCTAGGTCTAATGAAACCCTTACTCTGCAAGTCTTCTAACTGTTTCTTCAATTCCACTTGATCATCAACATGTAACCTGTAAGGACTTTTAGAGATGGGAGAGGTTCCCGGAACAAGGTTGATAACAAATTCAAGGTCTCTGTCTGGAGGCAATCCTGGGAGCTCTTCAGGGAACACATCAGCAAACTCTTTAACCACAGGGACATCTTCCAGGGTATGAACTTGAGCACTACAAGTTAGGGCTCCATTGAGCTTCTCTGAGGAGGCTTTAAACTTCACAGTGACACCATTAGGGCTGGTCAAAGAGATACTCTTGCCACTACAATCCAACACTGCATGGTGGTCAGCTAGCCAATCCATGCCCAAGATCACATCTAGGGACCTGGTGTCCAAAAGGATGAGGTTGGCTAGGAATTCTACTCCTTCTATGACCATTTTAACTTGTGGACAACCCTGGTTCGTGCTTAATTCCGAACCGGGGGATTGAACCAACAAGGTAGAATTAAGAGCAACAACTTGAAACTGGTGCTTTGCAGCAAAACTCCGAGAAATAAACGAATGGAAAGCTCCAGAGTCAAACAAAACTGCAGCTGGCACTGAATTTACTAGGAACATACCTAGCACCACATCTGAGGAGGTCTGAGCTTCTTCCACTGCAACATGATTCACACGTCCTCTTCCAAAAGGTTGAGAGGTCCTAGCTTGAGGAGGTCCTGCTGCTTGAGAGGTCTTGGCTGGGGGAGGTCCTGATGTAGAGGTCCTTGCGGCTTGCTCAGTCTTCAGTGGGCATTGACTTGCAAAATGCCCCAATTGGTGACACTTAAAGCAAGTGACCCCAGCTGCGGTTGAGGTCACCGGGGGTTGCTTGGTGCTGCCAATGATGCGGCGCTGGCCAGGGACAGCTGGGCGGGAGGTCTTGGCAGAGGTCCTAGAGGGTCCAGGAGGTCCTTGGCGCTTGTGTTGATACTGCACAAAAGTCTTGGCACGCTGGGGAGGTCTTGGTTGAGCACTGGAGGGTAGCACCTTTCTCTTAAAGGACTCAGAAAGCTCTCTACGGGACTCTTCAATGAGCATTGCCTTGTTCACCATATGCTGAAAATCTGGATAATCATTGCCAACGACTTAAACTTTTAGGCTGGGATGGAGACCCCACTTAAAGCGCTTTTGTCGAGCATCATCAGTAGCCACATCCTCACGGGCATAACGTGACAACTGGGTGAACTTAGTGAGGTACTCACTTACTGACATGCTGCCTTGCTTGAGGTCTCTAAACTCATTTTTCTTCATCTCTACCTTCCCATTAGGAACATGGGAATGGCGAAAGGCAGCTGAGAATTCTGCCCAAGTGATCCTCTGGGGGTCAACATGCGAGGCACAAAATGTGTCCCACCATTCAGCTGCAGCCCCTTCCAATTGATGTGAAGCAAACAAAACCTTCTCCCTGTCTTCGCAGCGGGCAATATCCAACTTTTTCTCTGTTGATTTCAACCAGTCATCTGCATCTAATGGCTTAGGGGAGCTTGAAAAGGTAGCTGGGCGCGTCTTCATGAACTCCGATAACCTTGACTGATGGTGAACCGAGGGTGGAGGTTGTGGCACAACTGTTGCTTGACTGTTCTGGCTCATCATAGCAAGTAAAGCATTGGTGGTCTGGCTTTGTTGAGCCATAATTTGGTTCATATTCTGCATCATAGAACTCATCATTTGGGCTTGTGCTGCCATAAACTGCCCAAAACCCGGGTCTGTTGCTGCCACTGGAGGAGGTGGAGGTGGAGGCAACTGTTCGGAGGGCTCATTCTGACTTGTTGACTGCCAAGTCTGAACCATTTGTACAAAACTCTAAAGGTTTAATAGGTAAGAAAGAAAACACAACAGGTAAGAGGGATAAAGCATCAAGATGAGTTAGAACAGGGGAGAAAGATAGATCATCTATTAGGGGTGACTTGGTTAAACCCAAAAGAAAACCAAAAGGCCAGGAGGCCAAAAGAGGCAACAAAACTAGACCAAAGGTCTACTGACCACACTAAACGATTACAAACTAAAAGGACCACTAACAACTGACCTTATTTAGAATCGGCCCTATAGAAATTACAAAGGCAAGGAGGTCAAGTTAGACTTAAAAACAAGGTTTCAGAGGAGGCAAGATCACAGGACTAAGGAAGGAGTTAAGATTGGAGTAGAATAAGATAAGAAAAGATTTAGACAACTTAAGGGCAGCATAGAACCAGAACAAGGGAAGAACCACTAAACAAGTTTTTAAGTTGATTTGCTTTAGAAAATAACTTTTGAATCAAAACTAAAACGACCTTTCTACCTATGGCCACGCCCTACAGCCGACCAAGGCTCTGATACCACCTGTGACGACCCACCCAAAGGATATCTGTGAAGGTCCGGAGGACCATTTTTTTTATGCCATGGTGCTATCAAGAAGGAGGAGCGGTAGCACCGCTCGGTGCATCCCGAGAGAGGTCTACCAGGACCTCCCAGGAGGTCTTCAAGACCTCCTGGAGGTCTTGGCCCGCACCCTGCCGGTAGCACCTCCTGGTATATCACTAGGGAGGTCCGACAGGATCTCCCAGGCTAAGTCCCGTAGGACCTCCTAGAGGTCCTGCCTCTGTGCTCTAAGCTAGTCCCAGGACAACAGAAGCTAGCTCACACAGGACACGAGATAACATCACAACCACAAGGTCAAACAAAAGATGAAGCAGACAAATTAAGCTTAATATTAAACGGGACCTGATGGTCAAGCTTGTACACAAGAGGTCTGCCGCTAAGGGCTTACAAAAACCGACAAAGACTTACAGCCGGCCACAAAAGAGCTCCAAAGCAAAAGCACTAAAAGCACGTAAAGGCCATCCAGCAAGCCCACAGGCTGTCGAATGGAGGACGTCCTAGGCAGCCGGGTCGTCAAAGAACTCCTCCTCAAACAGGTCTACACTGCCCTACACCTGATCATCTTCTAAATCTGCTTTGACACAGGGCTTTAAGCCATGAGTACTTTGAATGTACTCAGCAAGACACAAGGAGCATTTATGCAAGTAATGTCCATGCAAAGGCATACCAATTGAGAGTTGTATGGTTAGATTGCACAAAGCCAAGTTTTGACAATAATAGCATAAGTAGATTGAAAAGCAGTAAGTTAAAACAATAGTATATAATACATTTGATTTTAGCAAAGAGGGAGTGAGCACCAACTCACAACCACAACCAAAAGGGGGAAGGCCTGGTCGCACCCGTGACTAGGTCCTCACCCAAAAACCACCCTAGAACACCCACTCTAGAGGTCCGAACCAGCCTCTGGACCACTACCTGAGCCAACCCCGACCCCTCTGGAGCCAGCCAAGGTCTCTTCGAGGCAAAGCCAGGGCATCTCGCTGAAGTGTCCAGTGGCACAAACTTTTGGGAACACTACCCCTTGCACCATTTTCACTAGGCATGTCCATAACCAAGGACTTGGCTATTCGAATAGATTTTACACTCTGTAGAGGTGTACAACTTTACCCACAATCCACGGTCTCTCTAGCGGGACGGGTTCCGGAAAGACCCTTGCTCACTTCCGATGGTGAGCAGTCTAGAGAGCGTGGCAAGGCCTTTACAAAGCTTTGAACTGACTCGGAGCTGCCCGCTAAGGTTTCGTATTCCCCCCCCCTTGGTCTAGAAATCCGCAGGGTTACGGGGTGCCCCCTCTTGCACCAACGAATCAGCATGCTCCTCCACAACAGCCCCAAGCCATCTCATTGCTAATTATTCAGCCCAGACCATTCCCATAAAATGATCTTGTGGTTGCACTAATTGGCCCAGATCAACAGAACACAAAGTTAAGTCCTTAATTGTGCTAAGGCAAGACTTCCACAACCCCAATGTGCAAAGCACCCACTACTCACTTCCTGCCTTCTTGCCTCAGCAAAGCACTTTGTAATTAACCCTCCCAAAAGACCACCCAATCTTGGCACGACAGTTATTAGGGTGATCTCGCACCACAATCAACACAACTTAGGCATCCTGCCATAGCTGCTTAACAGTGGCACCGACCACAGATTCCATAGATCAATAGTCAAGATTATTAATTGATGAAGCATGATACGCCGACACCACGGTTTCTAGAGCGAAGCTATATATAAACCTACGACCCCATGTTGGCAAATAACAAGGAACACCAACTAAATACCCAATCTAAGGCTTACAAGGTAAACATGTCAACATGACCAGAACAAGAGATAAAGGAGGCATAACAATAAGTAGGAAAGTAACTACAGCCCAAACATTTCTTATAAAAATAGCCATGCATTGTTAAAGTAAAACCAAAATATATTTGCAAAGCTAGGTTCAATATGATCAAAAGGAGGTCTGTGGCTTGCCTTGGTCAAGAAGTGGAGAACCTTCGGCTGAGAGAGCTGGATCCACGAACTCCTCGAACTCGTGATCTACAGGTTCGCAAAAACCAAATAAGCAAAACCACACTAGGCCAAAGAACTTCAAAAGAAGACTAAAAAGAGCTTAAACAAAACTCAACCAAAACCAGGCAAACGGGCGGCCCACAACGAGAAGGGAGGTCCAAGGCAAGAGAGGGTGGTCTTTAAGCAAAAGACCAACAAAGATCCGAAAGGAGGTCTTCTAGAGAAGATGTCAACTCCAGCGGCTAACTCTCGGTGAAGCTCCGAGCACAAGCCCGAAGCGAACTAGGCGAGAGCAAGGTTAGCAAGTGAGCAAAAGGTTACAAGGGTTTGCCCACCCAGGCTATATATAGCTAGAATTGGTGGAGTGCACCAAGAAAGGGGTTCAATGACGTGTGGGCAATCGGGGTAGCTAGGACAGGGTTTGCCCTAAAAGAATTAAAATAAGGTACCTCAGATGTGACTGCATTTAATGTGATCCAACACCTATTAAATGCGCACAGAGTTCTGAGGCCATAGAAATAATAACAAGGTTGAGTGAGGCTGGCATGTGGGGCCAGTCAAAAGGGTGCACCACTGGTCAAAGAGGTGGCCCCACCGCAAGGGTTGTCTCCACAAAAGACCACTAGGAGTTCCTGGACAGGAGGTCCAACACACTCAAGGGGGAGGTCCTGGACAGGAGGTCCAAAACACTCAAGGGGGAGGTCCTGGACAGCAGGTCCAAAACACTCAAGGGGGAGGTCCTGATCAAAAGGGATACTCTGGACAAGGAGGGTGGTATTTACAAAAAGACGAACAAGGATTGAGGAGGTGGTCCTTGCAAAACAGCTAGGAAGAGGTCCTGGGCGGTCAAGATCTCAAAGAGGAGGACCTTAACGGTCCAGATCAAAGGGCGCAAGGAGGTCCTGACAGTTAGATCTCCAAAAGGGAGGTCTAACGATCAAGATCAAAGGGTGCAGGGAGGTCCTGACGGTTAGATCTCCAAAAGGGAGGTCTAACGATCAAGATCTCAAAGACCAAGGGATGTCCGCTGAGGCAAGGATACGCGAGGAAAGGCTGAGGCCGTCAGATTAAGATCGGATGGCGCAAAACAAAGGGGCCGTTCAGACCGAGCGAACGGGTCAACGAGACCAGGCCGTCTGATTAAGATCGAACAGCTAGGAGGGAAAGGGGACGTTCAGACCAAGCGAACGTGCCCTCAGGATCGGGCCATCCGAACAGCATCGAACGGCCCTTAGGTGAGGAAGGCAAAGCCTTAGGCGGTTCGACCGCAGGAGCCAACAGTGGGTCCAAGTGCTAAGGAGGTCTTGGACCCAAGGAGGTCGGGACCTTTAGATCCAATCAAAGGAAGGACCTGGACGGCTAAGATCTCCAAAAGGGAGATCCTATCGGACAGATCTAATCAAGGGGAGGTCTGTGCGGTTAAGATCTCCAGAGAGGAGGTCCTAACGGCCAGATCTCAACAAGGGGGAGGTCTGAGCGGTTAAGATCTCCAGAGAGGAGGTCCTAACGGCCAGATCTCAACAAGAGGGAGGTCTGAGCGGTTAAGATCTCCAGAGAGGAGGTCCTAACGGCCAGATCTCAACAAGGGGGAGGTCTGAGCGGTTAAGATCTCCAGAGAGGAGGTCCTAACGGCTAGATCTCAACAAGGGGGAGGTTTGAGCGATTAAGATCTCTAGAGAGGAGGTCCTAACGGCCAGATCTCAACAAGGGGGAGGTCTGAGCGGTTAAGATCTCCAGAGAGGAGGTCCTAACAGCCAGATCTCAACAAGGGGGAGGTCTGATAGGGCTTGAAGGGAGTTCGAGGAAGGTTCAAAAAGGGCACTGGGAGGTCCAGAGGAACTCTGGGACGCCCAAGTGAACTTAGGGGGTTCAAAAGAAAGGTGAGAGGTCCACGGGGGAGGTCAAAAACAGAGAGGGAGAACGAGAGAAGAGATCCGGACACAAAAGAGGTCTGGAAAGGAGAAACCAAACACAAGGGCACACAGAGCCGAAAGAGAGAGAATGGGAAAACTCCAACAAACAACAGAAGGCACCGAACAGATTTAGTTCACGTTTGGTTTAATCAATTAAAGCTCTTTGGAAAACTCAAGTTAAGCTTTGAACTCTCATCAAAACCAAATGGTTATTTTTATTTTGGAAACTGGGCAAGAACCTAGGAGAAACGGGACGTTACAACATGAGATGAACCCTCTTCTTCATTGGGTTAATACAGCGCATGATGAAATCCTTCACCACGTGTCATCCGGTAAGTCCCTCTTCCTTCAAGTCTTTGATGGCTTGAATATAGGGGGCAATCCGATTGAGATCTTGGGGAGTCGAATCCCAGGAAGAAATCTTCTCGGCCGGATTTCCAGCGAAGGAGAGGCTGTCCTCATTGGTTATTTCCCAACAGAACCACCTCTTCTTCCACAACGACCGTGTAAACATCTAAATATACTCCTTCGACTTCCTGTCGTGGAGCTTCAGACTGCAACTACCGGCGACTCCAGACAGACGAGTCATTCCATAGTAATATTGGAACAACTCCAAGTCAGTCGGAATCCCCAGATAGGCCTCACACAAATATATGAACACCCCAGCATTGTGATGGAGTTGGGAACCAGGTTCACCAACTCCACTCCAAAGCGTTCGAGCACAAGTGTGAGGAAAGGGTGAGCTGGCAATCGCAGGCCATACTCACAAAACGCTTGGAAGATGGGAATTTACCCGAACTCCCCAGATGGCCAATGCTGCCCAGCAACTTCAATCTACTTCACGAGTTCCTTCTTCGGAATCTTCTCAGTAGTGACCAAAGCCTTGATTTTAGTCACATCCATCTCTGATTCAGCCCATTGGGAAGCGGCTCCGGCCATTTCTCTCAAGAGGTGGAGGTATGGATTTGGGAAGGTTTTGGGAGAAAGCTCAATTTGGTCGGTGGCGGAGAAAGCAAGAACTCGATGAACAGCAGAAGCAATTTGGGGAAAAGTAAAAAACCCAAGTCTCACCCCCATTAAGTATTTATAACCATATTCCTGAGTTAAAGACGTGGCAACCCAAGGGTTATCACTGCTTCAGGAACCGCTCCAACAGACAGGTCTGTGAGAGTCGATTGCGATTCTCTAGTTTGCCTACTCGAGAAAATTAGGTTTGTCTTTACACCTCAAGCAAAATTACCTTCTTGATCAAGTCTTTTCTGATCAAATGAAACGGTAGTCGGAAAAGTTTTTCTCCGATTACAGTACTACGACTACCTTGTGATCATAAAATCTTCTACGACCATCCTTAAGTCGTAGGATCTTCTATGATCACATTACAAGTCGTAAGATTTTCATCTTCCTTGACCAAGTCTTTTCTGGTCAAATGAAAAACTAGTCGAAGAGTTTTCCCTTCGACCACCACTCCACGATCGATCACTGATCGTAAGGTCATCTACAGTACCTCTTCCAAGTAAGTTATTTTTGCTTGAAGCTGGGGGGCTAGATGACGAGGATATAACAGTCCTCATTTAATTATTTATCTGTAATTCTAATTATGGGTAAAAATGACATCATGTATGCCCCTTATTACATAAGGGAGAAGCTGGAGGTCGTAAGTATTTCTACGACCACCCCATAGTCGTAAGACTTTCTACGACTACCCCCTGATCGTAAGTCCTTCTACGATCAGTATATGGTCGTAAGCCTTTCTACGACCACTACCTAGTCGTCAGCTTTTCTACGACCAGCCCCTAGTCGTCTGAGTTCATGATATGTATTTAATCGACTAGGGATCTTCCGCACCATATCCGAAGTTACATGCAGTAAATTGCACTGTTATTCTATGAGATAATAGCACGAATTAACTCTCCATCATGGTGATAGCTGCCATACGATGTGGGAACGTTACTACTCCCAACATAATCTCCAGAAATGGCTCCATTATCTGCAGCATCAAGGCGCCCTTTGAACTGGAGAAACGGTAGCTTGTTCTGAGGACTATATAAGAAGGCGGGATCATTAGGAGAAGGAGGACATGCCAAGGAGAAGCACAAGACATTACACTTTAGTCTTTCCCTTGATTTGTAATCCACTCATACCCAATACATACACACAGGAGTAGGGTTGTTATTCTCCTAGGAGAAGGTCCGAACCTGTATAAAAATCCTCGTGTTTATATCTCTGCGTGATTTGAGTCTTGGAGACCCCCCGAATCAAACAATCTTAACGTAAGTTCGGTTCTAAAACACCGACAATCATGAATGCAACTTTTGAAATATTTTCATTTAAGAGATATCATGAAAGGCGATCAAAATCCTTTCTCTATAAAAGAATCAACATCACCCTTACATTACTGAACATTTTATTAACAACAATAACATACATTCTTGGTAAAATTCATTTTACCTTACTATCACAACAATTAATCTTCCAAAAGAACATAACAAATTGTGTCATAAAATTTCTATCATCATATAAGATTGTAATAACAACTCATTCTAGAAAAGAAACCTAGTGCGCAAGCCACAAAGCTGAAACAAATCTCTTTTTAACAAGCTCACACTAGTACAAGATAATCTCATAATTAAAACCTCTTAGTTAAGTGTGACAACATAATACTAAAGGGGTTTCAACATCCTCTTTCTTAAAAGAGAGGCATTAAACTTCAACTCTCAAATTAACCCAAAGGAAATACGCAAGATCAACGTCCCACATAATAAAGAACTTGTAAAAGAAATCTTTCACTGCCCAAATACCAAGCGAACAAATGAGTTACATTTTCCAACAGAGGATAAAACAGAACTTCCGTGAAAAGACCAATCTTGCAAATTAACAACGATCACAAGTAGCAGAAATATCACACTAGTCGGAAGAACAATATTTTTTCAAATAACAAATAGAGACCAATTGAAACTTGCCCACTTCATTATAACCACCAATCAAAGGAAATTCATCCACTGCAAGAAACTACAACCAGAAAACCAAATACAAGCTCAAGGAAAGACAACAACTTCGTCAAAGAACTCATGCTCAACACATAACTATGGAACGGGGGTAAGTGCTTCTCTATTCCCATACCACGAACGGTGGTATAGCCTAGCAAAACCCAGGGCAACAACCACGACTTCAACTTCTCAACACTCAATACCATCACGCATAACCAATATAATCAATTATGAACATTGGATCATCTCATAACACTCATAGAATAAATTCATAGATATAAAAGATCATAACAGATCATAGATTAACAATAAGAATGATAGTACAGAAGCAATTCAATAAAAATTCAACATGGTGAAACATACCACTAGAAATGCGGATGCAATGTATTACCCAAACCCCACCTACTGTGCACAGTGTGTCAATTTATTTATTTATAATCACCACGGACCTAAAGCCCGCTCTGATACCAGCTGTAACACCATGGCTATGCGAAAGCCAAGATGCTACCTAAAAAACTATCATACAACAACAATACGGAAATAATTTCAGCAATCTATCAGCTAAAAATAGACAAGAATCAACAATTGATAGAATGATTATAAGAAATGAATCAGAAATCAACAAACTCTAATTACCTAATCAAATTGAATCATCTATGATAAACCTATCAATAGACTATACAAAGATCTTAGGCAATTACTAATTCACTCATATCATAAGGAAGGTTAACATCAACCATCAAACTCTATTTATTACAATCCAATGATTATCGAATAGAAGGTAAAAACAAGATCATCCAATTAACAAGTAAATAATATGAAGTGAATGAATGATTCGTGACTACTCCCTCCCAAGCATGTCGTCTTCAATGTTTACCTAAAACAAATAAACACGACAAGAATGAGTCCACGACTCAGCAAGTACAACAGAACAATACTGAATAAGAACATATCAATCACAGAATAGAATACGAATGTAGAATGGATGAATAAGAACATAACATCACAGAATAGAATTCGAATGTAGAATGGATGAATAAGAACATAACAATCACATAATAGAATTTGAATGTAGAACGGATGAATAAGAACACAACATCACAGAATATAATTCGAATGTAGAATGGATGAATAAGAACATAACAATCACAGGATAGAATATGAATGTAGAATGGATGAAATCATATGAATAGATGAAATGCATGATCTTCTCTTCTGCTTATACCGGTATAGCCAGTGAACACCCGTCGGTGTTCACTCATGCCCACATTATCTAAAATGCGGGGATCCAAGGCCCGTATGAAGAATATTTCATAACGGGGATCCAATTTGCCCACTTTGGAATGGTGGGTCTTACATGCCCATACTAGAATTGATGGGTCTTTACATCCCACTCCCATGGGTGAATCATGAACAATGTATGAATGAATGAATATATGAATTTGTAAGACGAAAACTCAAGAAGCATGATTCACATACCTGGAACGAAACAGAAACCAATGAAACCTACTCACAAACTTTAGTACTCAGTCATGGCATGAACATAAAACACTATGAACAAACAATAACAATACATTACACAATGTGCTTGCCCATATTAGAATGATGGGACTTCACAACCCACTCCCGTGGGTGAACATGAAAGAAGGAACAAACGAATATATATTGAACATAAACAGATTATCGAAGCATCATGGTATTTCAATTATGAAGGGAAACAAGTAATACCAGAATTACCTATTGCATAATCATCAATCAAGTGGAACAAACAACAATCAAGACAATTCAATTGTACTTGCCTTTCACGCTGCGATGCGTTAGGAGGCAAGAATGATGCCACTAATCTCGAATTCTCTCCTCCTACACATTATAATTACTTGAATAAGAACACCATGATATCGAGACGCTACTCGCAACATTTCTAACTCATCTTTCCAAAGGCCAAAATTCATATGTATGTTCTACTCAATTTAATTGATATTCTAGCAGAAAGTTATACTGGACAGCAAGACTAAAAACTTCATAACTTTTAATTTGAAACTCGAAAAGGAGTGATCTCAGATCCTTTGGAAAGGTAACAAAAACCTCCACATTAAACTAGTTGGCTGAATCCTCTAATTTGGCTCACAACTTAGGCTAACATTCAGATCGAAGTCTATCTATAATCTGTCTAACAAAATTAAACAGCAGTAAATAAAAGATTCATAACTTTTGATTGGCTTAATCAAATTTCAATATTTTTAACAATCTGGAAATATTATCAAAATTTCTACAACAATCTAGTCGTGTGGAAACCCAAAATTAGCCCTTAACATAATCATATTTTAATAAACAAAGTGACTGTTAATTCTCGTCAGACTTTCTGGACAGTAGAAAAGAATTCAACATAACTTTTAGACCACAACTCGGAATTGAGTGATCTTTGAATCTATGGAAAGCTGAGAATGAAACTCACATAACTCTAGGAGATGAGATACTCTAATTCGGACTCAAAATACATGAAAACAGACGCACAAGTAATTGGACAGAATCTGATCTAATCGCAGCGGGACTTTGATCCACTAAACATGGCAAAATACACATCTACTACGATTCAAACAGCAAAGAACATCGATCCTTACCCTTGAAGAACCACAGGAGATCGCTGAATAAACCCCACGAGAACCCTTCTTCTACTCCCTCTTCCTTCCTTCTCTTCTTTGGCCAGCAACGACCAGGGAGGTGGCACTCGGGTGTAGGAGCAATAGGGGGTGGCACAAGGAGGAATCGAGGGGGCGGTGGCACTGTAGCACGGCGTCCGCACTGTAGCATAGCTAGGGTTTGGTGGTTGCCCCTTTGCCTTCTAGTGGTAATCATGGGCCTTGGGCCAGTAAAATTGGTTTCCCCCTTTTTGAAAATGGGTTGGCGGCCCATTCATCTCCCTAAAACTCTTAATTTTTTATTTAATTTCTTCTCTAAACATTTTGTGCATTTACTAATGAATAATCGGGATATTACAATATCACCAACAAGTGGAACTATTCCAAGTACATTTTCTGATTTACCAAACCGGAGCGCATTGACCAACAGAAAACCCATCAGTAGATCTTCAAGAGACAGCGCCCGGCCAATCCTGAACTACCGCAGTACCAGAAGCCAGCCACCCGACACCCGCAGAAGCAGTAGATCCTCTAGGAGTAATGGCAAACGTCCTCAGATTCCTAGAAAACTCCAGAAAAAAAGCCTAGGAAACAAAAATTGCTTTATAGAAACCCTCTTAACCCGAGTAGCACCTACAGCCCCATAGCCAGCCCACGGTGTTAGTTTTGGTGACTTTCTCCAAACTCACCCTCCCACTTTTGCTGAAGCAGCTGATCCACTAGATGCGGGTGACTGGCTAATGGAGGTAGACAAGAAGCTTGACACCATAGGGTGCTCCGGTGCAGAAAAAGTTCGGTATGCGTCACACCAGCTAAGTAGACTGGCAGCCACGTGGTCGTTCAACTACAACCGCAACTGTGTTAGTGAACAACCGATTACTTGGGCCGAATTTAAATTATGTTTTTCAGAAACCCATGTGCCCATGAGAAGAATGGAGCTTAAGAAGTGAGAGTTTAGGGCTTTAACCCAAGGAGGAAGAAAGATGATAGAGTATCTTAGCCAGTTCAACGAACTTTCCCACTATGCTCCATCTGACATAGACACCGAAGAGAAGAAGATAGAAAAATTCCTGGAAGGAATGCACCCCTACCTTAAGATGCTTCTATCCATCCACAAGATCACTGAATTTTAGGACTTGGTCAATAGAGCATAATACTAGAAAATAAGCACTCTAACCTGACCGAGAAGTGCAGGAAGAAAGCCAAGACAGATCATCGTCTACCACCTACTCATAGGCCTCATCCCCTCATGCCGCAACAACCACCACCTCGATATGGACCACCTAGTGGCAGCCTATTGCAATAGCACTTAGATGTGCAAAGTTTGGAGGAAGCCATCTGACAAAGGATTGCTTGAGAGGCACAAACGCATGTTTCAATTGCGGGAAGCTTGGACATTGTAAGGCCAAATGTGTAACATCCCAAACAATGGTGTGTGTTTCAAATGTAATAAAATGAGGATAAATTAAAACTTTTGATGCCTCATGATGTCATTTGAAATTTTCTAGAAATTTCCCCTAGTAATTCCTATTTTCAAAGATCAATGTTTCTATTGATGGAAATTGTTGTCCTTAAAAACTCCATGATCTAATCTTGTGATAATCCTCTGGAAATATTTTTCCTATCATCTGGATCATCCTAGTAACCTCTCTGAAAAATATCATAATTTTTATATTTTATTTCCTATTTCAAAAGAGCCAGTCAAACTAGTTTGAATTCTGGTCAAACCCCTAGCCCAACAGCTTGTGAATTTTCTGGAGAAAAATGCAGTCCACAAAAATTTCTGGAAAAATTATACAAGGATTTTCTCTGATCCAGAAAGCTTCCATAAAAATTTAGGAATTTTTTGAGCTCCGGAGCTATCTCTAAAAATTCCCCAAATCACCTTAGCCTTATTTTCCCAAAATTTGAATTCACTGTTCTTCTGACTCGAACCAGACTCAGGTCCGGCCCGAGCCAACTTGGCTCGACCGAGTCATCTAAACCCGCGCATCGCATGTAGCCATCCGATCGTGCATCAACGGTCACGAGCGCGTACCCCTTCGGCCTGGGTTAAGAATCCTTAAGCATTATCGACCATTGGATCTCGATGCAACGGCCCACCTCGATTCCCTTCCGCTCGATCGCTCGCTCGCGCTGTGTCTCTGGGTCACAGGCCCGGGTTGTCAAGTGCGTCGTCTACCTCGTGCTGGCAAGCGGGCAGAGTTAGTGCACCATGCGCCCGCGCCGCTCTGCGCGCCTCCGTCTCCGCCTGGTCATGGCGTCAATCCACCGCCCTCGTTGACCTATCCGGGTGCATCTCCGCGTAACGCCGCCTCTTCCTCCGTCCCCTTCCCCGCACAAAACCCCCTTTTCCCCCTCCAATTCGCTCACTTCTCCTCTCGGTGGCTGAGGAGAGGGAAGCTCGGGTGCGTGTTCCTCGCAGGTAAAGGTCCCACCGATTTGTCCGCCAGCATCTACTCCCCTCGCTGTTTCCATTTTAGCTTACCCCAACTCTTGCATTGCCGTGTAGCTCTCGATTCTTCGGCGTGTCTTCATCACCTCCAGAGCGCGCCTCGAAGACCCTCCTTGCTCTAGCCTCAACCTCGGTGAGTCTTAACCGAAATCTTGCACGTCATATCGTGCCTTTGAGCATGAAGACGATTTCCCCTCAACCAATTTTGTCTTTGCATCGCAGGGATAATCAAATCTGGGATTTTTCTCTAACTCGGCCGCGAGGACCCCTTTCTTCCCCATCACCGGCGTGGTAAGCCTCTTGTCAATTCCTTGCTTACACACCAGCTATGGGCCTCACTTAAGCTCTCTCTACCACTCACTCCTCGTCTCCTTCACCAGATTGACCCCTCCTCGGTGAAGCCTCTCCGCCACCGCTGTTCTTCGTCGCCGGCTCAACTCTGGCCACCTCTCCATCTCCGGGTCATCCCAGTAAGTAACTGGAGCCCCTCTATTGCTCATGCGCATGCTTATTTGCCGCGGGCGTCTCTTCTCCACAATGTGCCATGTTCCCGTAGAAGCTCCTCCGCTCCTCGCCGTCGCGCCGCCGCGTTGGGCTACCACTGGTCTCGCCGCCGGTGCCATCGGGTGCACAGGGTCACGGGCTTTCCGTTTTGACCACTCACCCGCGCCGCCGTGTCTGCCATTGGCGAGCCGGAAGGAAAGGTCGCGGCATACCGAGAGCGTGGCATATTCCAAGCCAGATTCTTGTAGATGATCTTTAGGAGTTAATGATGTCTTAAGCGCAGATCCCGGTGTAGATTTGGGTTTGAATGTGTTAATGTATCGCTGGCAGGTGAGCCATGGGCCGGTTAAGTGGTAGTTAAGTGGAGGTCTACGCTTTCCCTTAAGGAAAGCATATTTCTATTACACTTCAGAGGTAGAGTACGTTTTCCCGGTTTGGAAAGCGTATTTCCAGCTTGGGTCTGGGTCAAATTTGACCAGGTCAGACTTTGACCGTGGCCCCACTGGTCAGTGGCTTTGTCTAGGCTAGCCTGGGTATAAAAAGTATTGCATGTTTATATAATTTCTGAAATGCTTTATTTATGAACTGAAAATTGGTTGAACTTCAAAATTTCATAAGTAATTCATATTATCTCCAAAATTGACGATTTAAATTTTGTTAGTTTCCTTTTTAAATTTACTTTATTATAAAAATGGTTTGAATCATGATACTATTCCAGAAATCACTTTTGGCAAAATTACTTTAGGTTTAGTATTATTGTTGCACTAAAAATTGCTTTAACTTCAAAAATGCATAAGTATTTCTCTGTAACTCCAAAAAGAGTAAACTCAAATTTGTTAGAATCCTCTGTTAGTGTAGTTTATTGTAAAATAGGTTGTGAGCATGATACTATTACTGAAAATCTTATTTTGCATGTAACTTGAGTACTACTTTCATAACTTTGAAAAATCATAGAAAATGCATCTTAGCTCGAAATGAGGTGAATCAAATTCCATTGTTCATCTCATGAGGTGTTAAGCCTACATAAAAATTTCAAGTGCACCACTGCTCTGGAAATTTTTACCAAAATAATTAATTCGGATCAACAGTAACCGGGGGCAATTAAATTGGATTTTCTGGAAAACTGACATTCAAACTGTTATAACTTTTGCATAGAACATCCAAATAAATTGATTCTTGTTGCTAAATTCATATAAAATCATGCTCTACCTTCTGTGTTTTTTTTTCATAATTGTTGGATGAAGTTGAATTTTTGGGTCTTTTCGGTGTTATTCGTTCTTATTGTGCTTTCGACTTCTTTCGCTAGGTTCAAACGAAATTATTGATTGTGCGAGTGACCCTCTGCAGCAAGATAATCAACCTCAGCAAGGCAAGCAGTTTGATCATAAATGTCCTATTACTTTCAAGTCTAATACTTTGTTTACAAATTGTATGTATGCATGCTTTTGTGTCAAAGTAATTTTCCCGATTAGCGGTAGCTATTCCTATTGCATGGTTGCCCTTAAATTGTTATCCCCTGCCACAAAACATAAGTTATTAATATCGCTGGTGAATTAGAGCCCGGTGATTTAATTATGCTCTTTTATTATTTTTGCGGTGTCATGCTTAGAATTGCTTAGCTACTGGTAGAGTTGGGCGGTTATCGACTTAGTCGATAACTTTGATCACACAAAATTATTATTATCATTATGCTCAGCACCTTGTGCTTTGTTACTTTATAAAGTCAAAAACTGAAAATAAAAATGAAAAGTTTGAGACTTGGGCGCCATGGTTGATGGTGTGATCTTATGGTGTGATGGAATGGTGCCCAAGTCAATCAAGGACTGAGTTACTTGTGCCACCGTACCAAGCAATTTGCGTACTAACCACATGAGAGGGATATGGGACCTCTCTTGACTTAGTACTTTGGCGTGTGTTAGCTCCGGGTCGCATGGTGGATGTGTGCGTTGTGTTGAAAAAGAAACTTGTGTGTGTTTGGGTGAGTAGTGGTGGAGGTTATCCACTGCAAGGAGCATCGTCCTTTATAAGGAGATGAGCATCTTTGATGACTCCGCATCAACATATGGGGCTTCCTCCCATATGGGCCACTCGTAGTTAATACACAATATTGGAAACGTCTCGTAGGACTTAGCTCTGCTGGCATACCAAAGGAAGTGTGCTTTATCGCATGGCAATAAGGAGCGGTCTGACATGTGGGTACATTGGTACACCCCTGCAGGGTTCAAACTATTTGAATAGCCTCGTCCTAGATTATGGACACGCTTGGATACGCCTCGTGAGAACTAGACTACAACATTTAATTAAAACTTGATGTGGGTGGTATGAATGGGGAATTCATGCTATTTGTTGTGGTGGCTATTGGGTTAGCTACTTCCAGGATGTCTTGTTATTTTTATTACTTAGTCTCTCGCTATTTTTGTCCAATAAAATCAGATTGTAAAATTGCTTTAAATCTATTACATTATTGCAAATGAAAACTTGCTTTATGCTGAAAATGAGTCTAGAGCCTGCTCCACTTAAATAAGCTTGCATGTAGCTAAATATATAGGCCTGTTACTCTACACGTCAGTCTTGCGAGTACATTTTTGTACTCATTTGCTTTGCTTAATAAATTATTGCAGAGGAGGAAGTTGAACCCCAAGGGTTATACTTTTGCGAGATGTGCGGTGGTTTCGACGACTAGGTTGGTGGCCCGGTTGGTTGCCTTGTGGGTTAAGGCACACTAATTGGCTTTTGTTTATCGCCATCTTATGGCACCTTGCTTCCGCTGTTATTTAAGACTCTTTTGTTGTATTTGGCCGGTAGGCCCCTTTTGTAATAACTATATATTGTATGTCCTTTGTAGTGCTTAGTTGTGCCTTGGATTCTATGTATTGAATGGAATTGATGCATAAATTTTGTATGGGGTATATGTGCTGCACTTCTGGGAAGTATGTATACGCCGAGAGTCGTGATATTTGATTTGTAATGCTTGAATCATCTTAATGGTTAAGTATTACAAGTTAAATACCCTGGGTTCTCACAAAATGCTCCCACCCACAGAGGACCGTTGGACCCCCAACGCAACCAACTTTTGTGCTAAGACTACCTGCCCCAGCACCACTGTAGATCAACCGCCCGAATCAGCCCAGGGGCAACCAACCTGTCATGGGAGGACCTAGAAGAGGAGGACCAGCACGCCTTACCCATGTGACCGCAGAGCAGATCAGAGAAGCCACAGATGTAGTTACGGGCAAGCTATTGATCCCACCCTCCATGGGTACTATTCTTTTTTATCCTGGAGGGACTCACTCCTTTATATCCCGTAAATTCCTAGCAGGGCACAATTTAACAGCGGATCCACTATAAAAGCCTATGGGGATTAACACACCTGCCAGAACGATAGAAGTGACGTCAATTAGAAAGAAGCAGGCCATCATAATTCGCAATACTGAATTTCCTAGCTGACCTTTTTGTAATCAATTTAAGTGGCCTGGAAGTAATTTTGGGTATGGATTGGTTATCTACCCAAGGGGTAAGTATAGATTGCGAATCCAAAGTTGCATCTATCAAAAAGCCCGACGGGATGAGACTGCACAACTTAGGAGTCAGGACCCGACCGAAACCATCTAACCTTAGCTTGGCCAACCTGCAAGCAAACGAAGTAAAGAACATATCGGTGGTAAGAGATTTTTCAGATGTATTCCATGAAGAGCTACTGGGTAGATAGGGAGGCAGAATTTACTATCAACCTAATTCTGGGAACCGCGCCAATTTCCAAAAGGCCCTATAGAATGAATGCTCGGGAGTTGGTAGAATTGAAAAAGAAGTTGGATGAACTTGAAGCCAAGGGTCTTATCAGGGAAAGTACGTCACCTTGGGGAGCCCCGGTATTATTCGCAAAGAAGAAAGACGGGGGAGTAAGGTTATGCACAGATTATCGAGAACTTAATAACGTTACCATAAAGAACAAATACTCATTACCCAGAATAGACGACCTATTTGACCAATTGAAAGGAGAACGGATATTTTCAAAGATTGACTTAAGATCCATATCCCATCAAATCAGAGTCAACCCCACTAACATTGAAAAGACAGCCTTTGTCTCTCGGTGTGGGCACCATGAGTATATCGTGTTTGTGATATGCCCTAGAGGCAATCATAGAGATGATTATATCACGTCTATGTTTATGAATTGTAGAATAAATGCTATTATGTTCCTTGAATGAATCATCGGTTATAAAGATTAACAAGTATGTGACTTGTTGGTGAAGCTCTTTAACTTATATAATGTCGTTCTAAATGTATCACTGGTCAGATGTCACTGGTTGGAACACCAGTGACTTATCAACCAGCACATGTATTGATTGATGACTATGTTTCACTGGTCATGGATATAGGGATATCGAATCAATAATATGAACACATGTTAGCAAACATGGTGTTGGATTGACCTACCTTGAGACACTATTGAGATTATTATGATTCTATGTGTCATCAGTTGGTCTCAAGCAATGATGATGTATAATCCTTAGACCTGAGATCAACATGGTTTCCTACATCTGTAATAGTGCACTTAGGGGTTGCCAAATGCTACTCCGTAACTGCGTAGTTATAAAGGTAGCTTTCGGGTATGCTATGAAGCATGCGGAGGAATGTGACTGGTCGGATATGGGATTTGCCCCTCCTAACATAGCAGGAGAGATATCTTTGGGCCCCTCGATGTGGTTGGATAAAGAAAGTGCTTGGCCATGCCACTAGTGGTCGAAGAGTCGACCACATGATGTTATCCGATACTTGATCGAGAAAGTATTGAACAGTCTATGGATGAAAAATTATCTCACCTGGAGTTCAACTAGATATCGTGAGGCAAAGGGAGAATACACAAGCAGGTCGTTAAGTTCGACTAGATACGGACTGGTCGTAGACTGTTCGAACATAATCACCGAGTGATCGTAAACTGGTCGTAAGGAGTTATGATCTTGTCATGACTAAATATGAACTAGTCGTATAGAGATATGAGCTAGTCGTAAGTGAAAAGGACCTACTCGTAGATCATATTGCATTAAGGTTCGTCCGATATAATTTATGTGTATTCTGAAATCGTTATGTCCTACTAGGAACCACTAAAACTTGTGGTGTTCCTTCCTTGGACATGTGGATACCGTAGAGGCACTACTGCGGTTATTGTTGCGCTCAAGGACGATCCACGACTTCGCAATGAACGTAATTGGTTGATGGAGGAGATGATCGACACCGAGGACGCTGGATGATCGACTACGACCACTTCATCGTCGCGCTCTACGTTGGATCAGGCTGCTCCAACTCTTCTTCTGCTGCACTGCGCGTCTAGTGGTAATGATCTATGATCTCTTCCTTGCATGGAGAAAGACAATTATTGGGCCCTGAACTTGTACGGGAGAATGATGAGAAAATACAACTAATTCGAGAATGTCTCAAGATTGCCCAAAGTAGGAAAAAGAGCTACGCAGACCAACATAGGAGAGACCTAATGTTCGAAGTTGGGGACTACGTATATTTAAAGGTATCACCTATGCATGGGGTGCATTGATGCGGATTAAAAGGGAAGCTAAGTCCACGGTATGTCAGACCATTTCGAATCCTAGAACGTAAAGGCACCCTAGCGTATCAATTGGAATTACCGAGTCAATTATCAAGAATTCACAACGTATTCCATGTCTCCCAACTCAGAAATACCTGAGGGAGCCCTCACTACACTTAACTAATCTCGACATACCCCTACAAGATGATCTCACTTATGAAGAGCATCCAGTGAAAATCCTAGAGGCAAAAGACCGACAGTTAAGAAACCGTACTATTCATTTTTGCAAGGTATTGTGGAAGAACCACTCAGTTCGTGAAGCTACACAGGAGAAAGAGGAGGAACTACGCGAAGCCTACCCCAACATCTTCAAGTGAGAACCTAATTTCGGGGGTGAAATAATCCTAAAGGGGGGAGGACGAAAGAACCCTAACACTTAAATTCATCTAAGCAACAATAAACAGTAATAAGCAGTAAATTACAGACTAATTAAGAACACGTGACAAATCCATAAAATACAATATTACATTATCAGAGTTTACAATGGGGCTTTTAAAGCAAAAAAGTACAACATTTAATACAAAATCTGAGTCAATTACAAGAATTCTTTACATCAAAGCAAAAAAAAATTACAACATTGATTCAATTACAAAAGAAACTTGCATGCTTGGTAGCCTCAAACAGTTGCATCTCCTTTTTCGTGTATTGCCAGCAAGTAGAGCCTTCCCAAGAAGACTCAAAGCCCTGCCACCATTCCATTCCATTGTAAGTAAAAGCCAAAAGACAGAAAGCAAGCCAAGACCAATAAAATGGAGTAGAGGAAAGAAATGATGTTGTCAGAAAGCGTGAAGCTCGTCAAGGTTCCTAGACTATCCCAGGCCAGTCGGCATTCTCTCACTAAGGTGGGCTTCATCATTCAGTAGTAGAAAAATCCAGCGCACACTTTCCGACTTACCTCAGCTGCAGAAAATCCAGAGAACAATGCTCTATGGACCATTGGTCCAAGCCTTTTACCCAACCGAACAGAACACAAAGAGAGAATAGGGGATAAGGTGAGGGCAAACCGATCAAGGCACAGCAGGGAGAGAGAGAGGTCCTAGCGCAGCGAAAGCCAGATAAAAGCCCAACCAAGACACACCTTGCTCCCCTCTACTACCAACCACAACCAATAGAAAGAGAGCCAGCGCCACTGCCATCCCTTGGCAGAGCAAGAGCAAGCCGAAACAACTCCATCAGCACCCCCAGCCGACAAGAGGAAGTCAAGGAAGGAGAGTAGGAGGCAAGGAGCTGAGAAGGTAGAGGAAGGCACAGGACGACCAAGGCCGCCAGTGGACGACCACGGCAACCACTGGACTGACCAAGCCTCCAGCAAACCCGCTAATCCCTGACCAACCGATCGTTAGGTAAGCCTACCATTATAGCCATTCCCATTTTAACCCTCTTAGTATCATCACACATAACAGTCGCACTACACATAGCCACAACCGACCAGGCAAGGTGACCAAGGAGAAAGCACACCATGCCTCAGTTGGCATGCCTACCACATTGCCAGTGGCAAGCCACTAGAAACACCGTGCGCCCTCAGAGTAGGGATGAGCTCCCCGGCACAAACCCCTACCTTGAGTATCGTCACAACAACCCTAGCTAGCTACCCCAAGCATGCATGGTAAAAAGAGAACAAGAAGCTAAACTAAAACTTGACAAAGTATGAAGAGGGGAAAAGAAGTCATCTGGGTCAGGGTTTGAAGCCGAGGTCGAAGCCCACCATTCCCAGCAAGCCATCACTAGAACCCCACCGAAGCCAAAGCCACCATGCATCAATGAAGCCCAACATGCCCAAGGAACTAGGCCACAAGCCACTAGGCATCACCAGCACCAAGCCACCATGCATCACCAGCACCATGCCACCGAAGCACACCGTGCCCAAAACAACCAAGTCCCCACTGAAGCAAGCCACCACCATGCCATCACCCACACCAGCACCAAATCCACCACTAAAACCATGGAATCCAGCCCAAATGCCACCACCGAAACCCACCAAACCCTCACCAGCCTTGCCAAAAGCCACTGAAGCCAAGCCACCACTATGTCCAGCATGCCACAAGTCATGACAAAATCCCCCAACTCCCAGCAATAATATCACCAAGGACCCCAAATCAAATCGGGGACAAATCGGCATAATAGGGAATGGTAATAAGAGTAGAAGGTAAAGGGGAAACCGCCGAAGTAGCCGAGTAGCAACCGAAGAGGCTGGTGAGGGAGGCGACCAAGAGTCCCAGAGAGCAACGAGGCGGCGACATTGACCCAGAGGGAAACCAGTGAGGAGGAAGACCGCAAGAAACCACCCCGAGAGGCACCAATAGCAGGAGTCGATGATCCGGAGCAGGGCCGGCGGAGGGGAGCAGCAGGAGGTTAACTGCACTAGGGCGGCATCGGATCGGAGCAAGAGGAGGAGATCCACCGCGGAGAGGAAGAGGTGCAGGAGTGAGTGCAGGCGAGAGTGTTGTGTGCGTGTAGTGTGGAGTGTGAGTGTGAGTGTTGAGTGTTGTGTTGTGTGTAGTGCAGTGCCGTGTGTGCTGTGTTGTGCCGTGTGCGTTGTGTTGTGCCGTGTGTGTTGTGTTGTACAGTGTTGTGTGCGGGTGCATGTAGTGTTGTATGTTGTGTGCGTGTAGTGTAGTGCAGTGTGTGTTGTGAGTGCGTGTAGCGTTTTGTGTTGTGTGTTGCGAGCGTGTAATGTTAGTTTGGATTAGTTTAAATTCGGAACACTCTAGGGACCTGGATAAAAATAGCCCAGCCTTTTCGTTTCGAGTCAACCCAAGCCAGGGCGAACATGTGTGAGTTCATCAACCTTAGGTTCTAGAGCTAACAGACCGTAGGATAATAGCCGCTGGGAAGCACTAACCTAACGGGGATACAAAAAATTTAATTAAATTAAAATCTATTGAAAAAGAAGCAACGAATTAATGTAAGCATAGTAGCACCCAAACAACTAAGTATTTTTGTTATACGCGCCTACCATATAATTGCGAACACTAACCGCTCAGCAGAGTACAACTAAGTATTTACATTATCTGGCCTGTAGTATAATTGTAGAAAGACTTAACCGCTCAGGCAGGAGTAGCTGATCTAGGATTCATTGACGCCGAGCTTTACTACGAAAACGAAGGCAAGTCTATTCGCTTGACCATCAACCTAGCTATATTAAATGTAAAAGTTACATTTCTATATCATCCTTATATATGTGCATTAAAACTATCTCTCAAATCAAATCAGAGAAAAGAGATAAGAGAAAAGATATGAGACATGAGAAAAGAGCAGTACAGCTGAGAGGAGAAGTTGTGCTGTATGAGTAAATATTAAGATGGTAAAGGGGGCCCTGGACAGGAAAGAGAGGGAAGGTGGGACCCTTTACATATGGATAATACATAAGGACCAACAAAATACTCACTCGAAAAAGGGTTTGTATTTAAGTGCCAACAATTTTCCCATCTTCGGCGGGCGGAAAATGCTACCTTGTTACGTTACTATACTCTCCACATCAGGTAAGTAATATAATGTGAGAGTGGTGGAGGAACTCAGGACCGGTAGTGCAGGTCCAGAAGTGGGGGATCCAAGGCACATATATTAGCACAGGTGGAGTGTTGGGTGAAGGGATAACTGGCCCAACCAACACTATTTGAAATCGGTGGAGTACTAGGTGAGCGTCCCAGGACACTAACGGAAAATAGATGGGAGGAGACTTAATCACATAACATAGAAAATGCTATGTACTCTGAACTTGACACTACATCAAAGGAAATGCAGGAGACCTAGCTTCAAGAGGGCTCAAAGTAGCTAAGGGTACAGTGGCACAAGCCCGCGTAGTGCTAAATAAAACCATGAATTCATGTCTGTCTCCAAGATTGGAGCCTACGGTGACCGCTAGGGGGTCTATCTTCTCACCGAGTGATAAGTAATCTTTTTAGAAAGTAAAACTTGCCACTTAATTTGGTAAATTATTTTCCAGATAAAGAGATGAGCTAGAAAATGTGATAAACAACAAAGAAGAGTCATACAGTGCATCCTTGCTGATAAATGCTTACTGAGTACACGAGTACTCATTCTTGCTATTACTTCCTTTGTTAGATCCTAGTCCAACTAGGGATTACCCAGAGTGGGATGAAGGACACGCTGGTGCCGAGGAGGCCGCACAAGGCGATGACGCTTATTACGAGGACCAGGGTGAGGTGGACGCCCTATTCGGCTAGTGGGACGAGTAGGTGTCCGGTGGAGCAGGGCAAACAAGCGAGGGGATCTGTCCCGTTTTGCAATTGTATTTAAGTAGTTGTATTAAAGACCATAGCCTTGTGTGGCTATCCGCTGTAATAAAGTACAGTTGTTATCTTATTGTTTTGCTACGTTAACTTTGGTAAGGCTTATTATTTGTTGGAGCGGTAGAAACGGTGTTCTACCAGTGTCGGACCCGGATTTCGTAATCCAGAATCCTCTGTGAAAACACTGTGCTACTCCCTGGATCAGTAGATAGTGCTCACAAGATACATCACCAAATCAATTCATACACAACGTAGACCAAACCATTCATAATATTACATACATCAGAGTTCAAATAGACCGCATCGGGTCGAGTTTACAATAGGGCCGACCAGGCCAAATGAGTACATTACATAAATAGTGGAAGCAAAAGGGGGTAGAGCTCATCTCTCCACAGGCAAGGGACTGGGGTAGCTCGTGTACGACCAATATTAACCAAGGACTCGGATAATATAGGTTGTATGCAAGCACCGGCGGAGCCGGCTAGACTGAGGCAAGACCTAGACTAAGGGTGCGTTTGGTTGGTGGGATGAGGTTGAATAGGATGAGATGGTATAGGTAGGATGGGATCATCCTGTATGGGATGGTACAGTCAGTCTGTTTGGTTGGTTGTATGAGATGATATAGGGTTTTGTTTGGTTGGTTGTATATGATGATTCTGGATGGTTCAAGATATTGTTTGGTTTGGTGGATGAAATTGGATATGATAACTCTCTCAGTAGAGGTGGTGAGTTCACCTCCTGTTTAATTGTGAGAATGGAGTTTAGATATTGATTTGAATTTAAATTCAAGTTTGAAAATAGTTTTGCAAACAATTAACTTTTATAGTTTTTGCCAAGCCGAATTTGACAACATTTAACGATATTTAACGATATTTAACAACATTTGACAACATTTAACGATATTTAACAATATTTAAGAATATTTGATAACATTTAACGATATTTAACAATATTTGACAACATTTAACGATATTTAACGATATTTAACAACATTTAACGACATTTGACAACATTTAACGATATGTAACGATAATTAAGGACATTTAACGATATTTAACAACATTTGACGACATTTAACGATATTTAACAACATTTAACGATATTTAAGGACATTTGACGATATTTAACGATATTTGACGACATTTGACGACATTTAACGATATTTAATGACATTTGACGACATTTAACGATATTTAACGACATTTGATAACATTTAACGATATGTAACGATAATTAACGACATTTAACGATATTTAATGACATTTAACGACATTTAACAACATTTAACGATATTTAACTACATTTAATGATAATTAACAATAATTAACGACACTTCACGACATTTGACGATAATTGACGACATTGAGGCATTGACAACAAGATGAACATGCATTATTGGATATAATTACAATAAGAGTAACCAAACAAATTTTAATAGATGTTGCGACATCCAGAGTTACTTCTGAGCAAGTTTCACTAATCCTCTAGATATCAAGTGCACCTTACCAATCTCAATTAGGTCATAAAACTGATCAAGCACTGAATTGAATCCATGAATCCTACAGCTGACAGTGCTACAAATGTTCAGTAATGTGAAGTTCGCAAAATTGTTATAGAAACAAAGTACACTTCCATAGTGAGCAAGTTTCTGGAATTTTGTTGTTAAAAAAATAGCTTTTCCCTAATTATTTTAAAGGAAAAATAAATTTATGAGCAAAAACTATTACCACAAATAAGTTGAAAATATTTTATTTAAGTCCAAAATAAGTCTAGGAATTTCTGTGAATTTTTCTAGAATTTTTGGATTTTATTTACTATTTTGTAAAGCTATTTTGAAATACTGCAAATATTTAAATAGGTAAAACCATTAGAAAACGGAGCACAGTTCTTGGGCCAAAATTGGCTCGGCCCAATTCATCTGCCGCACACGCGCAGCCCACGCGGCTCCGCTCGCTAGCGCGTTCCCGCCCCGCTCGCCCGATTTCGTTTGGACGGTCAGATCTTGAGTGGCCGTTCGGACGGTCCGAACGGCCACTCAAGATCTGGCCTTTTATTTACGATCGAACGGTCCACACTGATGGAAAGTTTGGAACGGTCCGAACGGCCACTCAAGATCTGGCCGTTCATTTCATCCAACGGCTGACATTTGCACGCGCGGGTGAAGACTGAACGGGCCAGGGATTGGAACGGGCCGAGCCAAACTTTCGGCGAAACAGTATGGGGGATTTAAAACTGATTTAGTAATTTAAAATAATCTGGTAATTCAAATAAGCATTACAACATAGCAAATAAAATCCTACAATTATGAGAAAATTCACATAAATTCTCAAAGACATTCTGGACTTAGATAAAATATTTTCAACTTATAATTGGTAATAGATTTTCCAAATAAATTTATTTTGGGTCTATAATAATTTTACGGGTTTTTTTGTTAAAAAAATTTCCTAATTATTTTAAAGCTAAAATAAATTTATGTGAAAAAAACATTACCAAAAATAAGTTGGAAATATTTTATTTAAGTCCAAAATAACTCTATGAATTTCTGTGAATTTTTCTAGAATTTTTGGATTTTAGTTACTATTTTCTAAAGCTATTTTGAAAAACTGGAATTATTTAAATAGCTAAAACCATTAAAAAAACCCAGCACAGTTCTTGGGCCGAATTTGGCTTGGCCCAATCCATTTCATGCACACGCGCAGCCCACGCGGCCCGCTCACCCGCGCGCTCCCACCGTCCTTCTCATTGACCGTCGGATCATGATCGAAGGGCCCAAATGGAGTGGGCCGTTCGGACCGTTCGAACGGCCACTCAAATCCTAGCCCTACGATCTAAAATGAATGGCCCAGATGCGTTGGGATGTTTGGACCGTCCGAACGTCCCAATGCATGTGAGCCCTTCGATTCGCATCGGACGTCCCAAAAGCAACAGCACGTTGAGGCATTTTGACCGAAAAGGCAAAGAGTTTGACCGGCCGATTTAAAATAGAATACAATTTTGAAAAATTCTAAAATTTTTTGAGGAGGTTGTGAGAATCAACTAGGTCTTAGGAAAAATATTTTTAAGCACTTTTCAAACTAAAATTTTCTAGAAATAAATTATTTTCAAAACTGAATTAGTGGAAAGGTTTGAAATTTGGTGAGATCAAAATAATTTCTAAAAAATTTGTTAAAAATAATAATAATTCAAGATAAATAATCTACTATTTGAATAAATTATTTCTAACAACTTTTACTCACACAAATATTCTACATTCAAATAAAAGATGGAAAACAAGTTAAAATTTGAAATTTCGGGCAAATTTCGGGCCGTACTTTTTTGCACTGAAATATGCCAACAGTGGTCTTGTTTTGTTGATAAAATGACAAGGAACACAACGGTTCAATTGGATTGCAAATCGGATACTCGGTTTATGAAATATAGTCATTTGAAACTTGTAAATTAGATTGCCACGTCACCTTTTTTAATTCACATGCTTTGTTTGAAGCCTCTGTGTGGTGTGGGAGAGAGAGAGGCAAAGTGAACCGTGTGGTTCGACCTTTTTTGGCGAATGAGATGATACAGCATATTAAGGGAATATTCTCATTTTTGGAACCATCCGATCTTGGATGGTTTGGTACCATCCAACCAACCAAACGCCCGAACACACTCATTTCCCGAACAGGATGATTCCATTCAACTTGATACATCCAACCAAATGCACCCTAAAAGAACTAACTACTACTCATCATTTCCTTGTCCATCGACATCTGGATCCTCGTAGTAGGAGTAATCTCCATGATCCATGGGTTCTCAGGGCTTCGAGAAAGAGCGAGGATGAGCACAACTTCCGTGCTCGCGAGCCAACACACATGATGCAATATTTATATATGCAAGGCTTAACAAGGATGGCTCGGGTTCTTTTATTTGTTCAAAGCAACATTTTTAATTACCAATATTAGAAAGTCCTATCACTTAGCATTTTAACTAGATCACATTTTATTAAAGAGAAATAATCGTGCAATAATAATAACGGCAAAGGTTACCTTCACCTTATGCTTATTTTTTATGGTGGTTACATCCACCTATTAACATCACTAGGGTACTTCCACCCAGGGAGAGCCAAATTCAGGGTTATATCAGCCCAACAAATTTTCATCCCACCCACAAAGTTTTATAAACAGAACTAACTCATGTAAGTTCCCATGCTTGCCCTTGACCGTGGGCAGGGCTATTCAAATAGTTTATTACACTCTGCAGAGGTTGTACACTTTACCCACAAGAGATAATCGTCTTGATATATACACACGTTTCCTTAGATATGTGAATCAAGGGGAGATTAACACAAGACCGTTACAATGCATCCCCCAGTATTAGTTGCACCTGCTAAGGTTTCATCTGAGAGTGGTTACGCGCACACACCTGCATTAACCATGCCCCAAAACCCCCTCTTCCGCCACACGGCGGCTTACGCCAGCATCCCGACCCATGTCCACGATGGCTTACGCCAGTGACACGACTCGTGGGTCACTCCAATGGTGCAACTCGCATTGGTGGATACAGATTAGTTGGCATGGTTGACACCATTATATACTTGTTGTTGTATTGTTTTACATTGGGAGGTCATCACATGATTAATTCCTTAAAGCCATCTGGGTGGTACATTCCACATTCCAACATTTCCCGTGCTACTTCAGCATCCAACAACATACCATCTACCCAGATGTGGCAACAGTTAGTTATTAGGGTTTTTGGGAAACATAAATTTCATTATCTCAACATCTCAGTCATTTACACCCAATGACTGTGATGAGGACATCAACCCTCTGGATATAACTGCTAATCCACATACCAAGCAAGAGTTTAAGATGGACACATTCTGGAATCCAATTCGGCCTCCGGAGACAGCATCGACTTCAAATGTGCATAACTTTCACATACGGAGTCCGATTGAGGTCCACGAGTACTTGATGGAAAGCTTATCGCGTCCTCTTTCCAACGGATCTGGCCTCACTCCAAATTCCTTTTGTGCACATTAGAATAACCAAAAGAAGGTGTTGTGTCACCTGTTTGGGCCAAATTGGGCCTTGTAATGCTTGGGCCCAAAGGGAAAGTGAACCATAGTCGGCCCGTACTGCTCACGCACACTGTTCATGCATGAACAGTACCATGAATAGTACCATACAGTGTTTTCTTAGCTATGTGCGGCTTCCCCTCCCCTATTTAATGAATCCGCACCCCTCTAGTTTTCTTGAATTTTGTTGAGTTAAAAGTTAGCTACAATGCAACTTCGTGTATTGGCTTGTGTCGACTAGACCAACCATAATACTGCTTCGAAATCCCAATTTATCAAGTATTTCAATCTTATTTGCAATTTCATATTGCTTATTATCTTGTTCTTGCGTGTTCTTTGATTGCATGCAGGAATAGACCTTCGTGGTTTGGTCAACCGCGTTCTTGGCATGGTTGATAACGATTCGGAGTGTGGTTTAGCGATTGCTTGGTGTTCTATTCATGACTGGTTAGAAGCCTGCATCGTCAAAGTCGTTCTCCTCCAAATCGAAGTTATCATCCTATCGGAAGATCGGAACAACCACTGTCTCATCAGGTGGTATCCGAGCTAAAGTTGACCGATCACGTCGAACTGGCCCTTGCAATCACTCTACTCATCACTTGAGTCAAGTTTATCACGAACCAGCCACCGGTTGCACCACTTGTTTGTATTGGTAAGAACTTGCAAGAGCTTGGTAAGAGCCTGAGCGTGTGTGACTTGATAAACTCTACCTCCTAGTAGTTGATAGGAACATATACTTGTGATTTGTTTCCTTGTTTCCTACTAACAATGACAGGTTGGTTGAAGTTGGTAGATTACGATGCCATTGCAGGCATTTTTGAACTCAAAGGGAAACAACTACCTGCATAAATATTGCCACTCACCGCTGAGAGTACGTTGTTGGACTACTTTATATGGGTTAATATGTTGGATAGCTACTTTGAAAGACAGGACCTTGATCCTTATGAGAAGATGAGCATGGCAAGGATGGCACTGATCGGTGATGTTCAACATTGGTGGTCGAATCTAGAGTACCACTTCATGTACACATGGGAGCAGATGAAGAAGAAATTGCAACATCGTTTTGTACCTCCACCACCAACAGTCACAAACGAGGTGCAACCTAAGGTAACTGAAAATACTAACATTGTTTTGGCTCCTACTCCATCTCCAGATACCGCCGAGACGCTTGAAGAGATGAACGATGATCAGGTGCATCTTATGTCATTAGAGGAGAAGTTTGAGGTACCTACAGTATTTGATGAGGACAACAATGACAAAGTCTTGATTTGGTGCTCTGACAAGACATAGAAACAACCTTGTGAGTATATACCTTTGTAGTGCAATCTTTTGACTTTCCTTATGTTGACTTGAACGAACCATGTGCTGATTTGAATTCTCATAATTTTGCACATGTCGAATTAATTACACATACGGAAGTACTTGATAGAATATCCCCTACTGATGCATTGTGCTATATCATGCTTAGGCCCTGTTTGTTTCGGTTGTGCTTTTTACGAAAAGTGGCTTCGGTACATCTTTTGAGGCTTTTTCCGGTCGTAAATTTGAACGATTGGGCTTTTCTGATTTGGTGTTTGGCTGTTTGGCTTTTAGGTAGGCTGGCTACAGCTTCTGAGATGTGAAATGTCTGAAATGCCCCTAATGACAGTAATGACTTGTTTGGTCCTGTTTAACGACAATTAACGATATTAACAACATTTGACGATATTTTACGACATTTAATAATAATTGACGACATTTAACGATATTTGACGACATTTAACGATATTTAACGACATCTAACAATATTTGACGACATTTAACGATATTTGATGATATTTAACGACATTTGACGATATTTGACGACATTTAACAATATTTGACAACATTTAACAACATTTAACGACAATTGTAACAACATTGAATGACAATTGACAATTACTAACGACGACTAACGCAATTGACGAGGCATTGACAATAAAGTTGCAATAAGAGTAATCGAACAAATTTCTATAGATGTTGAGACATCCAGAGTTACTTCATAATCATTGTAAACTACTTCTAAGCAAGTTTCACTGATCCTCTAGATATCAAGTACACCTTACCAAGTCATAAAACTGGTCAAGCACCGAATGGAAGCATGTTGCACGAATTTCTCCACATGTGAATCAAGGATTAACGTATTTAACGATAATTATTACAACCAATTAATGCCCCCTCCACTTTTTTTGGGCTTGGGATCGGCATCGGCAGCGTTAGACACTTTGTTTAAGTCTGTTAATGTCTTAATAAAACAACATCCAGAACTTGTAAACGACCTATTATACATGCTCAACAACGTGCGACACATATCAATAAGAAGATTGCACTAGGATTATGACCTCAACAAGGTGATTGGGAACGATTTGTGTCATACGGGGTCACTACGAGTGATTTGCTATGCCCCTATTTATATTGTCACCACTCACCAGTGCTAGCTTGGTTATTCCTAGCAACATCCATGAGATATATGATTTGGAGCTCTTAACTGTTAAGGTTGGCATATGGCATTGACAGGCCAATTAAATTGGGAACTTTTCTAATCAGATGTAGGTGCAAGCCTGTCTGTCGGCCACCAGACGCTATTGCATCTATTTGTGCACGATTAAATTCGATAGGGACATTTGCCTAGATCCAAACATGTTCTCAAGATCCATCCATAACTACCATTCCAGGCTGCTACTGAGTTTATTGTCTGCTGATCTTACAGGGGTGGTACATTCGTTGAAATCAAGGACTCTTGCCTCGGCCTGCAATATGCATTGAAATTAGAATTATGGATGGCATTGTAGTTCAAACGATATCAATTAGATTTATGGATGACATTACAGTTCAAACAATATCATATAGAGTAATGGTTGTTGTAATCAGTGCTCAACTTAGTTCATCCAAAATTGATCAAAACCATCACAGTTGATCAATTAGAGCAACACAATTACCACCACTTTCCCAAACTAAGATTTGTAATTGTTATATATATAAGCAAATTAGTGTAAGGGGTACCTTAGAAATTAGCAAACAATTAAATTAGGGTCTCCTAAGAACCTTGATTTCACTATCACCAAAAATACTAAATTAAGCAGTTGAGAACTACACACCATGACTTTGGTTTGCAATTTGTTTGTTCCTGGCTCCTTCTTGGCATCTGTATTTCCCTTATTTTCCTTGTTAGAGTTTCTGTCGTCACATCGGTTCCCACGGCTAGTACCTCACGGGCCTCATAAGCAAAGCAAACACTATGCACATTTATCGCTTCACCAATCCTAATGCATCATAAGTTCTATCTTTGGTGATGAAGTATGAGCCTTGGGAGGAACATATGGGCACAAGTAAAGATGTCAACCAAAAGAAAGAAACAGCATTCACAAGTCACAAGTGCATGACAACATGAGTAATACATGACCAAAATGCTTCTCATGCAAACTTAAAAGTAAAAACCATAAGAAAATGATTTCCAGCCCTCTTGATTCGACTTAGGATTAAGAATAAGGTCCACCAAATTATATACTGATTGCAAAAACTTGATCTATATATGACATAAAATGGTTGTAAGAAAATAAAATTAAAAGAAGACCTAAATGTTCAGTTGTTTCACCCAAATTTTCCTTGTTTTCATCAGAGAACTCAAGTTTCTTCTCCAGAGGTTTAGAAGAAGCAGATCTTTCAGTACAAAAAACTGATTCAGTAACAATTGCCTCATCTATAGTGGCAATCATGCAACATGTTTGAGTACTACTTATAGAGGATGTGTCTGACACCCCACCATCCTTTCCAGTCACAGATTTCTTCTCGATTCTTTTGTTTGGAATAGGAGAGAAGAGATCTCTCTATCGTTTCTTCAGTATTGATGGTGTGCATATGAAGCTTTTGGCAGCACTCTTGAGCACAACATCAGGACTTTCATCATGGGTAGGGGAGCCCCACAATCTCATTGGAGAGGTTACATTCATGGTTGACCGCATCATGAGTTGGGGATTCGGGGGGATTTGGGAGGAGGAGTTGGGGATCCGGGACTAGGGTTTGGGCCGCCGCCGCCGCCGCCACCAGCAGGAGATGGGTGGCTTGAGGGAGGAGAGAGCCAGAGAGGATGGAGTAGGCTGGTGGCTCGGGGGAGAACGCCAGCGGCTCAGAGAGAGCCCGAGGAGGTGGCGGTGCGGAGGAGGGAGCCCGATGAGGCGCCGCGGGAGAGAGCCTGAGGAAGACGCTACATGGAGAAGGGAGGTGGAGCCGGTGCTGGGGGAGGGAGCCCGAGGAGGAGATGGCGTGGAGGAGGGAGGTGGGGCGGTCTGAGGGAGGTCCAGATCCAGATCTGGATTTGGATCCGGGTGAGACCGGCGGGGAGGAGGGCACCAGGGGGAGGAGGGGGAGGGCGCCGGGGGGAGGTGGAGGAGGGCGCCGGGGGAGGAAGAGGCATGCGAGCATGCGGGGGAGGAGGAGGAGGCGGGCGAGCGTGGGGAGGAGGGAGACGCGCGAGCGGGGGCTGTGCGGGCGGGGTTGGGGGTGTCGGTTTTGTGGAATGGCAAAAAGCGGGTAAATAACCAGCAAGTCGAGAGGCAAATGCGGAAGGGGGGTGGTGGGAAGCCGCAGAAGCTGGTCGTCAGTGGCTTTTGGCTTTGAGCTTCATAACGTTTACGTAGAAAGCAGCTTCCGAGAAAGCCACTTCGAAAAGCCAACCCGTTTGTTTCGGCTTCCGGCTTTTCCGACTGAAAAGCCAAAGCCGAAGCCGAAACAAACAGGGCCTTAATGATCTAGTTAGTTTGGAATGTGCTACGGAGAAAGTTTCTGAACTTTCATCTCTAAATTCTCTTTCTAGCACCTACACCTACTATTAATTGGAGATTATGGTGTAGACAATCAATTTCTGGTATATCGAATTTGCATAACTTGTGATCACATGGATGAATTGAAGCTTACTATTCTGGACAACAATTCTTGTTTGCTGAATCTTATTCAATATGAGAGCAAACTAAAATTTAGTGCTCATCCCATGCCTATGTGTTCACCTTTTATTGCACCATCTAGTATGAACAATCTGAATAAAGATGTTGAATTATGGAAGAACTTAAAAATATTTTCACCCTTACTAGATGAATTTGCTATTGCTCAATTGAAATCTGATTATATGAATGACTTGTGCTCTTTGAATTCAATTACTGTGCTGCCCATTCACAGAGCAATGAATAACTCTACTATATACTTCACTTATACTTGCAAATTGAGTTGCAAACTGAACGCTATGAGAAAATATACCTTTGCTGATTTCATGCATGCGCAATCACCTTTAATTTCCAAAGCTTTCTCTATTTCTTTGACACCTGCTGTTGCTAACATTTTGCAGAAAGATGAGAATGCATTGCTACAAGTTCTAAAGCTTTTCTTGCCGCTGGAGGATGAGCGTGAGTCAAGGACGACTCAAATGCAAGAAGGGGAGGATGATGAGGGCATCAACCCTCTAGATACAACCGCTACTCCACATACCAAGCAAGAGTTCAAGCTGGACACATTCTAGAATCCAATTCGGCCTCCGGAGACAGTATCGACTTCAAACGTGCATAACTTCACATACGAAGTCTGATTGAGGTCCACGAGTATTTGATGGAAAGCTTATCACATCCTCTTTCCAACGGATTTGGCCTCACCTCCAAATTCCTTCTGTGCATGTCAGAATCACCAAAAGAAGTTGCTACGTCACCTGTTTTGGCCAAATTGGGCCTTGTAATGCTTGGGCCCAAAGGGAAAGTGCAACCACAGTTGGCCCATACTGCTCACGTGCACTGTTCATGCATGAACAGTACCTTGAATAGTACCATACAATGTTTTCTTAGCTATGTGCGGCTTCCCCTCCCCTATTTAAGGAACCCACACCCCTCTAGTTTTCTTGGATTTTGTTGAGTTAAAAGTTAGCTACAATGCAACTTTGTGTATTGTCTTGTGTCGACTAGACCAACCATAATACCGCTTCGAAATCCCAATTTATCAAGTATTTCAATCTTATTTGCAATTTCAAATTGCTTATTATCTTGTTCTTACGTATTCTTCGATTGCATGTAGGAATATACCTTCGTGGTTAGGTCAACCGCATTCTTGGCACGGTTGATAACAACTCAGAGTGTGGTTTAGCGATTGCTTGGTGTTCTGGTCATGACCGGTTAGAAGCCTGCATTGTCAAAGTCGTTCTCCTCCAAATCGAAGTTATCATCCTATCGAAAGATCAGAACAACCACTGTCTCATCAGACTGCCTGAAACTAATTCATGTTTTTAAGAGATGATAATTGGGGTAGATTATACCCCGGTACTTAAGTAAGACTAGCATGGCGCTTAAGTACAACCTATAACTAGCATAGTTACCACATAATTACTAGGGTGATAAGGGTTTAAGGAAATTCAATCGTCAAGGATGGTATAATAATTATTTAATCATCAAGTAGGCATTTAACTACCTTAGGATCATTTGACATACATTTGCATAAGGAATTAAAGCATGCAATTTGATATTTTAAAAGAATATAATTTGTATAAAATGTATGTTCAATATGATCAAAGTATTGACTCGCCTGAGTCTAAGGCAAGAGGGTCTTGGTCGTCTTGAGCTTGGTCAAATTGGAGATCTCCCGCTTCTTCGAACTCTACTTGGACGGACGTACCAGAAAAAGGACAACCAAGCAAAGAGAACAAATAAATACACAAGAAATAATAAATAAACTCCAAATTAAATAAAACTAAGGCCAAAAGGTAGGTCTTGAAATAACAAATTTTTAGAAACAAATGTCATAATTTTTGGAGTTAAAATGAGTGAGGACGGGAATTTAGAAGTTCTGCAACTAAATTAAATCTTAAAAGAAAATAACAGAAAAAGGGGGAGAGAGAAAAGCTGATAGTGGGGCCTATGGCACAGCCTCTCAGGTGCACGGAAAACCACGTGGACCGAGTCCATGCACGGGCGCGCACGGGTGCGTGTGGACCAAGCCACAGCCGGGCCCACTGGCAGTCAAAGGAGGGGGAGAACTCGGTGAAAAATGAATTAAACACCATTACATACTGTCATTAATGCATCATTAAAATGGAAAATCTTTGCCTAAACCTGACCGAGATTCACTCGGTTTAATACCGCACAGGGTCGGTCAGAAACCGACAACAAAACAGGGGAGGGCCGAGGGCGGCACAGCTTATCATCGGCAAAGAAGGTAGCGGTGGTGCGGGGAAGCAACCAAAAGGGGTTGCTCATCGCACGGCGAAGGTGGTGACGGTGGTGGCGACGCTGAAGAGTCACCGGAGCAGAGGCGCGACAACATGGGCAGCGGCGGCGGCCAAAACTATGGCAACCGGGATTCAGCTACGCTCGATGAAAAATCGAGGGAGCACTAGACAGAGGGGAACTCCAGGAGCTTACCAAGCCAAGAATGGTGGCCGGAGGTGGACGGATGAGGGAGATTGACGGCGATGAAGGGGTCGGCTGAGACTGAAGGAGAAGCGCAAATGCGGCGGCTTCTGTGGAACAAAACTGAAATTGAGTGAGGGGATTGCTTCAAGGAGCTCTAGGACACGAATTGATGTGGGTAGAAGAGGGGGGCTGACCTGGTGCGGCAAGGACCGAGAGGAGGCGTGCGGTGGATTGAACTCGGTGCTTGGGGCTTCGGGCAAACCACAGCAACAAGAGCGAGAGAGGGAGAGTTGGGTTGGGGAAGGAGATGAAGGGGGCTACTCAGGCTCTTTATAGCCAGAGGAGGGGAGTGGAGCCATTAGGTGGCGCGGTGCTGTGTGGGTTGATCGGAGGTCTTGTGGCAAGAGGCAGATGCAAAAAGAGAGCGATGGGATTCTGTGCCTGAGAGGGAGAGGAGGGCTGGGATGGGATAGGGCAAGCATTTACGCACATTGACACGAGGATGCGGTGTGGCCAGGTGAGAGCGGGGCGGGGAAGCCGGGATGCAATGGAGGGAGGGAAGAGCTAGGGGCAGTGGCCCGGGCACAGCACCAAGGCTCTGATGCGAGTGGACGCTAAAGAGCGTGGCGCAGAGGAGCCGGGATGGGTAGCTCCAGGCATGCTCTGGTGTGCACTCTAGCGTGTCTAGGGCGCGTGCTGGGCGCCCGGGCTGGGTTGGGCAAGGGGAAAGAGAGGGAAGGGGCTGAGCCCAGGAAAAGGGCAGAGAGAGGAAAAAGGGCCATGCCCAAGAGAAGTTTCGGAACCAAATTTTTGATTTTGAGATGAGCTTTTTAATTTGAGTTAAGCTTTTGCAACCAAATTGAAATTATGAAATTACTGAACAAGATCTGAAAACAGGATGTTACAACTGGACAGATAAATAATAATCTGTTGCTTAAGTGTGATTACCCTCGGGATAATAACACGGGGCACCACAACTGGCCTTCATGATGTAGCATTGGTTTGGGGGTGGCCTAAGGATTGACCTTTCTTCATGGGTGCACTCTGCCAGTTCTGCTTCTTGATCTGTCGTCGAGGACTATCCACTTGAAGTCAATGAATGAGACTAAGATTGGAGATATTGAGCTTTACAAAATTATTGATCCTTCCCAGAACAGTGGGAGCCTTTCAACCATTCCTGGTACAATTAGTTATATTCCCCCAGGTAAGAAAAAACTAATTTGATTCAATTTGAGCACTTAATTATCAACTTAAGCTAAAATAGTTGAGGAGTGAATATTTTATGTTATTCATTGTCGATGTCATCTATTTATGGTTCATAGCGAAGTCATCAAATAATTTGGCCCACTGCAATTCTGTTTGAACATTAGGTGCAAACTTTCATTGACCACAATTTTGTCTAATCTGAAATGCTTGATTTGTTTTCTAAATTTTCTAGAGGAAATAATTTTCTTTCTTTCACCCTCTTGATTTAGGTTCACCCCATCCAATGTGTTGTCATCTACCACATTTGTAGTCTGTCTGTTAGTCATCCAAATTGAAACATTTCTCCTACTCCGAACAGGTTTAATTATAATTCAAACATATAGGTGCTCCATAGTACAACTATGTCCTAAGATCTTGCCCTTCAGTAGACTAGCAAAAATGGTGTAATTGTTTCCACAGTTCAGAAGAGATAAAAAATATACTAATATTAAATTTCATTGAATTATGATTGCAGAGTATGCATACACCCTGAGGCTGATGATGGCTGGCAACGTGTATAGCTTTGGAGTCCTTTTATTAGAGTTGTTGACCAAGAAATTCCAAGTTAGCCAAGTGGGCTACGCCGATATGTCGTAGTCAGGGATGCACCTCACCACGATGTACATACATGAGATACTTTCTTCAGTTCACATGGTGAATATTTGCATGACCTTGAGACTTTGAGCTAATGTTCTACAATTGTTAATAGTTCAGTGGTAGGTGATTTCCCTGCTATTTGTTCTAATTTTAGACTGCATAGCTATATGTGTATGCATGGATGGCAATTTTTAGTGTAGGGGTAAATCAATTATGTTGGCCTGAACTGCCTCGGGTTTCATGTTTGCAAGAAACTATGAAGTTTTTGTTTATTGATATAGCTGTGCATGTGACATGATAGACGAAGCATAGTATTAAACTGATTCTTTTCCTAAGCTGGTAGTTTCAGATTGATCTGAATGTAGTATCACTACTACAAAACAGGCTATAGTAGACGCCCCATCACAAACGGTTCCTTTGGAACCGCTCGTGTTGGGTATTGCCGACTGCTGGTGGCGGGAAGCCTATCACGAGCGGTATTTTTAGAACCGCTCGTGATAGTCATCTATCCTGAGCGGTTTGTGACTAGAACCGTGCGTGATATTACTGACGGTTCTATTCACAAACCGTGCGTGATAATCACGAAATCACGCACGGTTCTCTCGAGAACCGTCTATGTAATATCATGAGCGGTTCTCAATAAGGACCGCTCGTGATTTCGGGATTATCACGATGGTTTTCGTGAGAACCGCTCGTGATGATATCTGACGGTTCGAATGAGAACCGCTCAGGATAACAATTATCACGACGGTTTTTATTAAGAACCGCTCGTGATATCCGTTGGGTATAAATTGAGCGACACATCCCTCGCCGCCACCGCCGCCATGTTCCTTTGCCAGCTTTGCGCCGTGCCTCTGCCACTGCCTCTGCCGCGCGCGGTTTGGATAATCAACCGACCCCCTGCTGCTGGGCTCCACTTAGATCTGCTAGCTAGCTTCTCCTCTCCCAGGTGCCAGGCCACTTCCCTGCCCTAGCTCCTCCAACCTGCGGCTCCTCCCCTAATTAAACAGATGAAGTAATACTGATTATCCTTTATCCACTCTATTGATTAGTGAATTTCCCTGATTTTGCTACTCTGTACATAGACCCTAATGTTTTGTTTTCTTTGTTGTATTCCTTAATCGGAAGCATAGGGTTTAAGTTTCAATTAATACTACTTGATGGGAAAAGGCAAAACGTACGTACATCTAGCTCTCAATTTGATGGACCCTAATTCCAGAAAATGAAAAGCAAAACATGTAGCCTTTAATTAATCTAGTGTAATTCCTTTGTGCAACGATTAGACAAAACGAGTAAGTACGTGCAAAGAAGTGAAAGTTTTAATCAGAACTAATTTCATGAGTAGTTTTCTAGAACAGATTAAAAAGTAGAATTTATGACACACCAAGATAAGTCACATGTGCAATGATCTATTTTATATTTCCTCCATTTATATCCATGAAGAAAGCGTCATCACGGTGGTTTATTGTTTCAATTATATCAAAAGCGGATACCAGCATAATCGCTACGACCAACTTGCTAGTTATTAGGATCTTCCTCTTGTCTTTTGTCTCGTATCTAATCAACAATCATGCGGATAATCAATAATTATCCGCTGCGCTTGACTTAGAGAGGAGAAGGTTGACCCTTGCCCTAAGCGCCTCCAACACCCGCCACCTCCTCCCCATTCGCCACCTTAGAGAGGAGAAGGAAAGGAGAGGAATCGTATTTTCTTCGTGAGCTCCGAGGGTAACGATCTATAACCCATTATGTTTGCTATAAATTAATCGCTAATCAATTTTGACACTAATTTGTTACATGCGTAGTGTAGATGGATCAAAACTGGATGTACAGTGTGAACCGTGTGAGTCAAGAGTACATTAATGGCATGGTTGCTTTTAGAAGAGCCACGAAAGGTGATATGTTGAAGAAGAGGATAAATTTTGTGTCTTGTCCATGCATTGATTATGTAATCAAGATGTTTAAAACGCGCGCAAATAGAAGCGCACTTGATTGAAGGGTTTCAAAAAGGGTATACATGTTGGACCAGTCACGGTGAAGAGCAGATTATTACACATGAAGTTAGTAATGACGGCATCGCCGAGGAAGTCATCGATATGCCGGATGTGGACTGTACTGCTTTTGATGAGGATAGGTCACACGATGACAATCTAGATCAGATGCTACGCGATGCAGAAGAGAACTACAGTGAGAGAGAGTTTTGTAAATTCGAGGGCTTAAGGGAGGACTCGGTGAGACCTTTGTTCCCTAGTTGCAAGCTGGAATATACAAGGTTGTCAACCGTGCTTGAATTGCTGAAATTGAAGGCAAGCAATGGTTGGTTCGATAAGAGTTTCACGGCGTTGTTAGGTCTCCTAGCGGACATCCTTCCGGAGGAAAACGTGTTGCCCAGCACCACCTATCAAGCAAAGAAGGTTATTTGTCCATTGGGAATGGAAGTAGAAAGAATACATGCATGTCCAGAACAATTGTATCCTCTCAGTAAAGAGTATGCAGACATGCATGTATGTCCGTGTGCAAAGCATCCCGATACAAGCGTCAGAATACTGCTAAGGTGAAGCAAGGACCTCCTGCTAAGATGTTGTGGTATCTGCCTGTGATCCCACGTTTGAAGCGTTTATTTGCGAACCCAAAGGAGGCAAGATTGTCGTTGGCACTCGAGAGGAGCGTAAGAGAGATGGAAAGCTAAGACACCTGCCGATTACGCCGGTGGAGAAACTTCGATCGGAGCTTCCAAGAGTTCGGTGCGGAACCGAGGAACATAAGGTTAGGGTTGAGTACAGATGGAATGAATCCTTTCGGTAACATGAGCAGCCGACATAGCACCTGACCCGTGAATCTATGTATGTACAACCTTCCTCCTTGGCTGTGTATGAAGCGGAAGTACATTTTGATGTCACTACTTATCCAAGGGCCGAACCAACCTGGGAATGATATTGATGTGTACCTAGCATCATTGCTGGAAGATCTTGTGACACTGTGGAACGAAAGGGTATAGGTATGGGGTGCGTACAAACGAGAGAACTTCACTTTACGCGCCATGTTGTTTTGCACCATCAATGATTTTCCTGCCCTTGGTAACCTGTCGGGCTTCAGTACAAAAGGAGCCAAAGCCTGTCCGCACTACTTAGATGCTACAGAGAGTGTATGGCTGAACAACTCGCACAAAACTGTGTATATGCGTCACCGTAGGTTCCTTCCCAAGAGTCACCCATACCGCAAGATGAAAAAAACAATTCGACGGAAATAAGGAGAACGATTCAGCTCCAAGGGCTTTTAGAGGGAAAGAGGTCTATGATATGGTTAAGGATATCGATGTTGTGCTTGGGAAGGGACGTAAATTAAGAACCCGTGAGAAGAACATCTAGAAGAAGCGGTCAATTTTTTGGGACTTGCCTTATTGGGAGCACTTAGAAGTTCGCCATTGCATCGACGTCATGCACGTAGAGAAGAATGTATGTGATAGCTTGATTGGTCTCTTGCTGAACATTAGTGGCAAAACAAAGGATGGTGTTAACGCACGGCGTGACTTGGTTGATATGAACATAAGGACTGAGTTAGCACTGGAAGAGACCAATACAGGATGAACGTACCTTCCCCCAGCTTGCTACACTCTATCCAAGGCCAAGAGAAATGAAGCGTGCGAGCTTGCATGGGTGAAAGTCCCATCCGTTACTCCGCTAACATTAAGAACCTTGTTTCTATGCAAGATTTGAAATTAATTGGTATGAAGTCTCATGATTGTCATGTCTTGATGACACAAATGCTTCTGTTGCAATTAGAAGTATCTTGCCGAACAAGGTCCGAGTAGCAATCTTGAGGTGTGTTATTTTTCAACTCAATTGCTCGGAAGATCATTGATCCCCAAGGACTAGATGCTCGCAGCCGAGGTGGTGACCACTCTATGTCATCTTGAGATGTATTTCCCTCCGTCATTTTTCGATATCATGGTCCATCTCATTGTTCACCTTGTGAGAGAGATAAAGATATGCGGCCCTGTGTTCTTACGTCATATGTACCCATTCGAGAGGTACATGGGAATTCTCAAGTCCTACGTACGGAATCGATCTCGACCGGAGGGCAGCATCATAGAAGGTTATGTAACCGAAGAGGTCATTGAGTTCTGCGTCGACTACATGGCTCAGGTGGAACCGATAGGTGTGCCTCTATCCCACCATGAGGGGAGACTGGATGCTATCGGGACTATCGGAAGGAAATCAATAACTCCCGATCTGGATACGTACGCTCAAGCCCATTTCATGGTCTTGCAACACATGACCCAAGTGTCCCCGTACATCGACGAGCACAAAGACATGGTGCACCAATGTAATCCGCACCGGTCGGAGGTTTGGATCACGAGAGAGCACAACCGCTTGTTCAACGAATGGTTAAAGGTGCGAATCATCGGGAGGTCATCAAGTGATGACACGCCGCTATGGTTGGCACGAGGGCCACAATTTACAATTGTCGCATGGCAAGGATCGACATAAATGGGTACACATGTTATACGGCACTCGGGATAGGAAGAGCTGATCCAAAACAGCGGTGTCCGTGATAGATGCATTCAAGACCGATGGGATGAGGAGCTCCTACTATGGGCAAATAGAGGAGATATGGGAGCTCGACTACGTGCTTTTCAAGATCCCCCTATTTCGGTGCCGTTGGGTCCATCTCCCACAGGTGAAGGTCGACAAGTATGGTGTCACTACCGTGGACCTCGAACGTGCCGGATACAAAGATGAACCATTCGCATCAAGCAACCAAGTTGTTCAAGTCTTCTATGTAACCGACCCGGCAAATAAGAAGCGCCACGTAGTTCTTCATGGAAAAAGGAGGATTGTCGGAGTTGAGAATGTAGTGGACGAGGAAGAATACAATCAATTTGACGAGTTGCCTCCTTTCGGAAACGGCATTAGGCTCGAGGAAGAACCCAGTGAGGAAGCTAGCTATATGCGCGTCGATCATCACGAAGGCCTATATCTTAATTAAGAATTTACTCCAATGTACTTGTCATATTTGATATTGATGTCAATGTGTGGACGTACATTGTAATGTGGTATCAAAATTGGTTTCACTTGATTTGGAGTTGAGTTGAATTAGATATGGAATTTTGAAGTCAAATGTGTTATATCCGAACTTGTCATCATACTTGTCACGTGTTAGAATTCATATGGACTTGTCATAATTGTCATCATACTTGTCTCACCAGTTCACTATGTTTTGTCGGGATATTTATGTCTCACCGGAGTTCACTATGTTTTGTCGAGGATATCATAAGTTGTCATCGAGTTTTATGAGCTATCACGACGGTTTTATAATACAAATGCTCAGTGATAATAATATCACTGAGCGGTTTGTAATGAGAACTGCATGCGTGATATTTTCATATCACAGACGGTTCTCATTACAAACCGTCTGTGATATTATTATCACAGACGGTTCTAATTACAAACCGTCTGTGATATACTTTTTATAAGGCGGGAAACGCTAGGGTTTTCCTCTCACTTCTCACTTACTCTCCTGCGCCCCTTACGCTCTCGCGCGCTCGTTCGCCTCCTCTAGGGTTTAGGGCTCGCCTTCACCACCGACTACAACCTCGGCGCCGCCGCCCTCGACATTGGCGCCCCCGACCTCTGCGCCGCCGCCCCCGACCTCGGCGCCCCCGACCTCGGCACCTTCGACCTCGGTCTTTGCCGCCCGACCTCGGCGCCTGCTCACCTCCCACCAGAAGCCCGGCGTCGCCGCCGCCGACCTCGGTGCCGCCGCCCGACATTGGCGCCTCCGACCTCGCGCCGCCGTCCTCCTCCCGTGTCGGCCTCCTCCCTCTGCACCGGCCTTCTCCCCGCCGTCCTCCTCCCGTGTCGACCTCCTCCCACCTCCCTCCTCCCCAGATCGGCCTCCTCCCTCCTCCTTGCACCGTGAGTTCTTGTGCGGCATCCTCTCTGTGAGTATTGCTCCTCCTGCGATTCGGTTGATCTTTGCATATATATATATATATATATATATATATATATATATATATATATATATATATATATATATATTTGATGCTAGTTGCAAATTGATCGATGGGCTTTGTTGACATGCTCTATGATGAACTACATCTTATATCGGGATTGAATGTGATAGTTAGTTCATACTTGAGCTCTATTGTATTACTTACTCGTCAATATGATCTAATGTTAATTGGTTACTTTCGGTTGAGCTCATAGTTTCATTGCAAATTGATCGAGTGGGCTTTGTTGACATGCTCGTGATGAACTCATCTTATCTCGAGATTGAATGTGATAGTTAGTTCATACTTGAGCTCTATTGTATTACTTGCTTTGTCAATATGTTGTATCGTTAATTGGTTACTTTCGGTTGAGCTCATAGTTCTATTGCAAATTGATCAGCTTGTATTGACTAGTTTGTGATTCTTCTAGTAGTCTGATGAGCTCATTCAACTTTTCATTTGCCATCTTGATCTCTATAGTCAACCTCTGCTTGATCGAAGTTTAATCTGTTTTAGATTAACAGTTGAGATCATTTGACAGTTAAGCAAAGTATTGTTTAGAGCTCATAGTTTGAATTTATATTATCATATTCATTTCATGAAGAGTATAGACAATAGGATTGAGATGGCAAAGACTTGTTCTTTAGCTACTCTCCTTCTGAGAGCACATAATATCATCAATCAATATGTTGGAATAGTGTAATCGTGCAATCGTTAATCTCTAGACCTTTTATTGGTCGAGAGTTTAATCCAAACGGTTCTTATTAAGAACCAAATGTGATTCCTTCGCATTTCCTTAGAGAAGCTGGTGGATTAAGGAGTGTTAAATTCTTTAGGAATTATGCTTTAATGCTAATTAATTTTGTTGGGATTAATTCTGAAATTTTGTTTCTATGTTGGGATTAAACCTTTTCTTAGCATTTCCTTAAATCGATCATTTTACTTGATTCTAGTTCTATGTCTTCATTAAAGGCTAGTCTTACGTACATGAAGCATTAAACCTTTGCTTAGCATTTTCTTCGTCGATCTGACACACTTGAGTGTACCTTTGCTTCATGCCAATCCTCCACCGGCATGAAGCGGATGGTACACTCTAGTGTGTCTGCTCGATGAAGTAGGCTCGAGCAAAGATAGGCTCTGCAAAAGATTTGTATCACTAGTTTCTATCTATATAAAGATCACAAGAGAAGTGGTGGATTAAGGAGTGTTAGAATAGGAGCAGGAGGCGGTGAGCCCTAGAGCATTAAACCTTTGCTTAGCATTTTCTTCGTCGATCTGACACACTTGAGTGTACCTTTGCTTCGTGCGATCCTCCACAAAGACAAAGCAAATGGTACACTCCAAAGGTGTCGAGCTCGATGAAGTAGGCTCAGCAAAGATTTGTATCACTAGTTTCTATCTATACAAAGATCACAAGAGAAGCTGGTGGATTAAGGAGAGTGTTAGGAGTGTTAGAATAGAAGCTCATGGATTAAGGAGTGTTAGGAATGTTAGTAGTCTGTATGAGCTCATTTAACTTTTCATTTGCCATCTTGATCTCCATAGTCAACCTCTGTACTTCTTCCTGAGATTAATTGTTTCATATTTATGCTGGAATGTTAGTAGTCAGTATGAGCTCATTCAACTTTTCATTTGCCATCTTGATCTCTATAGTCAACCTTTGTACTTCTTCCCGAGAGAAAGTAAGCGAGATGGCAGAGGCATCGTTTTCGCCGCCACACCGACGCATGAGATGGAAGAGGCGCCGACGAGGCCGCCAACACCGACCCTTGAGATGGAAGAGGCGCCGACGAGGCCGCCGTCACCGTCGGCGATAATGACACGGAAGCGAGATGGCAGAGGACAATTGAAAATGCCTACGGCCGGTGGTCATCACGAGGTCGATGACTTTGGGGTCCCTCGAGTCCCAAGAGATCAGTGCGAGATTCCGGACCATCTGCGGGATACTTGCAAGGAACAGGTCCTCATCACCACACCAAGGTGGAAGGACTGACGAAAGAAGCGAAGGCGCTGTGGGACGTAACTTTCAGAGAAGTTCACTATTCCGTAGCACATGTGGCACGCGTGCGACGGACGGCGATGCTCATGATGGGTAAATCGTGGAGGACCTTCAAGAGCATTCTTGTCACGAAGTACGTGAACACGGGTCAGACGCCCTTCACGCAGTATAAATTCTTGACGCGGGAAGCATGGGACACCATTGTGGCTATGAAAACGTCGGCCGAATTTAAGGAGCAAAGTGCGGCGCACAAAGCTCTCCAGACACGAAACACTCACCCGCACAGACTCGGCACCACTGGGTACGCGGGTAAATACGAGGAATGGGCGGCGGAGAAGGAGAACCCGTTTCCTGATGTCACAGACCCGCGTTCCCTAAGCTGATTAAAAGTGAGGGCACAAGTCTCGTCTTCGGGCAGCATCTCCTTCACAAACCCGGCAGACCAGGAAGTGTCCCAACGTGTGGTAAATATGTCGAACTACTAAGTTGTTAATAAGTCCATAACTTCATAGTGCCTATAATAACGTGATGACCTCTTGCAGCGTGACTTGACTGCCCAAGCTTCCCAAGGCTCCTTCCATGCAGACAGGGAGAAGGATATACTATCTACGGTCTTGGAAAACAAGGAGCACCCGGGTCGCACGCGAGGCCTTGGGGTTAACGTACCTTGGAGTCATGGATTCGTGGACGACTACTACACGTATAGGACTAGGAAGAGATCCAAGGCCGAGCACGACAACCAGTTGGTACAGATGATTACTAACCAATTTCAAGTAGAGATGGCAGCATTGCGGAGTCAAATGGATATACTCATGAGCCAGCAGTCGCAAGCCGCCCCCGCTAATTCGGGAGACAGTCCTCCTCGACGTCGGAGTAGCGTCGCGTCCGTGCATAATTGTGAACATGACGACGTCCGATTACCGATAGATGACATCAAGGTAACGTACATCTATGGAATGCACCAAAGATAGACCTATAGGACGCCTTAGCTAATTGCATATCGCTTTGTAGGAGTCGGCGCCAGAAGCTCAAGTGAGGATGGATGGGTCCTTTGTATTGAGGTCTTGCAGGGATGGTGTATCCATACGAGGAAGGGCGGCAAAGACGGCGGTGCCACCGGCGCAGTTACGCCAGGTCCAGTGGATATGGTACATGTCAATTTTCGAGCCGCCCCGTGAAGATTTGCCGAACAAAGAGATCACAACACTAGGGATGCCGTCCTCTCTTTTATCAAGTGGCCCAAGAAGAACATCGCTCGACCCAAAGGTGTTACGATCCGACACGACCATTCCTCTCCAACGGACCCTCGATGACTCCACCTCATGTTTCGCCTCGAAGGCCACCTCTTCGATTCCGTGGAGAAGATGCCGAAGGAACAGCAAAAGCGTGCCGACGTATCGGTTCCCGAGTCGTCTCACAAAAAGACACTGCCAATCGCTAAGGCCAAATTGAAATCAACGAACGTTAAGGCGCCTCCCAAGTCCGAGAAGTCCGCGATACCTAGGAAGTCCGCGATACCTGGGAAATACATCATCGGAAAACCGCAGTGCTCGACGCAGATAATGCACGTTGGATATGCTTGTCGCTTTGCACGCTGGTACTTGGACAAGACCAAAAGAAGGGATGCGATCATCGAATCACCGTCGACACGAGGACAAGCATTTCTTCAGCGGACGAGGTACTTCGTCGTGGGCTTCAATGATTTATTTGAACTATTCAACCTCGTTGGCCTCGACGTCTCGCTTCTACGATGTTGGACACTATAAGTGCGTACAATCAAGTTCTACATTCATCTAATACCGATAAATATCACAACTCATTGCTTATGTATAGATACATGCTGCAAAATGTCCGGGAATGGAAAGAACCGGTGGGTTTCCTCGACCCACACGTGGTATCGTTGCAAACCATCCAAGAAGACTCGTCCTTCGTCGAGAAATACATAACGAGGTCATTGCTTCTACAGAGGAACATGAAGTACATAGTGGTGCCCTACAACCAGGGGTAAGTGTCACTACTTGCTATACAAATTTCATTTGTACTTTATACGCAGCACGAACTTAGGTTTAATGACTATAGTGACATACATGAGTAGGTACCATTGATCCTTTTAGTTATTATACCCGGGAGGAACCATGTGATATACCTTGATTCCCTAAACCGCAACAAGCACGACTTCAAAGACTCTAAGAGGAATACTGAGAGGTATGCTCATTTCCTCCTTACATAACTCTATTGTAGTCTTCATTCGCTTGAAATGGCCGATGATAACTTTTTGAATCATGTAGGTCGCTCATCAATTATGTTGCCAACAAAGGAATATACGATGGAAAGAGCGCCTAACTAACACAGTGATGGATTTTCCGATGCGCTACAACACAATAATCCTATATCATACTTCATAATAACGCCTCTAACCGACTATACCTATATATGTAATTCTATTTTTGCAAAGGCCTTGAAAAAAAGATGATGAGTTATGTGCAATCTACGCCCGCTATCATATGCAAACTAATCCTTAGAGCTAGGAAGAAGGATCCCGAGGTTTGTCAATCTCAAATAATTATTTCCTAATTATAAATTTAAATATATATATAGCTTACCACTTTACTCTTAATTGGTAGCGATGTGTCTTGGATTTACAATGTGATTCACTCGTTGCGGAAGAGATCAAGGACATTCGAGGGAAGCTCTGCACCTTTATCAACACGGAAATCATTAACGACAATGGAGAGTTTCACTCCGTCGCCAACCGAGAGCATCACCCCGCCGACACCTCTCAACGTAAACAATTGTAATCCAGTTGTAACTATAGCGACAATACTTGAACAAATGCGATCTTTTGTAATTTATTTTGAGTAATGATCACTTTGAGTTGTCATGGCTTGAATCTGTTTTTGTGCATGCTTGAATCTGTTTTTGTGAATGCTTGTTTTCAGAGGGCATGGCTAGCAATTCCTGAGGCTAGCCAGGAAAACAGCAAAATTGTGGGCAGGGGGTATGAGCTATCACAGACGGTTTTTTCTTAAAACCGTCTGTGAAGGCAAGTATCACGAGCGTTTCGATCGAAAACCGCTCAGGATTCGAAATATCACTGCACGGTTATAAAACAAACCGTGCGTGATAGGAGAATATGATGACGGTTCTACATAAAAGCCGCTCGTGATATTCGAAATCACTGCACGGTTTTATTTAGAACCGCTCGTGATATTCTCGAATCACGACGGTTTTAGTAGAAACCGTCTGTGATGATCGCTTTCACTGCACGGTTTTTAATAAAACCGCTCAGGATATTTCGTATCACGACGGTTTTTACCGCTCGTGATAATATCTCGTTATCACGCATCAACAACATAGATGGTTCGGAAACCGTCTGTGATGATGGTTCCGAACCGTCTGTGATGTGGCTTCCTGTGGTAGTGTATGCTGCTACAAAAGTTGATAGCGCTAGGTATTGCCTCATATGCATGAATTCCGACATCTCTTTAAGTATGAAGCTCTTCCATTCTGTTGGAGCTAATCCTGCCAAAGCTGATATTACAGAGTTTGAGTAGGAGCCTGTTAGAGTAGTCAGTGTATCTGAAGTCAGTAATAAGTTGGTGTTTTCCATATCCGAGTTGAATAGCTTCCATATCAGAGTCAATGTATATGTCAGTTTAGCAAGCCTTTATAAGGACATGTTGGGTCTTGTAAGTTGAAGAAGAGATAAGTAATAGAAAAAGACTGCAATTGCAACACCACAAAAGAGCCTTGTTTTCGTTCGCTACTTGTTTCAAGTATTGTTCATTGTTTCGAGTAGTGTTCATTGTTTTGAGTACTGTTCATCGTTTCGACTACACGTGGTCGAAAGGAAGTTTTGACTACACCTGGTTGGAAGGAGGTTTCGACTACACGTGGTATTAGAGTAGTGTATGAAAATCGGTCCTCGACATTCAGAGAATTACCCAACTTGGGCCAAATGGGTAATCTCTCAATTGAGAATCAGCGTATGGAAGCTCGACTTCGAGCTTTCATTTCGATTGTAGACGAAGATCCATTGGGAGCCATTGGGTTTTTCTTCTCGAGTCAGAGGACCGATTTTCATACACTTTTCTAATACCACGTGTTGTTTCAAGCTTCAAACTTTAGATGTTCTGAAGTTCAGACAACTACCTCAATCGCAATTGTCAAAATGATGAACAGTAACTGAACCAACAGAACAAGAACAGAGCAATTCCTAGTGCAAATTGGTGCACCTTTTCTTCCAAAAATCGGTGCACCTTTTCTTCCAATCTCCCATTTATTTATACTCAGGATTACAACCTAAAACTATAATCACTATGCCCGAAACAGATTACAAATCGAAATACAATTCGATCAAAATTCAGAAGACGCAAAAGGAAAAACTAACTCTATAACTTGACTCTGCATCTGAGTCTGATATAGTCTCGGATTTTAACTTCAACCAAAACTTCTATAACTCAAAACTGAAATCAAAAGGAAACTAAGGGAAGGATTAATTCCAACACATTCTCTCAACAATCTTGATGTTGATGCCATATTTGACATTCCCTTTTGTCCTCATTGGTCTGAATACTTAACCACATACATGATTTTGTCCACAAGAATAGATGGTTTGAATAAATGAATCAAACAATATCTTCATAGTGCCAACGAATATATCCAACAGTTTAGTGAAAACTAAAATTCTTTTGTTCATTCCTGCTACCAACTTTATAAGTTCTAACAAATACAATGTTACTATAGATATTTTTAATGTCATACTAGAGATAAAGAATGGGAGGTGATGGAAATGTTGCTCACTCCTAATATTTCCATTAAACAACCAACAAGGGTATCAACGTCATCAACTTCTATCTTGAGATATGCACATTACTGATTTACCCATGCACCACTATTTCTTTCTTTCTTTTCTTCTTCTTCTTCTTCTTCTTCTTCTTCTTCTTCTTCTTCTTCTTCTTCTTCTTCTTCTTCTTCTTCTTCTTCTTCTTCTTCTTCTTCTTTTGTTATGTACAGGACAATCATCTTGTGTTGAATCGTAGGATCTGGTTGATGCATATTCTTTTCAGCAATGTAGGCAACTAGCAAACTAGAGTTCATTGCTAACCTTTGATTCTTGTATTTTGGTTTCCAAAGGGCTTCTTGTTGTGCACAACTTCTACCAATGGTGTACAAAATGAAAGGGGTCCTCAAGGTCATCTCTCAAATCTTGTTGGCCCAGCTCCCGGAGAGAACTCACTCATCGGTTCTCTTTCTAGTGTTTCACACGCGCACACACACAAGAATCACGGTGGAAGAGAAAAAATATTCGCACACAAGAACTTTGGTGCTCGACTGCAACCTGCCTTGCCAAAGCGTTTTGTTTTCTCTATTCTATATTGAAACACATCTGATTACATGTCCTTTTAAAGAATACCTAATCAACTTGCTAACCAAGCCAAAAACTAAACACGGAAAGCCTAACAAATGAAATAAACTAATTTGATCTGATGCTGATTGCATAAGGATCCTAATGCCCTATTACTTGGCAAGTCTAGAATAATTTCCAACAATCTCCCCCTAATCTAGACTTGGTGCCTCTTATTCACATCTCGAAGGCTGATCTTCTGACGCGTCTCCAAGAAGTTCTGTCTTCCCACTGGGCACGGGTTAGCAACACAAGCTCCCTTTGTGTGTCACTGAAGCCACGCAACCACTTCTCTATCATGTGGTGCACTCTTTGAGGGATAGTATAGTCGCCCTCGCCACGCGACCACTCTTGAGGGACAATACATTCACCCTCGCTATCAGCGACTGTGAACATGGGCGCCACCGCAGGCCATGCACCTGGCAATTCTTCTCTCGGAGACATGAAGATGGCCGCCAATGCCATCCTGCCTTGCCGGTTGTCGATGACGCTCCTTGGTAGCAGGTATTTGGGAGACATGCCACCTCCACTCTTCACCACTACCTCTTTGCTGCCACAACTTCATCACCAGTGGCACGACTAACCGGGTGACTCCGACCTCCGATTCTTCTTGCAACGACAGCCTCCATGCCATCGCCGTTTGTTGGCCTCATCCTGACTCGTTTCCCGGCGGCTTTGCACCGCCTCACCTTGTCGTCGTCAGTCTACTCCGCGGCGATCACATCACTGCCACCGATGCACACGTCACGTGCGATTTCAGCGCATCGTGCTGGCCTCGCCATGGCCGCGCGAACCTTTACCGTCACGTTCCTGGTGCACGGTGCTGCATCTGGCCTCGTCACCGGTGCCCCATACACCTCCACCCAATGTGATGGCTCTCCTCATCACGGAACCGCATGCTCTACCCACGTGCAAGCACCAACGTGCCCACCTACGCTCGATGCACCGCTGCGCCACCGAGCTTGCCGCTGGAATGCAGTTTGGCCAATCCATCGCTATGCGCGGCACAACCCTACTCTGATACCAATTGTTGGCCTAGCTCCCAGAGAGAACTCACTCATCGGTTCTATTTCTAGTGTTTCACACGCACACACACATAAGAATCACGGTGGAAGAGAAAAAATATGCGCACACAAGAACTTTGGTGCTCGGCTGCAACCTGCCTAGCCAAAGCGTTTTGTTTTCTCCATTATATATTGAAACACATCTGATTACATGTCTTTTTAAAGACTACCTAATCAACTTGCTAACCAAGCCAAAAACTAAACATGGAAAGCCTAACAAAGGAAACAAACTAATTTGATCTGATGCTGATTGTATAAGGATCCTAACGCCCTATTACTTGGCAAGTCTAGATTAATTTCCAACAAATCTTTGGTATGTGGTTTTCATGTGTCTGAATCTGAAGATTTTAGTTCGGTTGGGACAGCTCTTATGTGCACCATGCTTGTTGTGATAAAAGAGCATCAAATGGAGATTGGTCATCCAATAGACGTGAAGCATGTCATGCATATCGGTTGGGACAGCCCGATAGGGAGTGATGTCTCTCCCAGCTGGGTGCATATATAACTGAATTCAGAACAAGGCTATAACTCTCTTTTGATCCATTGCCTGCTTGCCTCCATTAGTCATGATTTGTTAGGAAGCTGAGCTATCTCAAATTTCTTTTGTAGATGAATGACATGAAGGGGTTACTAGACTTTTCATCGTTGAACAATTTCGGACCCTCAACAAGGAGTCAGGGACCACTTGGGCTTCTCAAGGTATTTTAGATCCCCTGCTGAGGGTCTAAAATTGTTCATTTGAGAAATTGCATGGCTTGGTCAGTTTATGCTGGAATAGAAGGTTGACTGCATGCTAGAATGTATTTGTTCTTTTTTGTTATAGATTACATTAGACTTCCTAATTTTGGGAAGCAAAGCAATTGCATACTCATATAGACATTGATGAAAATATTTAGGGATATGCTCTAGCAGGATAACAATTCTTAGAAGTTCGGTGGATTGGTATATTGATTAAAAAAAATGAATGTACAGAATGTAAATAATAGCGTAGGTCCAAGTTGCATCAGACTTCTTAATTTTGGGAAGCAAAGCAACTGCATACTCACATAGACAATGATTAGACTATTTAGGGATAAGCTCTAGCTGCATAACAATTCTTACAAGTTTTTTGAGTTGGTATATTGATCAAAAAATGAATATACAGAATGTAAAAAATAGCATAAGTCCAAGTTGCATGACCTTTCAAGTTCATATATATATACTGAGCTTGGATACAGCAAAAAGAAATAGTTGCAAAACCCCATCTCCTGAGCTTGGGTATGCAAATTGAGTTAAAGTGTTTAGAGAATAAATAGAGCACTATCGATATAAGAAAGTCGAACAGCAAAGAATTATGCTTAGTTTGCCTTTGATTTAGTATACCAACTAGAAACTAAACTGTTTCACATGAAATGATATTTGTGTCTTTTACAACATAGAGTGAATCATTTTCTAATCCCAGTTAACAATATATTTGTTACCCATGCAGGGCCTCCGTAGTTCAGTTAAGATTGCTGAGTTTGGTTCGTCCATTGTTCTATGGTTGATTGATCCCTGATTGTTGCCTCCCTCCACATGATAGGTGAATGGTTTCTTTGTATATCAATTTTCCAGTTTTTTTATATTGTATACTTACGCCACAACAAACACCACACAAACATCTACCAAATATCATATATTCAACGAGCGAGCGCAGCATAGCATGCTATACCATCTAGTAATAATAATGCATGATGGAAGAGCCGGATTACTAGTAACTAGTACGATTAGTAACACCAGGATCAATTATCCAAGGAGTAAATGTAGAGTTATGTGGGTTCTGTGAGTAGTTCACACCTCAAGATGCATGGAAGCTGGAGATAGATCCAGAAAGACCTTCATTGGAAGCAGGAATTATTGGCGCGGCGAAATAGTAAAAATAGACTCCCTCCCCTGCACGTGCCAGTGAATTGGCAAAAAAATGACACCAGTTCCGTGCTCAAATACGATAGTAGGGACATAACATCCGCCCAACCGTTCGGTAAGCCACGTGGAGGCCTTCTATTGCCCGGATCCCCTTGCCGCTCCCCTACAGCCTGGACCCGTGCAGCGCGGCAGGCTAACTTCTTGGATAAAGGAGCTAACAAAAGGTTTCAAGCAGTATAAAAGTTGATGCGTAGACTGAACATAATGTGATGCAGTGTTGTGTTTTGACATGGCTATACATGCATATGCGTTGAGGATGCTCGCTAGCATAATGTGGGACTATTACAAGCCTATGTTTTCCCATCTTGACAGGCTGAGAGACCATGTGGAGGTCGTCCCGTGTGTGTGATGAGTAATTGACATAGGTTTAGGAAGTCGAGTTTGGTTTGGGTGGTTTGGACCATGTCGTTGCGTGGTGCAACAGGCTCAGTCGGTTTGGTCAAACTTGGTCGTATGGGATTAGGATGCATATTCTTTGATTCGACAAGTTTGGATTTTGTCATGGTAAGTATGTTGGTATTTACGCTTTCATGTATCGAGCGGTGCTATTTGATGTGTTTCTTGTCTGTGTGATCGCAGGACATCGGGTGGAGTCGTGGCGAGACACGGTGGACCGGACTAGGTGCGTGGCACCGAGGTCGAACGGTCGGGATGTGTCAAAGACGCGTGGACTCGAGGTGGTTGCGAGGCGGCGAGACGAGGAGTCGCGGAAGCTTCGGAAGGTGCGGAGGGGCGAAACGGGAATTTCGCAAGGTCGCTGGCAAGCGGAGCGGCTCCGTTGGTTTTAGCGGGCGAACGGGTGGAGACCCGTTAGCCATGGGCTATAAATAGGATGGAGGGGGTGCTGCCCAAATCTGAACACCACAAGGGATTTTAGGGTTTCCTTTAGTCAAAATAGGCTTTAGAGAGTTTGTTTTGCTTTAGGCTTTAGTTGTTGAGGGTTGTTCCCTGCTTGTCCCCTTCCTTTTCTTCAAGATGGCTGAGTGTTCTTGAGGTTTGAGAGGGGGAGAGGATGAGTTGAATGCTTATAATCATTCCTCTTGTATCAATCTTGTATCTCTCTTCCTTTAGATCAATATGAGATGGTGTTTCTTTATCTTGGCTTTGAGTTGATCCAAAGTTTTGTCTCTTGGCTGTGCAAATCTGGTTCTTGATCTGTGTGTTTTGCCTTGCGTGTTTTCTGGTATCTTGTAGAAACCGGCGGCTGTTCTTGATCGGTTTGTTTTTCTCTTGCACGCCCTGTAGATCCAGAAGAAGGAATCGGTTTTGCCTTGAGCAGCTGCAACTTGATGCCTTTTTATTTCTTTGCTGCACCCATTTGTTGCTACTGTGACCGAATTGGATTTAAGAGTGCAGCGACTGTGTATGCGCCTGTGAAATCTTTAAGCCGACGGCGGCAGCATGTTTGCCCGTGAGAAGCATTTGGATCGGCTGCACAGTTGTTGATTTGATGCCCTTTGTTCAAATAGCTGTTCTCCTTTTGATCTGTTCCTTCTTGTGTTTTTGCGTGCGCGCGTGAAGGCTCTCGTGTCTCGCGAAGAAATCGATCGGCGGCGGCGTTTTGGTCGGGGAAAATCTCGGCGGTGTGCGCTTTTGAGAGCCGGAAAAAAATTTCTTGGCGGCGCGTGTGTGCTCTCGAGAAATAGCCGCATACTGTGTCCCCGCAGAAAAATCGGTGGATGTGCTTGCAAAGTGAAGTAATCGATGAGTAGTCTTGTTAATTACTAGTGGATGCATCTCATTGACTTGAGTTTGGTTGCTTATCGTTGTGAGTATTCCTTGATTATTTTATTGCCCGAAGTTGGTGCGCCCTTGTTAGCTCGGTGTGGCATCATTCGCCCGTGAAGAATGATCTCAAGTCCTTGAATGCTTCGCTTATTGCTTGGTGGGCTGCCATTTTGAATACGATTACATGGTTGAGTTTCATTCCTAGCGTGTTGCCTTTTAGACTTGTTTATTTCCTTGTCGCCTCAATGAAGTGATGTTGCATTGATTTTAGTCCGATTGCTCATTTTTTTTCGGTCTACAAGACACTTTTCTTTTGCTGTTTTTCAACCATTTTGCATGCATATTAAATGATGGTATTTTCGGTTGAATTTTTATCTTGGTGGTCTCGATTTATGCTGAATTTTTCGATGTCACATGCTCTGTGTTTCAGCAGAATTAACTCTCTCGTGAATTACTTTGTTTTGCTTCTTCTTTAAAAAAAAATATCACAGTACGTTTTCTCGGGGTGATTTTAAAGAGAGCGACATTCACCCCCCTCTGTCGCCATTTCGGTCCTACAATTGGTATCGAGCGGTTAGCTCTTTTCAATAGATCTTAACCGGTCTCAAGAGCCGTGGCGATGGACAAGTACTCGACAAGTCACTGCTTTTGATGGCATCGACACCCTTCCGAAGAGCCGAATGGAGACATACATCCGTGCCTGTGGGTATGCCATCCGCGAAAGGTCAAGGTTCGATTCATTGTTCTCGCCGATGAGAACATCAATGCCGGAACATGGTTGATGTTGAGGCGAATGCAAAGGCAAGGAACATCATCATCCGTGGTTTGAGTCGTAGTGAGTTTGACCGCATATCTCACTGCCGTCCGCCTTACGATATCCGGGTGACCTCGACGATACCATGAGGGCACCACCCAGATCAAGACGGTTCGACAGACCGGTTCAAACGAGAATACAACAAATTTGAGATGCTTGTCGGTGAGTCCCTAGATGAGTGCTTCATGACGTTTTCACAAGATCTTGAGCAACCTCCGAGCGGTCGGTCTCACATACCCCGACTTCGGACAATGCTCGTCCGATGCTCACAGACTCGATCTGCGTGTTTGGGAGATGAAAGTGACCACCATCAAAGACACGACAGACCTCTCGACTCGACTCTTGACGCACAGACTCGCGCCTCAAGACTCACGAGATTGAGCGTTGTCTCGTCGGTCGAAGTCACAATCGATGGCCTTAGTCACCAATCCCGTTTCTTCTTAGGGCTTTCTTCCGATTCTTCTTGTGGTTTCTCCTTGTCGCTCTCTCGTGGACGAATCGATGATCGCTAGAGCGGCTCGAGGATGAGCAACCGCCCTCCTAGCTCGGAAGTTTTCTCATGCTTACAAGAGGAGGAGGGATGAAAGAGGGAGGACCTGTGATTTGCTTGAGTGTGGTGGCCCCAACCACATTCGGCAACCGCCCCTAAGCCGGAGAAGGGCAAGAACGACTACTGGCGGTTCGGGCAAGAACGACTACACCGACAAGAACCGCAACAAGAAGCCTCCACTCAGACGCCAAAGAAGAAGAAGTTCCGCGACTTGGCAAAGCCAAGAAGCTCTTCCACGCGTCCTCACCGCCTCGACGACCTCGACCTCGGCGAGGTGGAGGGATGGAGCGACGATGACGGACGGGTGACCAAGAGCCCAAGGATGGCGGCGACGACTTCTCCCAAGATGTGCTTCATGGCCCTCGAGGGCGAACTCAATGACAATGAGTGTGATCCGACTCCGGACGAGGTAGATCCCACTACTGAACAGCTAAATCATGCTTTTCTTAAGCTAGGAGGTTTTCATGCTAAAGCTAAGGCTAGGTGTCTTTGAGTTAGAGAAGGAAATAGATAGACCGTCACTAGAGATTATTGCTCTTACATCCGCTCCTTCTAGTGATGATTGTGATACATGCTCTTGCTTTGTTTGGTTGATATGGAGAAGTTAAGGACCTCACATGATAGTGTGTCCTCCAAACTTGATAGTGTTAAGGTGGAGAATGTTAGTCCGCTTGTCGAGTTAGAGTTGAGTAGGATGGTCATTACCCTACTTATTCTCGATGAGACTACTTCTCCCACCTCATGTGAGGGTAAGGACATTGTTTGCTAGAGGATCTTATGCCATGCTCTTTGATCTCGCCTCGAGTCTTGTGAAAATTGCAATAACTTGAAGATGAACTTAAAGCGGGCAGATCATAAAATTGTTGAACTACAAGCTTCTTTACTTGAGCCGATTGATTCATGCTCGAACTGCCCTAAGTTAATCGCTTGAACTTGAAGTCGTCTCCAAACAGTTTCAAGATATGATTGAACATGAAAGGAAGTTGGCTCGGTTTGCTTCTAAGGACCTCGTTAGCTCACCATGCATTAAGTGTAACAAACTAAAATCGACTTGATTGCTTTGGATGAGAAATGTGTGAAGCTAACTAAGGACCTTCTAGAGAAGCCACATTGTGCTTGCAATATGATTGTGGAGGAGGGGAGAAGCCCTGTGGTAAGGATGAGACGCTTAGCAACGTGAACCAACCGGCTAGCAAGAGGATGTCCCTTGAGTCGGGTGTGCTTGCACAAGCCATTCTTCCCTCTCGCCTTTGGTTCTTCTTTTGCTCCCTTACCTTCTGCTGCTCTCTTCTTCCCCCGCTCTTCTTGCACCTCTCTCTTTCGGGAGTGTCAAGACCTTATGAACACTCTCGAGAGATTTGTAGGAGGCAAGAAGAAGCTCAATCTTATTCTAGACCAATCTAAGATCTCGCAGATTTAATCGTGGTCTAGGATATGACTTCTCTGAGGACATGAGGAAGCATCCACCGCCGTGCTCGCACTCCATAGCACTGTGTGATCGAGATCGAGCCCAGACCGAGAAAGTCCATTTCAAGTCAGCGGGCTATGTCCGGGATTTTGACAAGAAGGTAATTTCACATGCTACTTCTACCTCTCGTAAGGTGAAGTATCACCGCACCTTCGTCGGAAGGATGGACACACAATCGATCGATGCTTCAGCGCGCCAAGATCGTATACAGAGACTATGTTGAGTCTCTTAGGCGCATTGTGGTCGGCCCTGCACCTTGAGTGCACCTAAGACCAACACAAGGTCTAGGCTTGGTTCTTCGATGGGTTTGTGCAAAGATCGAGGACTTGGTTTTTCCGAAGTTTTCGGTTTTCGTCCTCATGTCGCTTTCGATCGTGACTTCGCCGCCCCGAGGGTAGATCTCGTTTTCCCCATCGAGATAGCTACCCATGGCGTGTTCGATCTGTTGGTGTGCTCGACTCGCTCCTTCAGAGCGGCCGGACTCAAAGAACGACTTGGTCTGCTCTTAGACCTTCTGCTGTGAGTGACAGAGAGCGAGGGTAGATAGAGGTCACCGGGCTTGACTACTTCATCTGCCGACGTGTTACTCAAGATTGGGTGCCAAAATCATTGTTGATTTATCCCAAGATCGAGACTTTACTCTGCTTGACTCGAGTTCGCCGGTAGGGAAGGAGAAGGTTTGGCTTGTAGACTCGGTTGTTCTCGTCATATGACCGGAGACTCCGCTGGTTCTCCTCCTAGCCCGCGCTCCGGTGATGAGACGATCACCTTCGAGACGCTTCGTCTGGGCGCGTCATCGCCAAAGGTACTTGTGCGATTAATGCTTCTTTTATTCTTAAGGATGTTGCCTTGGTTAGTAAGCTGCAAAGACAATTTGCTTTCGTTTCTCGGCTTATTGATGACGGTTTCGAGGTGAGCTTTAAGAAAAACAATTGCAAAATTCTTGACTCTTTGGGTAGTCCGGTTTATGGATTTCTCGTTATGGGAGGATCTTTCGTGCTGATTTCTCCGAGTCTTTTGGCGATCCTCTCGGTGTTTAGTTGCTTCGAGTCCCGCGATCTCTCTTTCTCGCATAGGAGACTTGGTCATATTGATTTGACCATTTGACCCGAAAGTTAGCGTACCATGATCTCATTCGTGGTCCGCCAAACTCAAGATGGTCAAAGATCTTGTTTGCACTCCATGCTTCAAGACGCAAGAAGATGGTTGCCGCTTCTCATCCTCCCACACGAGCATTATGACCGACAGACCGGACAATTGCCCACATGGACACAGCTTGGACCAAATCTTGATCAAGCAGGAGGGAAGTGGTATGTTCTTGTTGTGGTCGATGACTTCTCGAGGTACTCTTGGGTGTTTTTCTTAGCCTCAAGGATGAGACATTTACACATTTCCGAGGTCTTTTAGTAGGTCAGTCTGCTGAGCTCCCGGTGCCTTACGAGCGATCCGCAAGGACAATGGCACGGAGTTCAAGAATTCCTACTTTGAGAGTTTCTGCGGTGAGACAGTGTAGAGCACCGCTTCTCTTCTCCATACGCCCCTCAAAGAAATGGCGCTAGGAGAGGAAGAACCGCACCTTGGTCGAGATGGCCGTGACGATGCTTGATGAGTACTCTACACCGAGGAAGTTTTTAATGAGGCCATTGCGACCGCGTGCCATGTTTCAATCGAGTTTTTCTTCTGCACTCCTACACCGACTTCTTATGAGTCGAGATACTGCTAAAGCCCAGCCGCCTCTCATTTTCGTGTGTTTGGTTGCAAGTGCTTTATCTTGAAGTCCGGGAACCTAGACAAGTTCGAGTCACGCCTCGTGTGGCGGATCTTTCTAGGCTACTCGACTTCTTGGCGGGCTTACTGTGGTCAGAATCGCGAGTCTAGTAGAATGGTAGAAACACGTGAGGTGACTTTTGACGAGGCGGTCCGGGACTAGGCCAGATATCTCGTGTTCTTTAGAGCAGTCCGAGACTATCTTTGTGGATGATGAGGACGAGGAGACGATGGTTGTTTACCCGATCCAGCTCCTCTTCCTTCCCTTGAGATGCCTTCTTCCACGGCACCTCAAGATGATCGCCCTGCCTTCCGGAGCTAGTGGCTCTGTCCCCCGCCTCGTCTGCACACGAGGTAGAGGCCACTTCTTCTTCTCATCCAGACCTCCTAGACATATCCAAAAGTCATCCTTCAAGGCGCATTATTGAGACCTTTTGAGCGTGTCACACGCCTAAGTCCGGCTTTTCTCATTTCATCTCCATTTCGCCTTTGTTGCCTCCTTTGAGCCCAAGGATGTTTGTCACGCCCTTCTCGATGAGTCTTGGGTCAATGCCATGCATGAGGAATTAGAGAACTTTGAGAGAAACAAGGTCTGTCGCTTGTTGAGCCCCCACGAGGCCACAATATCATTGGAACCAAGTGGGTGTTCAAGAACAAGCAGAGTGAGGATGGGGTAATCATCCAAACAAGGCTAGATTGGTAGCTCAGGGTTTTCCTGTGTTGAGGGTCTAGACTTCGAGGAGACCTTTGCCCTCAGAGGCTCGACTTGAAGCCATTAGAATCTCGCTTGCCTTTGCAGCTTCTAAGGGTTTCAAGCTTTACCAGATGGACGGAAGAGTGCCTTCCTCAATGGCCTTATTGAAGAGGAAGTCTACGTCCGACACCTCGTGTTTCGAGAACCCCAAATACCCTAACCATGTCTTCAAGCTTAAAGTTACCAGATGGATTAGCGACAGCTCCCGTGAGCTTGGTATGAGAGGCTTAAGTCCTACTTGTTGAGTCATGGGTTTGAAATGGGTAAAGTTGACAAGACCTTGTTTATCCGTAGGCTTGGTAGTGACTTTTCGTCGTCCAAATCTATGTCGATGACATCATCTTTGGCGACTCTTCTCATACTCTGGTTTCACAGCTCTCTGATGTCATGAGCACCGAGTTTGAGATGAGCATGATGGGTGAGTTGACATTCTTTCTTGGCTTCCAAATCAAGCGCACTCGGAGGGTACTTTTCTTCATCAGGCAAGTATACTCGTGATCTCCTCAAACGCTTCGACATGAGTGATGGTAAGCCCTGTCGACTCCATGGCTTCTACAAATTTATCTTGACCCAGATGAGGATGGCGAGCCGCTTGATCAAAAGGAGTTTCGCAAAGATGATTGGCTCCCTCTTGTACCTCAACGCCTCGAGACCGGATATACATTTTTCTCGTGTGTTTGTGCGCTGCTGTGCTTCTCCTCGCTTTCACCGCCAGAGCGGTAAAGCGATCTTTCGGTACCCACGAGCTACCATTGACTATGGTATCTGGTACTCATCCTCATCTGTCTTTCCTTGAGAGCCTTCTCGGATGCGACTTCACCGGTCAGAGGATAGATAGGAAGAGCACTTCCAAGACCGCCAATTTCTTGGCACTTCTCTTGTTTCTGGTCTTCGAGGAAGCATCCGGTGTTGCACCCACCGCAGAGGTCGAGCACGTTGTCGCAGCCGATTGTCAGAGCCAAGTGCTCGATGACTTCGACCTCGGGACTTTGGGTTAGTTATCGATGTTGTTCCACTCTTTTGTGATAACACTTGCGATTAACATTGCCAAGAACCCAAAGCAAAGATTCCGGACCAAGCACATCGATATCCGCTTCCACTTCCTTAGAGACCATGTAGAGAAGGGCGACATAGTGCTCCAGCCAGGAGAGTGACCACCAGTTGGTGACATTTTCACCAAGCCATTGGATAGTTCGAGGTTTTCACCAATGGGAGAGCTTGGGGTGGTTTGTCCTTATGGACTGTAGTGAGGGGGAGCTTTGGGTTTTACTGCTTTACTATATTATTTATACTCTTGCTCCTTGCTGTTGCATTGCATTTTGGGTGCATTTGGGATTAGTCCTCCTAGCATAGATTAGAGTGCTTCTTTTGTCTAGTTGTTTAGATTTTGCTCTTATCTTGTGATTCTAGGATGTCGCTTATTAGTCGTTACTTATCTCACTAGGTTGAGCTCACTCACTTCTTGTAGGTTCTAGCGAGGGTTGGGCCACCCTGCAGACAGGCACGGTTTGCTCCTAGGTGTGTTAAGTAGGCGTTGATAGTCCTAGAGTCATATGGGTAGATGAGAGTCATCGAGCCATAGTATTCTCTATATCTTATCTATGCTTTAAGGATCTCCTGTTTTATGTTTTTTTTGCCGACTTCTCGATTTATTGTTTTGGTTCAAGGAGTTCATTTGGGAGCTTCTGGAGCTTAATATTGACTTAACTCAACTTGAACTAAAAATTGCATCTAATGTTGAGGGGGAGCTGGATCTTCTGCATTTCTAGCATTCTGCATTGTAATATAACTACATTGAGCCTTGATTATTATCCTGCTATGACATGTTTACAATGCTTTACACCTTGCCATGACTTGTGCTTATTTGCTAGATTTATCATGACTTCATATGTGTAGCCTAGCTTTTGCCATGATAAGTTAATTAAAATTGCTCAACTTAAACTAAAACTTGTCTTGTTAGCACTCGAGATTAGTCCTTCTTGAGCTATCCTTTTATGATTCATGCCATGTCAAATAGGCTGGGTAGAGTGATGAATCTATATTGAGCCATAGAAAGAGCTGTTTTAGTCTCTTGATGATGCATGAGTTAGTACAACTTGTTAAAAGGCAAAAGATCTCTTTTGTGCGAAAAAACCGATCTCACCAATTCTCTCCTATGAGACGGCTTGCCATTGCACTTGGCATGAACTTAGGGGGAGTTTTGGGTGACCTAGACTATCTTCTTAAGCTTCTCGCTTGGAGTAGTCGCATAAGGCTTGAGACCTAGCACATGATAAAACAAAAATCTGGTTGGAAACCACCATGAATTTCAAAAGAAAATATGTTTCATGTGTTCAATGTGCTTAAAGCCACAAAAAGTATCATGTACTTTAACCAATGTTTCAATCTTGAGCATAGCACTCTATTTGGTCTCAATTTAAGCTTCTTAGTTCCGCTTAGCTTATTGACATGGCTCGCATCATCCTTGGATATCTCTAGCGAGACTTTGCTCATTGATGACTTGACTTGCTCACATAATGTACCTCATTTTCAGATTGTCATCTATGTGTTCTAGCTAGCTTATACATATCTTGTCATGATCTAGCTAGCCTTTTTATTGAGTTATGGCTTGGTGTATTACATTATGGTCATATTGATAATTCTCATGGCTCTAATCGCTAAGAATAATCAAACTTCACCATTTCATCCATTGACATGTCATATTCTCTCTATTGCATCTTGATGCGTTTATTGCCAAAAGGGGAGAATAGAGAAGAAAAGTCTGTTGGGATCAGCTTTAGAGCTTTGGAGATCAATTTGCTCTTTCGCTTGTTGCTCTAGTGTTCCTTCCATCGACATGGTCATTTGTTTTCTCTTCTTCTTTGGACCATGTTGATTCTTCAAACTCAAACTCAACTTTGCGCTTTTTTTGAGTTTGTCAATATACTCATCAAGGGGAGATTGAGAGACCATGTGGAGGTCGTCCGTGTGTGTGATGAGTAATTGACATAGGTTTAGGAAGTCGAGTTTGGTTTGGGTGGTTTGGACCATGTCGCTATGCGGTGCAACAAAGCTCAATCGGTTTGGTCAAACTTGGTCGTATGGGATTAGGATGCATATTCTTTGATTCGACAAGTTTGGATTTTGTCATGGTAAGTATGTTGGTATTTACGCTTTCATGTATCGAGCGGTGCTATTTGATGTGTTTCTTGTGCGTGTGACCGCAGGACATCGGGTGGAGTCGTGGCGAGACACGGTGGACCGGACTAGGTGCAGTGGCACCGAGGTCGAACGGCCGGGATGTGTCAAAGACGACGTGGACTCGAGGTGGTTGCAGGCGGCGAGACGAGGAGCGGAAGCTTCCTGAAAGGTGAGGAGGGGCGAACGGGAATTTCGCAAGGCTGCACAAGCGGGAGCGGGCTCCGTTGGTTTTAGCGGGCGTAACGGGGTGGAGACCCGTTAGCCATGGGCTATAAATAGGATGGAGGGGGTGCTGCCCAAATCTGAACACCACAAGGGATTTTAGGGTTTCCTTTAGTCAAAATAGGCTTTAGAGAGTTTGTTTTGCTTTAGGCTTTAGTTGTTGAGGGTTGTTCCCTGCTTGTCCCCTTCCTTTTCTTCAAGATGGCTGAGTGTTCTTGAGGTTTGAGAGGGGGAGAGGATGAGTTGAATGCTTATAATCATTCCTCTTGTATCAATCTTGTATCTCTTCCTTTAGATCAATATGAGATGGTGTTTTTTTATCTTGGCTTTGAGTTGATCCAAAGTTTTGTCTCTTGGTTGTGCAAATCTGGTTCTTGATCTGTGTGTTTTGCCTTGCGTGTTTTCTGGTATCTTGTAGAAACCGGCGGCTGTTCTTGATCGGTTTGTTTTTCTCTTGCACGCCCTGTAGATCCAGAAGAAGGAATCGGTTTTGCCTTGAGCAGCTGCAACTTGATGCCTTTTTATTTCTTTGCTGCACCCATTTGTTGCTACTGTGACCGAATTGGATTTAAGAGTGCAGCGACTGTGTATGCGCCTGTGAAATCTTTAAGCCGACGGCGGCAGCATGTTTGCCCGTGAGAAGCATTTGGATCGGCTGCACAGTTGTTGATTTGATGCCCTTTGTTCAAATAGCTGTTCTCCTTTTGATCTGCCTTCTTCGTCAGGTTGGCGCGGCGCCAGAAGGTTCAGTGTCCTGCAAGAAATCAGATCAGGCGGCGCCGTTTTGGTCGGGGGAAAATCTCAGGCGGTGTGCGCTTTTGGAGCCCCGGAAAAAAATTTCTTGGCGGCGCCGTGTGTGCTCCTGGAGAAATAGCCGTGCGCCTGTGTCCCCTGCAGAAAAATCGGTGACTGTGCTTGCAGTGAAGTACTGATGAGTAGTCTTGTTAATTACTAGTGGATGCATCTCATTGACTTGAGTTTGGTTGCTTACTGTTGTGAGTATTCCTTGATTATTTTATTGCCTGAAGTTGGTGCGTCCTTGTTAGCTCGGTGTGGCATCATTCGCCCGTAAGAATGATCTGAAGTCCTTGAATGCTTCTGTTTATTGCTTGGTGGGCTGCCATTTTTGGTACGATTACATGGTTGAGTTTCATTCCTAGCAGGTTGCCTTTTAGACTTGTTTATTTCCTTGCTGCCCTCAATGAAGTGATGTTGCATTGATTTTAGTCTGATTGCTCACTTTTTTTTTTCGGGTCTACAGTACACTTTTCTTTTTGCTGATTTTCAACCATTTTGCATGCAGATTAAACAGTGGTATTTTCAGTTGAATTTTTTACTGGCTGGTCTCTGATTTATGCTGAATTTTTCAGTGTCACATGCGTTCCAGGTTTCAGCAGAATTAACTCTCTGTGAATTACTTTGTTTTGCTTCTTCCTAAAAAAAAATATCAGTGTACGTTTTCTCGGGGGCGATTTTAAAGAGAGCGACATTCACCCCCCCTCTGTCGCCATTTCGGTCCTACACAGGCAGAGACATATATTGATCATGGGTGTTCGCATGGGTGTTCTATCGAACACCCAATTTTTTTTTGTAAAAGACTCTATATGTAGTAGGTATATTATACATATTGATAATTAGGACAAATATTTCACATTTATATCTCTAATAGATTCCCACATCGCCCCTTTTGCAATTCGTCGAGTAGTGTGGCCCAGCCGGCGAACATAACAACCCAATCGATTGTAGATCTATACTTTTTCCATTGAACAATATTTTGTTGACTCTGAAACCCATCCAAAAATCCTGGGCCTTCCACTGTGCCTTGTTTTACCAATCATGATCCAACCCAATCGCATTCGTCCCGCTCATTTTTCAGGTGCGAGCAGGGACTGTCAAGTCAGTGAGACGCTTTCTCCCGCTATGTTGTCCTCTCGTTCGGCACATGGAGTCGGGGAGTGCACCAAAGTCAACACACCAACCGCGTGTCATCAACGGTATTAAAAGAAACAAACATCATCAGTAGTGACCACCGAGTCTATTAAGTGGTATTTGGTCGGGGAGTGCAACAAAGTCGACACACTAACAGCGTGTCATCGTCGGTATTAAAAGAAACAAACATCATCAGTAGTGACCACCGAGTCTATTAAGTGGTATTTGGTCGGGGAGTGCAACAAAGTTGACACACTAACAGCGTGTCATCGTCGGTATTAAAAGAAACAAACATCATCAGTAGTGACCACTGAGTCTATTAAGTGGTACTTGGTGGCACATCGCTGCGCAGCGCTAATGAAACACGGCTACATACGTACTGTGCTGGAGACACAACAGTGGAACAGGCGCACTACTAGTGGTTGAAGCTAGAGCTGAAAACGAACCGAGCCGAGCCAGCTCGAGCCTGGCTCGCCCAAACTCGGTTGAAAAGCGGGCTTGGCTCAGCTCATAACCGAGTCAGAATCAAACTTGAGCTGGCTCACGAGCCATCGCGACCGAACCAAACTAATAGCCAGAAACTTGCAGACAGAGCATCCAGATCAACAATTCCTTGGTTAATTTCCCCCTTGTTTTTCTTTTCACCAATCCGGCACGAAGTAAACACAAATCAACAATTCTTTGGCACGAAGTAAACACAAATCAACAATTCCTTGGCATGAAGTAAACACAAACACTGTCGTAGCATAAAAATGCTAGAAGAACCAAAGGGAGGAGCCAAAGACACGTGTGTATATATTGCTTGGAGTGTTAATGAGAGCCCCCCCCTACATGCCCATAGGGCTTTACTTATAGAGGGCAAGAAGGGATATTTACCTTCTTGCCCCCATAAGCGAGAGAGAAAGGGCATTTTAGGTACATTTGTCTAAATAAACTATACAGACTAGATTTACACATGTACGGCATCCCTGATGGTACACTGGTACTCCCGACGATCCTAGGGTGCAGGGCACCCCTTGGTGCCTTGCTACGACAACTCCCTCGTCTGCGTGGTCCGAAGTCGCGAAGACAGGTCCTGCGGTCCCGAGGGGCGAGCGGACGCCATCCTGTCGCCCCCGGCCACTCGAGAGTCGAGATACCTCGGGAGAACTGAGGCATGGGCCTCGAGACAGGCGGTGCGTCGGAGCTGCCCCGCCGAGGCTATAGCCTTGAGGCGGGCGGTGAGTAGCGGTGGAGCCCGTACGGGCGAAGTCGGCGCGGAGCCACCCTGCCGAGGTGGGCGGCGCGTCGGGGCCGCCCCGCCGAGGCTATAGCCTCGAGGCGGATGGTGAGTAGCAGCGGAGCCCGTACGGGCGAAGTCAGCACTAAGCCGCCCTACCGAGGCATGGCCCTTGAGGCGGGCAGCACGTCAGGGCCGCCCCGCCGAGGCTATAGCCTCGAGGCGGGTGGTGAGGGCGAAGTCGGCGCGGGCGGTGAGCAGCCTTCGTATTTGATTATTTCTTTGGTGTGACCGTTTGTGATGCTCCTGTTGGGGACCTAGTACCATCCCCCCTTTGACCACTTCTGGTCAAGTGTGCTCGTGACTTGGAGGGGCGTGAAGGGGTTTTATCCGTTTGCCTGAGGAGTTACTGTTGGGCTCACTTGAGGTTCCATCCCCTAACCACCTTTTGATTGGGCTTGTTTGAGAGCCCAGAAGCTAGCGAGGGGGAGGCGAAGCCGAACGTCGTCCCCCAACCTTTTTTTGATTGGGCTCATTTGAGAGCCTAGAAGCTAGTGAGGGGGAGGCGAAGTTGATCACCGTCCCCCAACTTTCTTTTGATTGGGCTCGTTTGAGAGCCCAGAAGCTAGCGAGGGGGAGGCGAAGCTGATCGCCGTCCCCCAACCTTCTTTTGATTGGGCTCGTTTGAGAGCCCAGAAGCTAGCGAGGGGGAGGCGAAGCCGATCACCGTCCCCCAACTTTCTTTTGATTGGGCTCGTTTGAGAGCCTAGAAGCTAGCAAGGGGAAGGTGAAATCGCCGTCCCCCAACCTTCTTTTGATTGGGCTCGTTTGCGAGCCCATAAGCTAGCGATTGAGCGTGATTTTTGATGTCTCCGCCGAGGGGAGGCCCTCGCAGTGAGAGACTCCCTAGTCACCAAGGCGGGTGCGTCGGAGCGACTAGGGCTTTGTGCGATTGAGCACGATGTTTGATGTCTGTGCCGAGGCGAGGTCCTCGCGGCGGGAAACTCCCTAGTCGCGGAGGCGGGGCCATCTGAACGACTAGGGTTGCATGTTTGAGCGTGATGTGAAAAATGTCTCTCTGTCAAGGCGAAGCCTCGAGGTGGGAGACTCCTTAGTCGCTGAGGCAGGGCTGTTGGAACGACTAGAGTTGCGCCTTTGAGCATGATGTGAAAAATGTCTCTCTGCCGAGGCGAAGCCTCGAGGCGGGAGACTACCTAGTCGCCGAAGCAAGGCTGTCGAAACGTCTAGGGTTGCGCGTTTGAGTGCGATGTGAAAAAATATCTCTCCGTCAACGCGAAGCCTTGAGGCGGGAGATTCCCTAGTCGCCGAGACAGGGCCGTCGAAATGACTAGGGTTGTGCGTTTGAGCACGATGTGAAAAATATCTCTCCGCCGAGACGAAGCCGTGAGGCGGGAGACTACCTAGTCACTGAGGCAGGGCCATCGGAACGACTAGGGTTGCACGTTTGAGCGCGATGTGAAAAATGTCTCTCTACCGAGGCGAAGCCTCGAGGCGGGAGACTCTATAGTCGCCGAGGTAGGGCCGTCGGAACGACTAGGATTGCGCGTTTGAGCACGATGCGAAAAAATGTCTCTCCGCCGCGGCGAAGCTTGAGGCGGGAGACTCCCTAGTCGCCGAGGGAGGGCCATCGGAACGACTAGGGTTCCGCATTTGAGCATGATGTGAAAAATGTCTCTCCGCCGATGCGAAGCCGCGAGGCGGGAGACTCCCTCGTCGCTGAGGCAGGGCCATCGGAACGACTAGGGTTGCGCATTTGCGCGCGATGTGAAGAATGTCTCTCTGTCGAGGCAAAGCCACGAGGCGGGAGACTACCTGGTCCCCGAAGCAGGGCCGTCAGAATGACTAGTGTTGTGCATTTGAACGCGATGTGAAAATTGTCTCCGCCGAGGGGAAGCCCCGAGGTGGGAGACTCCCTAGCCAAGAACGACTAGGGTTGTGTGTTTGAGCGTGATGTGAAAAATGTCTCTCCGCCAAGGTGAAGCCATGGGGCGGGAGACTACCTAGTCACCAAGGTAGGCCCGTCAGAACGACTAGGGTTGTACATTTGAGCGCTATGTGAAAAATGCCTCTCCGTCGAGGCGAAGCCTCGAGGAGGGAGACTCCCTAGTCGCCGAGGTAGGGCCATCGGAATGACTAGGGTTGCGCGTTTGAGCGCGATGTGAAAAAATGTCTCTCCGTCGATACGAAGCCTCAAGGTGGGAGACTCCCTAGTCGCCGAGGCAGGCCGCTTAATGACTAGTGTTGCTGCTTGAGCGCCGATGTGAAAATGTCTCCGCCGAGGCGGCCGAGGCGGAGACTCTAGTCGCCGAGGCAGACCGCTTGAACAACTAGGGTTGCACATTTGAGCGCGATGTGAAAAAATGTCTCTTCGTCGAGGCAAAGCCTCGATGCCTGAGACTCCCTAGTCGCCGAGGCAGGGCCATCAGAATGACTAGGGTTGCGCGTTTGAGTGCGATGTGAAGAAATGTCACTGTGCCGAGGCGAAGCCTCGAGACGTGAGACTCCCTAGTCGCCGAGGTAGGGCCGCTGGAACGACTAAGGTTGCGCGTTTGAGCGCGATGTGAAAAATATCTCTCCGCCGAGACGAAGCCGCGAGGCAGGAGACTGCCGAATCGCCAAGGCAGGGCCGTCGGAACGACTAGGGTTGCGCGTTTGAGTGCGATGTGAAAAATGTCTCTCCATCGAGGCAAAGCCTAGAGGCAGGAGACTCCCTTATCACTGAGGCAGGGCCATCGGAACGACTAGGGTTGCACGTTTGAGCGCGATGTGAAAAATTTCTCTCCATCGAGGCGAAGCCTCAAGGCGGGAGACTCCCTAGTCACCGAGGTAGGGCCGTCGGAACGACTAGGGTTACATGTTTGAGCACGCTCCGCCGAGGCGAAGCCTCGAGGTGGGAGACTCCCCTAGTCGCTGAGGCAGATCCGTCGGAATGACTATGATTGCACGTTTGAGCACGATGTGAAAAAATATCTCTCTACCGAGGCGAAGCCTCGAGGCGAGAGACTCCCTAGTCACCGAGGCAGAGCTGTTAGAACAATTATGGTTGCGCATTTGAGCGTGATATGAAAAAATATCTCTCTACTGAGGTGAAGTCTCGAGACGGGAGACTCCCTAGTCGCCTAGGCAAGGCCGTCAAAATGACTAGGGTTGCGTGCACCGGGTCTCGGGCCATGCGCGGTGTCTTGTGGCATATTGTTTATACACTTCACACCCCGGAGGGTGAGTTAGTGTGCACTGGGGCTCGGGGCCATGCGCGGCATCTTGTTTATGCACTTCACACCCCGGAGGGTGAGTTAGTGTACACCGGGGCTCGGGGCCATGCGCGGCATTTTGTTTATACACTTCACACCCCGTAGGGTGAGTTATTGTGCACCGGGGCTCGGGGCCATGCGCAGTATCTGGTTTATACACTTCACACCCCGGAGGGTGAGTTAGTGTGCACCGGGGCTTGGGGCCATGCGCGGCGTCTCATTTATACACTTCACACCCTGGAGGGTGAGTTAGTGTGCACCGGGACTCAGGGCCATGCGCGGCGTCTTGTTTATACACTTCACACCCCGGAGTGTGAGTTAGTGTGCATCGGGGCTCGGGGCCATGCGCAGCATGTTTATACACTTCACACCCCAGAGGGTGAGTTAATGTGCATTGGGGCTCGGGGCCATGCGCTGTGTCTCTTTTTTTTAGCAACGTTAGTGCATAGTTTGGTTTTGCTCTTTGGTTGAGTAAAAAGGAAATTTTAGCAATGGCTCAAAAAACTAATCACACCCAGAGATCATGTTAGTGAATGCAGCTGCAAGTCGGAGGTGCTCACGGTGTAGCTATTGCATACTTCCACTATTAAAAGGGGTAGTACCTGAGACGTGCCATATCACTACACTCTGGCCTATTAATAAAGTATATGAGCAAATGACAGGTGATACTACTACTAGCAACTAGAACGCCCTAGTCTAACTGGTAAGTAGCAACTAGTGCAGCAACCCTGTGCTTATGCACTGCTACCTTGTTGTATTTGAAGCTACTCTGAAAGCAAAAAGCTCTTTTAAAGACAGTAGAACTTGCCTTGGCCATTTGAAGCAACTGCAGTTGCTGCATGAGGGCAAGAGCAGGCGGCCCAACCTGAGGGCTGAAGCAAGGCCGCACGGAGGCGAGGTCCCGGGGGGCTTCGGACACTGAGGGGGCTGAGCCAGAGGGTGCAGGCGCTTGGAGGCGGCCGTACGGAGGCAAGGTCCCGGGGGGCTTCGGACGCCGAGGGGGCCAGAGCAGGAGGGTGCAGGCGCTCGAAGGCGGCCGCACGGAGGCGAGGTCCCAGGGGGCTTCGGACACCGAGGGGGCCAGAACCGGAGGGTGCAAGTTCTTGGAGGTGGCTACACGGAGGCGGCCACTCAGAGGCGGCTGCACGGAGGCGAGGTCCCGGGGGGCTTCGGACGCCGAGGGGGCTGGAGCCCGAGGGTGCAGGCGCTCGGAGGAGGCCGCACGGAGGTGAGGTCCCGGGGGGGCTTTGGACATCGAGGGGGCCAGAGCCAGAGGGTGCAGGCGCTCGGAGGCGGCCACACGGAGGCGAGGTCCCGGGGGCTTCGGACGCCTGGCAAGGTGGACGCGGGGACTCCAGGCTGCTGGAGGGCGATGTGGGGGCTCCTGGCTGTCGGAGGGCGGAGCGTAGGTTCCAGCGGCCGAAGGTGCCACGCGGGGGCTCCGGAGGTGGTCCGAGGTGGTAGCGGAGCCGACGGAGGGGGTGAAGTCTGCCCAAAGTGGCCGTGGTGCTCCGGAGGTGTTGCTTCGTCTGGGATGGTGGGCTTGAGGCCTCTGGCTGTTGGTGTACTCATGCAGAGGAAGGGCTCCGGAGGCACTGCATGGGCAGCGAAGTGGTGGCTAGTGGGGCCTCTCTCCCGAAGGGGCCGAAGATGTCGGAGGTGAGGGGGGCTCCATGTGGCCCGTGGGGCCTCGCTCCCAAGGGTGCGGCATCCGGAGGACGCCGAAGTTGGGCGTGCGGAGGCTACAGTGAAGCTCCGAAAGTGAAGAAGTTGAAGGCGAGGGTGCGGCGTCCGGAGAACACCGAAGTTGGGCGTGCGGAGGCTGCGGCGAAGCTCCAAAGGTGAAGGAGCCGAAGGCGAGGGTGCGGCGTCCGGAGGACGCCGAAGTTGGTCGTGCGGAGTCTGCGGTGAAGCTCTGAAGGCGAGGGAGCCGTAGGCATCGCTCCGGAGGCAGCTCGGAGGTACTTCGAAGGAGCCAAAGGCGTTGGAGGCGAGGGAGCTCCGGGTGGCCGGTGGGGCCTTGCTCCCAAAGGGGCCAAAGACGTTGGAGGCGAGGGGGCTCCGGAGGGCCTTTGGACCAGAGGCAAAGCTCCCGGCTGCTCTTGCCAAAGGTGCGGGATGGGGGCTTCAGCCGATTTTTTGCTTCAGGCGAAGGGGGCTTCGGCCGAAAGTTCACTTCAGGCGAAATTGGCTTCAGCCAAAGGTTTACTTCGGGTGAATGTGGGCTTCGGCCCGTGTGTCTCTAGCTCCTCCCATGTGTGTAGCTTCTTGTTCGGTCTGCACGGACGACGCCAAGTGTCGTAGCATAAAAAGGCTAGACAGTAGGTACGGAGTACCCTCCATACCGTTTGTCTTGGGAGAAGGACCAAATGGAGGAGCCAAAGACATGTGTGTATGTATTTCTTGGAGTGTTAATGAGAGTCCCCCCCTACATGCCCATGGGGCTTTACTTATAGGGGGCAAGAAGGGACATTTACCTTCTTGCCCCCATAAGCGAGAGAGAGAGAGAGATGGCATTTTAGGTACATTTGCTAAAATACGCTATACAGACTAGGTTTACACGTGTATGGCATCCCTGACGGTACACCAGTACTCCCAATGATCCTAGGGTGCGGGGCACCCCTTGGTGCCCTACTACGACAAACACAAACCAAATCCAAAGCTGCAGCCTGTAGAGACTGAGCTTTCACCAATCCGGCATGAAGTAAACACAAATCGAACAAACAGCCACTACTCGTCAGGCATTGAGACAGATGCACAAAACGGAATCTACACTAAACCGAGATCCCGCAATGCAAAGCTGCTTACAGACCCGCCCACGGCCCACCTTCGAACCCGGCGCCCGGATCCGGCCCCTCCACCCTCCTGCCCCGCCGAGAGAACGGCGGTATCCAGAAGACCAACGACAGAAGCACGGCAACGCCGAGCACTAGTGCCGCCACAAATCGCAGCCACACCACCCGCGTGAGTATCGCCTCGCGAATAAAGAATAATGCCGCGCATCGCCTCCTCCTCCTCGCTTCGCATGCCGCCTACCCCTTCCTGCGGCTGTTGATCCTTGCCGGCCACCTTCCCCATGCAATGCGATCTCACGCATCGCGGCTGGCAACTGCCGCTATCGAGGAAAGGAGTCCCGCCATTGCCGCCAAGGAGACGGGGTGGACGGGGGGCCGGGGGGGAGGGAGAGCTTGGGAGGATGGGGCGAGGCAGTGGGCTGGAGGTTGGGGACTCGGTGTCGGACCCGGGAGCGAAAGATCCCGAACCCTCTGTGTTCATACACCAGTCCAGGATTTCCGGTGTACACAGTTACAAAAATGATAACATAAACATATCTCGCATTGCATTAATAGTAAATCAGAGTTTATTACAAAAGAGGCTTACAAGCCAACAATAAAGAACACAGCGGAAGACGAAGAAAGTGTAGTATAGTCTAGTTAATCTGCCACAGGCAATCGACTGGGGTAGCGGCCTAGTCGTCGAGATCCACACCGATGGTGAAGTTCTTCTCCTCTGAAATTTGTTTGCACAAGGCAAGTATGAGCACAACCACCGTGCTCGCAAGTTACACCCATCAAATAATAGAATGACATGCATACATATGGTAAACAAGAGATATTGGCAGGGTTTATTTGCATAAAGCAGCATTTTTAAGTTTAAATAACCATTTTAATTTCCAAGGCCATTTTTATACTATATCTAAAATCAGATTTTAAACAACAATTTTATAGTATGGATAAGCTCCATATTTGAATGGTGAAGGATACCCTCCTATCACAATGGCTAACCGCCCAAATTTTTCCACAGGACTAACCATCCTGAAAACATCTGTTGAAATCACTTTTAAAAACCAAAAACAAGTCTAACTCAGAGTGGCTTTGCTAGCATGTCCATGACCACGGACACGGCTATTCGAATAGTTTTACACTCTGCAGAGGTTGTACACTTTACCCACATGACATGATTCCTCTAGTTTGTTCGGCATCCGTCAATGCCACCTCTCACTGCCTAAGGTAAGAGGCCTAGAGTTCATGACAAGGCCTTTACAATGCATCATCCCATCCGGCCTCGCTAAGGTTTCGCCCCCTTTGGACTAACCATCCATGAGTTCGGGGCCCCTCTTGCGCCATGTGGGAATAAAATAGTCATAAAAGACAGGCCATGAAAGACCACCCACATACAGATAGGATATACTGCGATGGAACTCTACAAATTAATCAGCCAGATCCCACGCCCCATTCTGGAGACATATGGTTGTACGGTGAGGCATAGCCCATTATAGGCATAGCAAAGGAACGCTCAAAGGCCGGTCCTTAATCGACTTGGGCGTCTTTCAAATCAAACCCTGGGCTTTAATCCTAACCAGATTAAACCCGTGTATAAATCTGCACCCACCATTCAACCATTTCGCCCAAGTCCAAATCATTTTGATTTTATTTAAGTAAAAACCATCTTTACAAATTCTCTATGGTAAAACAATACCATATATTTAATTTTAAACAATTTTGTAATGGTTTGGCTAAATCCTCCCAAAATCAAAATCATGGTATAAGCATTTGCTAAGCATTTCCAAATAATTTATCTATGGTGACAAAGGGATGACATTTCAATATTCAAAATTGGCCATACAATAACAATTGGAATAACCAAGCATTTAAACAGGGCATTAAAATAATTGTCTAAAAATATGCATGCAATAATAATTTTAAAAACTGAATTAAATAACTTTAAAATACTGGGGGCAATATGGTCAAGGGTGTAACTTGCCTTGCTTGATTAAACGATGTTCTCAAAGCGGCCGAAATCCGATCGTCCAAGTAAATTAAGAAATCTATACGCGTAAACGATCCGAATTCAAATAATATTCAAATAAAATCCAAATAAAATTCAAAAATTATAAAATAAATACTTCTAGGAAGGTTTCGACTTTTTATGAATTTAGGAAGTTGAATCGAAGGAATCGGAGTTCGTATGAAGGAGAACGAACCCCGGGAAGTTTGAAAATCACATGAAATGATATAATTCCGAAAATTATACTATTCATCGAAAATTGTGGTTTTGGATGACTGGAAACAAAGAAAAAGCTTTATGGCCATGGAGAGGAAGTATGACGTAGAACACGTTGAGGCAAACTCAACGGTGTAGATGGCTTGGCCAGAGGATCTTCGATGGCGACGCAGTCCAACGAAAAAGACCTTTGCAAGCGGACGTTGGCGTTTGAATAAAGCGGAGAAGAGTTAGCAGATGGGGTTTGTGGCGAAATGAAGAGGGAACCGGGGAACTAAACGCTCACCTCGGTTGGGGTGAAAGCGACTGATCGTCGTGGCGGCGACGACAAAAGCAGCACTCAAATAATTAACTAAAATTAAATAAAATCTAAAAATTATGAAATAAATACTAAAAATAGTAGATGAATTTAGGTGAAGGAATCAACGGATTTGGAGCTTGTATGTGAGAGAATGAATTTTTGGAGGAAATTAAATGTACATGTACAAATGAGGAAGCAAGCAACTAGTTGTCTACTACTGTTCATGGCTATTTCAAATTAACAGAGAACAATAGCATTCGCTCATGGCCGCGGCTTGGATAAACAGCGGTGTTTCGGACGGCGGCTGCACGGTGAGGGGAGGAAGCACCACGTAGAGCATAACGATCGCGGCCGAGGTGGAAGCGGTGTGGTGAGCTAGCTCGACAAATGACGCATTCGTAATAGAAAAAGCTTCGGCCTAAGGTTTGGATGGCGATGTTGCCGGTGAATGATGGCGTTCCGGCGGCCGGCGACGGGTGAAATGGAGAGAGGGGATGATGGAGATGCCGGTGCTCACCTCGGTTGTGGAGAAACGCGTACGGGTGGCCGGAGACGAGGACGACAACGTTGACGTGGCGTGGCTCATGGAGGCGACGGTGCTCCGGCGATGCTTCGGCGACGAGAGGGTGAGCACGGCGTAGAACTTGGTGCCTTGATGCGACGGTGCGGATCGGAATCTCTAGGAGTCGTCGACGGCGGCGCTAGAGGCGCACAAGGCGGCGGCCTCACGGCGAATACTTTAAATCCGGCCAAAAGAGCAAGGGAGGAGGAGTGGGTGGCGGGGTTGGAATGAGGAGGAACGGAGCTCACCGTGCTCCCTTTATAGGGCGAGGGAGGCCGGGGTGGGGAGATCGTGGGCGCGCCATCACGCCGTTATGGAGAATATTTGGCGTGACGTGTGCGTGATTGAGGGGCAACCAAGGGAATGGGGAGGTGGGGAGTGGCGGTTTGAATGTCACAATTTTCGTGGAGAAATGGGAGGAAGTGCGGGATTGAAAAGCTCTGTGGTGCTCTAATGGCGTCGGTGTGCGTGTGTGTTCTCTGGACATGAAGCATGAAGAAAACTCTTCACATGAGGAAGAAAGCAGAGAGAGAAAGAAAGGGCCAAAAGGAATTAAAGAGGGCATTAATCAATTGAAGAAAAAGGAAGGGATGGCAACACATATTGGGGAAACTTGGTCATTAAGTGAGCAACCCGTTGGAGCACATTTGGATGGGTGACCATGGGTATTAAATTTATTTATTATTTTTTATTTCGAAATAAATACATATTTAAGCAACAAAGCAAATACAATTTTAGAAGATAGCAAATAGAGTCCAAAATTCTAGAAAAATTCATAAAATTCCTAGAATTATTTTGGACTTAAATAAAATAATTCTAACTTAAAGTTGGTAATGGTTTTGCACATAATTTATTTTAGCTTTAAAATAATTAGGAAAAGCTTTTAAAAATTCGAGAAAATAATTAAGTTTTTATTTTCAACTTTAACTCAAATAAAACTTCAGAACTTCAATAAATTCAAGAGAAGCAATCAAACTCTTTCAAATTTCAGAAATTCCAATAAAATAATAACTTTATTTATTTTATTTTGGTAACAGAACTTTGGGCTATTACACTCGGGGCGATTGGGGATCGGGAACGGGGGGCCAGGGGAGAGAAAGGGGATCGGGATGATTGGGTTGGGGATTGGGTGAGTGGTGACTGGCGGGCGAGTCGGGAGACTTATCCTCGGGCGACTGGGGCTTCATGCGCTGGCACAAGCCAAACGAGCATGCGAGCGGCTCAAGCTTGGCTCATTTTTTTTAGCTGACTAGGGGGCTCAGCTAAAAAATTCACGAGTTCGAGCCGAGCTGGCTCGTGAGCCTTGAGCTATTTTTTTAGCCCTAGTTGAAGAAATGTCCCGAAGGTCAGCCGTTGGGAAACAACACTCGGGATAATTTAGTCGGGGAAAAAATGGTTTCCCGAGTGTTCCCAAGATATACACTCGGGAAAAATAATTTTCCCGAGTGTAATAAGAAACACTCGGGAAATATAAAACCCTCGGGAAAAAACTGTCTCGACGGCTTAGGCCACCGTAACGGAAATATTTACCGAGTGTTGACACTTGGGAAAGTAAGAACATTGACACTCGGGAAAGGTTTCCCCCGTAAGTGTGGAAATTTTTTTTCCGAATGTTTGCAGACCTAGAACACTCGGGATATCTTATTTGTTTCCTGAGTGTGTGTCAAACAAAGCACTCGAGAGTTACCTGAACAGGGTATGCTCCAATTTAATTTTGCATTTAACTTCGCACCGATTTTGCAATCAAATAAACCAAAATTCCACAGTAAGAAAAAAAGCACAAATCATTACATATATAGATTGAACAACATTGACATAATTCTCAAACTCACAATATATATATATATAGATCAGACATCCACAACATTTGAGTTCAAATTTGATACATATAACAGTTCCATTACTGCCAATAATGCAAACCTTGTACACAACCATCAGCGCAAACACGCAACAGCTATAGTTCGAGCAAACAACAGATCGAGGTTCATGTTGGGTCATCCGTGATGCTATTACATCCTGACATCCAGCAATGAGATGGCACAAAACTAACTGATGCGGTCCACAACTCCTCCAAACGAAGCACAACATCTTGCAATGGTCAATGGATGACGGGCTTGAGCGGGTGCGCCTCGGCTTTGATAGGTCCACCTTGCATCCACTCTTCATCCACCTCACCCATGACACTTCAAGCATATACCATACAAGGCGTGGATGCATGAGACCAACCATGGGATAAAGATTCAACTTCAGTTAGGTTCGAGTTAGGCGAGTACAAAACAAGTCTAACAAATAAGGCAAAAGACTACTAATATAAATAAGCTATAAATGGCAACAATAAGCAACTCAAAGGACAATGGAAAAACAACATACATGTTGTCACCCCTAATAATGTACAGACCAAGAACAAGTTGTTGTACTCCCTCCTACAAGTACAATAATGTTTCTCATGAGTGTTGACATATTCAAATGTACCCCTAAGTTCGCACACACAATGAGAACTAAAGAATAACGAGAGAAAGGCACTCGGCTCATAGTTGTTTATAGGCATATCAGATGAACAAGTGCGTGAGAAGAGTTGGTGATTGCTTTAGGTATTCACTCACCCAGTTATGCAAATGTTAGTCACTACTCGATAGTATGTTGAAGACCCTATCACAGACTAACTCAAAATCATCATAAATCAACTGCATGTATATTGTTAGTGCCAGAATTTTGCATTGCTGATTTCCACAGACAAAAGTTGTATGAGGGAAAGTATGTGCTGAACCAACCCTTTTCTCCCAGGCCCATTTAAAATGCAAGAATGTTGCAGATGTTTTGTAGGAAAGAGAGAAAATCCTCTATTACTATGAAAATCCTTCAACCCAAACAGGACCAAGGCACTATAAGGAAAATACCTAAACATATCACTATATGACGGTCACTGAACAAACTAAGGAAAACACCTAAACAAATCACTATATGAAAAGGGATTGGACAACTAATGCTGCAAAAGTTGCTTCCATAAACTGGGATGGTAGCAGAAATATAACAGAGTAGCTAATTGTATAATAGTGACAAAAGGATGTCTTCTGAAAAACTGAAGGTATACAAGCACAACATAATTAGATCATCAAAGGGTATACCCATAAGCACCTCAAGCAAACTTGGCATTAGGCAATATATAGATATGAGATAATAAAAAAAAACTTGAATGAATCCTTGAACTAAGATGATTGTACATGGAATTCATCTAAACATATCGGTCAAGTAGACAACTACAGGGTAATTCATGGTTTGTCATAAACTCATTTGGCTAGAAATTAATTTTACTTTAACAAGAACAGTCATGAACAGGTTCATGTTTTGTCATAAACTTTAAGCAAACAGGAGAGGGGTAAGACGACAACTTAGTGTCCAATAGAGAACAAAATTAACACATACTGACATACATTGTCAACAACAGAACCATCTTTAAGTACAGTAGAAGGCACCCTTCCATCAGATCCAGCTTCAAGTTTGTCAATAAGAGTTCCCTGGTTACCACAAACATACACTCAATAATGGAGAGTACATAGCAATTAGCAAGTGACAGTGTGTAAATGTAAGCAATAAAAATTACCAAAACTTACTTTACGCTGACAATGTAAACCAGATTGGGATAAACCATAAACAAGAACAAAGACCACCCAGTAAGAAAAAAGTACATATTACATGATAGTTGCATCAGTAGATATAAGAAAAAAAGTACATATTACTTACTTTACGCTGACAATGCTTGAAATTAGATATAAGGATGCAATCACAAAGTCAAAAGTGTGAGCTAGTGCAAATAAGTATAGTGTATATATTGCCAATGGATGTAACAAATTACAAATGACAAAACACCAAAACTGATATAGAATTAAAGAAATATCAAATATGATGCATCAATTAAAGAAACATGATCTTATCGAGCACCGACTGTGTTGAATCACAGTGACTGCAAAGTTTGATAACGGTATGTTTGAATCTGCGAGTAATGCCTTCGAGAGAAACCCTCACATCAGCATTTGCATAGGCATCGCCCCTTTGCTCTGCGAGTGTGCTGAGTTTAGAAAAGGCCTAATAAGATAGAAGGAATTCAGTTAGTAATAACCAACATTAACATAGAAATGTGAACAGATGTAATACAACAAATAAAGGCTTGGATTCTAGTGATACAGCTTCAAGGTGTATATGGATCTCTATTGTAGTTTTTTTTTTCTAAATTGAATGGAAGAAACACGATTTATCTTTTTTTATCAAAACAATACGCCCAAATCAATCTATCTTAATTATAGTCATATTCCAACATGCCAAAAATTGAAGGATCAAGTACTTACCATTGTGTATGGATCACCGGATGGTTGATCTAGAAGAGGGCGAGAGGCGGTTCCCACTTTAGCTATACGAGTAGCACTAATGCGGCTCTTAATACTATCACCTAACATTACGGTAGACTAAAAATGACACCAACAAACATAGTGGGGGCTACCCAGGATATAAGAGTATAAATACTTGAAGGTTCTACTAAGCAAGACATTAAATCACCACCAGAACTACATACTGGATTCAACCTACACTTGATATTTTGTCATAATAGAAAACAACTATGGCTGGAGTGGTGAAGACGAACCTCTTTGCTTGGTAGGGTGATCTGCCATATTAGCACTACATGTTTGGGGCAAGCTCATTATCTTCCTTGCACTTGTAATGTCCCAAAGTTCAACCTGTAGATTTTGCTTTGAAGTTACAGTATGAAAGCAGACGCAAGAAATTAAGTAAACAATCCCAAAACAAATAGCTCAGCAAGTTTTGCTCTATTGCATCAGGTCATCCAAGCAATTCATATATGATTCATCAAGTTTGCCCAAAAGGCAGGATAGTTTGGAACTTACCTGAGAAGATTCTGGACCAGCGATTGCCATTATATTTTGTCCATTAGAGGCAATGCCTAGCAAATCCATAATAAAGTCAATAATGAAGAAAGAGACAACAAAGAGTTATCTAACACCATTTTCTTTACAATAGGGGTTTGATCCAAGTTTTAGTGACTTTGTATAATGGAATGTGCATTGAACATGAATAAAGCACACTTAGGAAGACAAGAGCATGATTTATCTCAAAACCATGGAGTGTTTTATATACAAGTTGTTCCTAAAATACATTCTTTTGGATATAGAGAAAGAATCAACAGAATAGTTAAGTGCCTGCTTGGCCTAAATATTTGTAGTCATGGCAAACATCAAGGATTTCATCTTATAAGCCAGATTGGGGGATCAAGAGTGACAACCACAAATGTATAAGGATTGTTTGACTGCAAAGAATGTCTAGTGTCAACAGTATGCACAACATCAAAGAATAAGACATAGTTAAATACAAAAAGAAACAGTATGTACATTCTTAACTCTAAAATACCCCTCAAATTCTGGTTTGGGTATGTACAAGTATTATTAGGAACTTCTCCCGTTATCTGTCTGGTTCCAATACTCACTGATTAAAGATAGTTTTCAACGTGGACCAATATCTATTGACAGCTTCAGCAACTACTTCTAGATGTTTCACATTACTGCAACAATTTGGAGGATTTAATACAATACCAAAATTTGGATAGGCAAATGTATAAATGAGAGGTCACCACCTAAAAATGCTCGATAACCGATCTATATGTATGGTCAATTTTCGAGCAGGTACTTGTTGAAGAACATTAACACCTTGCTGGATTATGTCCTATTTTTTCAATAAAACAAATTAGCATGGATACATCAACATAGCCAAGTGACTATCAAAGATTGCGACTCACCTGAAGGGATTAATTATTGGCATGTAGATTAACTCCAGTGCTCTTTTAGCACAGTCTGGTGGAAGCATCGTAATAACCACACTGATTTGAGTATGTCAACGTGCAAGAGCATGTAAGGTAAAATGTTGAATACAACCAAAAAAGTAGTAATAATTGCTTAAGTGAAATGGCGAGAATTAGGAACCTTAAAGCTTCAACCAAATGCAATGAGTCCTATGAAAAACTTTATAACCACCAACTCCACTTATTGCAATATGATAGATCCGAAAAGGCCATCCAATGACCCCGAGAACTTTCTCCTGCAGTCTTATAACATAAAAAAGATAAATTAACTATATTGTCGATTGTTTGTGATAATAACACAAATCTATGGCAAAATTCAAACAAGCAACGAAATACAAACAAATGCTTATGATAAATTAACTATTCAACATTGCAAGACATCACAACTCCATATATTAAATAAATAGCACAACTATCGTGAATGGCAAAGCCACGATAATTATTTAACCGCATGCAAGAGCTCAAGAATGTCAAATCTAGAAAAATATATGAGCACAAAGAAGAAAGACGCATAAGCGATCTGGATACTGATGTGATACCTTCACATATATGCCCGTACGTCGGGAGTAGTAGGGTTCGAAGAGTAGGTAACATCGATCCAGACCTTGCGGGTGGAGGTGGCCGGCAAGTTGGGCCGTGGCGATGACTGACCGGGTCCTCCGGCGCTGGCCGAGAGGCACAAGGCGTACTCTTTTTCCTCCAAAGATTGTCGACGGCGTGGACCTTCCTGAGCTTCCAAAGCTTCTCTGGCAGCGGCGGTGGGTAGGAGGAGGAAAGCAAAGGCATTTATTGGCGGGCGAGCGAGCTGAACAGGCGGCTAGAGGCGGCGGCGCCATGGAGGGCCGAGGAGCCAAGGCGGAAGGAGCACGGCAAGGCCACAGAGAGACGAGGCGAAAGATCGAGCCGCTCACTGGGGAACTAGAGGAGCAAGGGCGAGGGGGGCAGCAGATGGGCTGCTAGATTGGGAGGTGGCGCTTGGGAGCAGGGCTAGACGCTCAGCGTTAGGCGCAGGCTGGCAATGATGGTAGTGGGAGGAGGAGGATGGCAGTGCCGGAGGAGGGAGGAGGCGGGCGGCGCTCGGGAGGAGGAGGGAGGGGGGAGGAGGTGCCGTTGTTGCGTCAATGAGGAGGAGGGGGGAGGCGGCTACGGGATTTGGGGAGGTAGGGTTAGAAGAGAGAAGGCCGAAAAAAAGGGGCGCGTGACGGAAAAAAAGGCGTGGCCGAAAAAAAGGGGCGCGCGACGGAAAAAAAGGCACGGCTGAAAAAAAAAGGGGCGCGCGCGCGATGGAAAAAAAAGTTCCCGAGTGTTTTCCTTTCGGTGCACTCGGGATTATATATTTTTTCTCGAGTATTATGAAAAACACTCGGAAAAATTAATTTTACCGAGTGTTGACTTCTCGTCCCGAGTGTCCTATGAAACACTCGGGATCTGCCCGGGTGTTTTCGTTCAAACACTCGGGAAATATATAGGCACTCGAAAAAAACGTGTTTTCTAGTAGTGTGTAATCAGATTTTGTGAACAAGAGCGATAAAACAAGAAAAAAAAAACAGAAAAGCTGATATTGTTCCGACGGTACAAAAATCTTTTTTGCGTTCCATTGTATTCCGTGTGTTTATCATCGGCTTGGGCCACAACCATAAACTCAAGCCGAATTGAATTAGTGACGGAGACATATGGGCTACGTGATTTTTATGTCTCCGTGATTTTTTGAGTGGCTATATATGGGGGGCTCCCTGTCCAAGAGATCAGCGCGACACCATTAATGAGTATAGACGCTTTCAAGAACGTATATACGTACTCTGCCGGGCGTTGGAGCTAGCTGCCATGGCGACGCAGGCGGCCGGCGCCGAGAAGCCTCACGTGGTGTTCTTCCCGTTCCCGACGCAGGGCCACATCACGCCGGCGCTACAACTGGCCAAGCTCCTCCACCGTTGCAAGGGCTTCGACGTCACCTTTGTCCTCACCGAGTACAACAGCCGCCGCCTCCTCCGCTCGCGCGGCCCCGACGCGCTCGCGGGCATCCCGGGGTTCCGCTTCGCCACCATCCGCGACAGCCTCCCCCCGTCCGACGAGTACGCGACGCATAATTACTTGGTCGCCATCCTCCTCTCCGAAGAGACCATTATGGCTCCCCAGTTCAAGAAACTCATCTCCGAGCTCCCTCCGGTGACCTGCGTTATTTCCGACGTCGAGCATATCCTGCGTACTTCTAAGGCGATCGGCCTCCCCTGCGTCACCTTCTGGACAATGAGCGCCTCCTCCTTCCTGGTATTCCAACAGTCCCAGCAGCTTGTTGACAAGGGCATTGTTCCCCTCAAAGGTAAGTTTCCTGCGGATGTCCACAGAATTAGCGGTGAAGTCTTTGTAGCTTCTAGTCGATCGTTAGGAGCAACACGCCCACCTCTGCGCGCGTCTTCTCAGGCGACGGCGGTGGGAATTAGGGTTAGTATTCACCGATGTTAGGTTTAGAGTTCACCGGAAGCCCTAGTTGTAGAGGGAGCATGGGTGGCGGTGGTGGCAGTGGCACTGCTGGCGACATGATCGGAGGAGGGCGGTCGGTGGCAGCGACAGGCGGCATGGTGAATCTCACCGCCCTCCTCTGAACTTGTGGCCAGCGGCACCATCGAATCACCCCTCTCTGAACCTATGGCGACCATCCTAATTTTAAAGTCTTAGAATTCATGGTTGACTAAGATATATATTATTAAAAATAATAAAAAGGAGATAAGTAGCACTACCTACAATTCGAAGGTTGGTATATAAATTTGCTAGAGGGAACCACCTCACGATCTCTCTTTCACACGGGGGTAAAGATTTCAAAATAAATTGTATTACGCTAATTAAATGGGTCCATCTATACAATATTCAATTGTTTTCTCTGTCCAAAACAGTCAAAGTTTAGTTCATTTACAACCTCATTATACATAAATTATAGTAAACTATTTACGTATTTTTTGTTCTTTATCACTGTAATTATTCTAAAAAGTCTTAATAATCGATATTTCCATTACATGATTCAAAATCTAACATATACTTTGAGAGATTGAGCGAAAGCAAAGACAAAAAAATAAAATTCTATACCAACAAAATATGGCAATGTGGTGAACCCGTTATGTTTCGAAGAAAAAAATCATAATAAATTCGGACCAATTCATCGGATGAGAAGAAGTGCAAATCTCAAAGCATATCGGATGGATGAAAATTTGACTATTTTGATAAAAAAAAATAGTTGAATGTTGTTTACCAAAACCGTAATTAAATACCCCCTCCAGTCACGAAAGGAAATCGTTTTTCACTTTTCAAAGTCAACAAGATTCTCACTATCACCACTAAATTCTATCATCGTATTTTCAAACAAAGTTATAAACCGATCAAGAAAAAGTTATAAAAGTGTAATATTATGAAAGTATTTTTCCTAACGAATTTACTCATACCATTTTTCTATACGGATTTGCTAATTTTCAGTTGTCTGAAATTTTCTTATCCATCAATCACCTACAGTTACACAGGACTAAATCTAAAATTGCAGTACCAAGTGATGTGCAATTTTAGCACGGCTATACTGTAACTTTTACTTCTATTTGTTTTTTATTTTTTCTATTTGTTTTTTGTATTTGTAGGGTTGTAGGGTTCACTTATATTTACTTTTGTTTAGTTTAGAATTTTTTTTGTATTTTTCATGTAATACTTTTGTTTATTTTAGAAAGAGACAATCTTGCCCATAGAATGTTGATCAACGGTGAGAAAAGGTGACTGATGGATAAAGAAATTTCAGTCACCTGAAGCATAGACACTCCATTTTCTATATCCAAACTACATATTTTAGATAATATCTTTGGTCAAATTGATACAGTTTGACTGCATGCATTCTAGGGCGACTTCATTTTGTGACCGGAGGGGGTATAATGTCAAATATTTTAAATATGTTTTGTTTGTAAACCATGAATTATAACATTTGGAATTCACACATAAAATTTTATATGATATACTATGCAACACTATATCACACAATTGCACAGGCCAATAGGCTAGTTCTAAAAAAAATCCGACTCTTAATTTGGTGGACAGTGGTTACGAGTAACGAAGGACTACCATTAGATGTTAGTTGCAACATTTTAAAGTCAAAGATAAGAAATATGTGCAAGGCATTTAAACTCGAAGATAAAAGGTATATATCTACAATATTCTTAAACTCAAAGATAAGAAAGAGTTAGGTCATAAAAACAACTCTCATTGATGTACGCTCATATTTAAATATTGAGTTGTGAAAATAGGAATTTTAATTAGGAGTTATTTACTAGATCACACTGCGCAATTGCGCAAACAATTCGGCTCGTTAATTAATTGTTTCTTGCATAAACAGACGGTGAGCAGCTGGCCAATGGATACCTGCACAACACGGTGGTCCACTGGGTGCCGGGGATGCCCAAGCAGATGCGCCTAAAAGACTTCCCTAGCTTCATCCGCACGACAGATCCCGACGATGCTATTTTCCGCAAGCTCTTGAGCTTAATGGAGAGCCACCGGACTTGCCCATCTGCCGTTATATTTCACACCTTCGACGAGTTGGAACGCGACGCCGTTACTTCAATGTCTAACATCCTGCCAGTGCCACCTATCTACTACACCGTCGGGCCGCTACCGCTGCTCCTTAAGCAGGTTGCTGGTAGTCCGGTCGACGCGTTGGGCTCAAACCTTTTGAAGGAGAACGACACCTGCCTGGACTGGCTTAGAGGCAAGCGGCCAAACTCAGTGGTGTATGCCAGCTTTGGGAGCCTAGTAACGCCGACGAATGAACAGCTGGTAGAGTTCACTTGGGGTCTGGCTAATAGTAGCTACGAGTTCCTGTGGGTGATGAAAATGACCAGGCGAAGGGCGCTGCCCCTACCCTGGTGCTGCCCCGGAGTTCTTGGAGAAGACCAAGGACAGGGGCTACGTGACGAGCTGGTGCCCGCAGGAGGCGGTGCTCCGGCACGAGGCGATCGGCGCGTTCCTGACGCACTGCGGGTGGAACTCGATGTTCGAGAGTCTTTGCGCCGGAGTGCCCATGTTGTGTTGGCCAACAGCAGCTGATCAGCAGCCAAACAGCATGTATGCTTGCACGGAATGGCACATTGGCATGGGGATCGATGAGAACGTCGGGAGGGAGGAGGTGGAGAGGGCCGTGAGGGAAGTGATGGGAGGGGAGAAAGGCAAGGACATGAGGAGTGTGGCCATGGAATGGAAAGAGAAAATCGATGTGGCTACACTACCAGGTGGTTCCTCTTGGGCAAATCTGGAGAGGGTGGTTGATGAGGTAATTGCCCCTCTGATGCAGAAGCATTAGTGGCTCAAGGAAGAGCTTCCACCCGACCTCGTGGGGATCGAACCACCCAACTCAGCGAGCTTTGGGATGCTCCTGAATCTGTTGAGTGTTAATCTTGTCGCATCATGCATGTGTTTACATATGTTAGCTGAGTCGTGCATGTTTCTGTTCACGTTGCACGGTGCTCGCTGCGCGTTGCACCTTTGCATGTCTGAGGTTTGTGTCTTGTGGAAGCGTTGCGTCGAGTTCGGATCGTGCGGTTCCACGGCGTGGGTGTTGATCGAGTCCTTGTATTCAGTTTCTTTTCAAGAATAACAGAAAAAAGACGTACGTGAGCTGCATTGTCTGCGTCAAAAAAACAAAAAAGAATCTTCTGCTTGTCTTCTGCCTCGTGTGCGTGTGCCGTGCGCGCGTGTGAATCTTCTCTGATCCTAGCCAACAGAATCGCATACGGATACGGTTCAAGAAGGAACAACAATACGTTTTCGTCTTCAAATCTTGTTCAGCGTTGCACATGGCATGTTCTAATGGACGATCCTCTCTCTTGTGGCTTCTAGTAACGGGTTTGCTAATTCTTAGTCGTCTGAAATTTTTCTCTCTTTCGGTCACCTAAAATTCAACGGTACTACGGCTAAACTTGTAGTGCTAAGTAATTAATATGCAATTTTAATACAGCTTTATTACAACTTTTAGTTCTATTTAGGGTTCATCTAGATTTACTTTTTGTCAGGTTAGAAAAGTTTTGTAAAGGTTCACCAAACTTAAATTTATTTTTTGTCCACGTTAAAATAATTCTTAATCCTAGAGGTGAACGGGTGAGTTATATGTAGCAAGTAAGAAGAGTGACGAGAGTAATTCTTTACCCTAGAGGTGAAAGTGTGGGTTACTTATATGTAGTGAGGAGAGCGACGAGAGTAGCTAGATCTTCGTCCAATGGTTAAAAAAAGTGACTGAAATTCGAATCACTCGATGAATACACAACCCATTTCTAGTAAAGTGGAGCAATGACTTTTGTCTAATATCTTGTTCAATTTTTGCACATGCCATGTTCTGACGTGTGATCCTTAGGTATCAGTGTCTATAAGCATATATTAGGTTGATAGCGCGTGCTACACCATGCCGCTGATTTATCCGTGTGTATTTTTGTTGCATTGTATAAACGAATGTGTGGCATAGAAAAGTTGTGTTTTGTCTATAGCGTAGACTAGTATGTTTTACCGTGCTATTACCCTATTTAACAGCCGAAGCCATTCGCCTCCTCCCGCCAGGCCACGTCGCCCGAAAAACTCCCTCCGTCCGATCGTCTCCTGCCCGCCTCCGTGCTGCCCAATCGCCTGGTGCTGGCTGAACGCTTATTCTCAAGGCCACGCTGTTCCCCCCCCGTCTTTTGCGTCGGCTCCATCTCGCCCCTTCTGTCTCCTCACTCGCGCCGCGTCGCATCTCCTCCCCTCGCTGCTTTCAATCTTCCACCGACCCTCTTCGCCCAGCCACCAGCCTTCCTCTTCCTCCATCGCCTCTCCCCCGCTGCTTGCTCTACCTCTTCCTCCCTCCCCCCCTCGGCTTCCCTACCCATTGCTGAGTCCAGCGCTGCTTAGCGCCAGCAGCCATTCCTTCCTCCCCGCCCCCTGGTCTCCCTCACCCGCCACCAGAGCGCCTCCCCTTCCTCCTCCCCGCCCACCAGCTCCCTACCCAGTCACAAGGGAACCGTCCCTCGCTCATTCTCCCCGTCACCCACTCGATTTCTTCCCGCCGCCATGTTCCTCCTCTTCCTCCCTCCCTCCCTTGGTCATTCTCTTCCCATTCCTCTTCTTCCTTTCCCCTCCTCCATTCATCTCCTCTTGGTGCTTTGCTATGGCCAACCGCCTCCCGGGCGCTATCGCCACTTGCCACTGGCTTGGCCTGGCTCGACCCTCGGCCGCCATCGCTTGCACCGCCACCAGATGGCTCGGTCCCGGCCGCCAAGATCGCCTTCAAGGCCGCCACCGCCTGGCTTGGCCAGCGTTGCCACCCGCGCTCCTCCCTCGGCCCGCTCCTGCGCCACGCCCATGGGTGCCTCCTGCCGTCGGCTTGGCCCATCCCTACTACTGCCGGCTTGCCTCGCCTCCTGCACTGTCCAGGGGCTCGGCTGCAGCAGAGTCGTAGGGCGGGGAGGTGGTGGCCGCCAACGCCGCCACCGATGATCTCAGGTCGGACCTCCTTCCAGCTCCTACTTTTCTGTTTCTTCTTTGCTTCATCTTATCCTACCCAACAAAGTCGATCTGTTGGTTCCTAACATTATTAAGCTACATTTGTATGTGTGTTTTCTTCATGTACAATTGGTTCAGCTGTGCAAGCATGGACTAGAACCAAAAGTATGAAATGGACCATATGCCAATCAAGTATACCTACAGTAGTGATTTGTAGAAAAGTGTAACCTACTAAGAGTTGTTTCTTGCTCTTAAAATAACAGTATGACAACTTTCAGAGAACTTCCCTAATTGCGGTTAACTTTATAGGGCTGAGTCATATGATGGATCAATTATTCTAAATGGTGTGATGAACATTTTAACCAAGGTCAAAGCTGCTAGCATGCTTCGTTTCGTTTTCCATGATGCAGGGACTTATGATATTAGTTACAAACCAGGCTAGATCTTATTTGTCTTCAATTATCTAAGTTTAACAATAGTTTCTGAGCAAGGATTGCATGTGTGTAAAATAGAAAATTACATATGGAAATAAACTAAAGTACAGTTAAAGATATCTAAAAATGGATTTTTTGCAGAGAAGAAACAATAGACAAATATTGGTGACAATATCTTGCAGGTGGCATGAATGGTTCTATAATTCATGAAGTTGACAGACCTGAAAATGTCAGGCTAAATAAATCGGTAAAGGTTTTTCCCCTCCTGAAAGTAGCACTACAACAGATCTTTTTCTTTTGCTTATTTTCATGAGTAGTGCAGTGTACTTACTGCAGAATACCTGACTTGCCATATCTGTTTAATTGCTTCAAAACTGAATAGATATTAGGAAAAGCAAAAGAAGGAATTGACCATGTTCAGTAAGGTGTGTGCTTTGCACATGTGCTTTCTATATTGAACTTCAATTTTACTGTATCCTCAGGCCAAATCTACCATTGTTTTGCTAGTAGTGTCATGGGCGGACTTGATTGCTGTGGCTAGTGCTGAGGTAGTTTCACTTTGTGGAGGGCCCAAAATTCCAGTAAGACTAGGCCGATTAGATTCCAGGTTGCAACATCACAGTGGTTTGTTCATTTTACAATTTCCTTACGATATTAGCCAAACTTTAAGCTATTCTAGGTGGTGTTTCTATTTAGTATCTATCTATATTTTCCTAAAAGAACGGATTTGTCTCTGTAGTACTGCTGATCCTGCCGGTAAACTTCCTAAAGAAACATTGGATGTTGTTGCCCTAAAAACATTATTCAGCAAAAAGGCTTTTCGTGAGCCATCCTTTTCGTTAACATCTTTTGTTCAATTTCATCTGTCTATTTTAGAATCACTACTACAGAAAAGGCCTTCACTGCATTTATTCTAAAACGCCATCACGCACGGTTTCGTGAGCCGCCCGAGTTTATGGGTCAAGAATGCATGAGGTCATCACGCGGTTTTGAACCGCCTATAATATATAATATCACGCACGGTTATTAACTCAAAACCGTGCAGGATAGTGAGTATCACTGCACGGTTTGTAGATTAAACCGCTCGTGATATCGATTATCGCTGCACGGTTTGTAGATGAAACCGCTCGTGATAGAAAAATCACAGACGATGCGTCAGATGAAACCGTCGTGATAGCGAAAAATCACAGACGATCAGATGAAACCGTCGTGATAGTCGACTATCCTGCACGGTTTCATCTACGCATCGTCGATGATTTTTCGCTATCACGCACGGTTTCATCTGCGCACATCATCTGTGATAGTTGAGTATCACAGACGGTTTCATCTACAAACCGTCTGTGATATTCTTTTGCATTGCTAAATCTATTTCTGTTTATTGGCTAGCCTCAGAAATGCTAGCCATGCCCTCTCAAACAAGCACATCCATTCAGATTCATTTCGTATAAGCACTTCAAATTCGCATTCATTTCAGAAATAAGCACATCCAATTCACAAATCAACTAAAATTAACCATTAATGTACATTTACACATGTACCATTAAGTTCAATTTATCCCAATCAAGTTCAATCTACACAGTGGAAACTCCCATCTGGATTTATGACCTAACTATTCAGGAATGACGCAAGGTGTGGTCGAACTTTCATGAGCTCGCTCTGTTCCAACGCAGTTTCGGCGATGGTCGCAACCTGTCGATAGGAATATTAAATTCGTGCTTATATAAATTGGTAAGTATATATGAAATAATTGTTGCAAGATTGACAAACCTGAGGATCATTGGTGATCGCGGAACCGATGAGTAGTTCCATGTTGTGGCAAACATAGTATCCACAGACGTTGCGGCCCGACGGCTGCTGGTAGCACTGCAAAAATAGAATTGGTTAGTTCAAGAGGCATTACTACAAAGTGTTATATAGAATAAATGTGTACTAGCTAGCGAGTACTGGGAAAGTTAGATCGTGATGTAGCGACCTTCCCCTGCAATACCCTCCTGTAGCATTTAACACGTCAAACGCCCTACGTGACTCCAAGAAGTTAGCCTTAGCCATTGCAAAGGAAGGAAAGACTACAATAGAGTTTCTATGGAGGAAATGTGTTTACCTGTTGATTAAATTCTGGATAACTGTGAAGTTGTGTTTGGTGGACCTCTTTAGGGAATCTAGGTATATTACCCATTTTCGTTTTGGTATAATTACAATTAGAATCCAGTGGTAGCTACAGGTATGTCAGCATGGTTATTAAACCTAACTTCGTGTTGCTTATAAAGTACAAATCAACAAGTATAGCCAGTAGTGCAACACTTACTCCTGGTTGTAGGGTAAAAGTATATATTCCTTGTTGCGGTGAGCCCGGAAAAACTCTATAACGTAATCCTCAATGAATGTTGCATTTGGCTTGATGCTTTGCTCGGAGACCACGTGTGGGTCGAGGAAACCTACCGGTGATTTCCTTCTTCCGGCTTCATACATCATGTATCTATATACAAAAGCAAGGAGTTATATATAACATTTATCGGTATTACACGAACATTGACCGTGATTGTACACACTTACAGTGTCCAGCATCGTATGAGTGAGATGTCGAGCTCGTTGAGGTTGAAGAGACAGAACAAGTCCTCGAAGGTCACCGTGAAGACACAGTCTTGATGCTCGTGGTTAAAATGATGCTCCTTGAACTTGACGGTGACACCCGAGCGTCGTTGATTAACCGGCTTGTTGGACTGTTCCATGTACCATGTATGCAATACCGTGCAATCCGGTCCTAGAGTAGGGCTGTCTAACCTCTCGACCAATGGCTCACCTAGCACGAATTTCTGGGCCAACGGCAAGAAGGGGATATCAGAACAGGAGTCGACCATCTTCGATTTGCCCTTGTTGCCTCGCTTTGTATAGGTCGACTTCACAAGAGTTGACTGAGCACGAGGTGTAGATGCATGTGATGCACCAGGCCCTTGTCGTGTCGGTGCAGGTAGCTTCGGTGCAATCAGCTCCCGTGGACTTGATACCGTTGCATGATATTCCTGTGAAGTTGACACCAGAGCAGGTAGCTCCAAGCAGATGTCCCCCTCGGGCAACTGGATGAATGTTCCAACGGCTTGCTTTAGAGGCATGACCTCATCGTTTGGGGGAATTTGCAGTGGGACGACCTCGAAATTGGCACAAACACCATCCACATTCACTTTTGCGAAACCCGGCGCTAGATTTGCACCGTGCACCAAAGCCCTGACACCGGATGGATACACTTGGCCCCAAGCAGCATCTAGGGCAACAGAGGCATATCTCACTTGGAGCTTGCACTTCATAGCCACCTACATAACGATACAAAATTAGCTACTCCAATAGGCCTATCAATGGATCGAGCATTCCAAAGATAATAATTATTACCTGGATGTCATCGACGAGAAATCTGCCGTCACCTATTGGGGTAGGGTTAGGGTTGGACGCGCAGCTACTCGGAAGTTTGGGGGGCTGGCTAGCACAGTAGGGGTAGGGGCTTGCAACTGATTTGGTAGTTGCAATTCCGTAATCCTTTCCTCAAAAGTCTCCATCTGCCGTTGCGTCGCAGCTCTGATCTCACCTCCGATGGATTCAGTGATCTCATCTCTGATGGATTCAGTGAGCTCCTCTCTGAGGGATGCACGAATCTCCTCTTGTAGCTTTGCATCGCGCTCGGCTTTGGCTCTCTTCCTACTCTGGTACGATCCGGAGTCCACTTGGAACCATTTTTGCCATGTAACATAAACACCAGCGCCTCTCGTGCGACCCGATGCTCATTGTTTCCTAGGGCCGCGGAGAGTATATCTTTCTCCCTGTCTGCCTGGAATGAGCCTTGGAAAGATTGTGCACTCAGCGTTACCTGCAATAGCCCGACATATCATTTCACTTCCTACGAAGTTATGGAGTAATTACAAACTAGGTAGTTCGATATCTTAAAGCGCCGACACTTCGGTCTCGGGGTTTGGAAAGGAGACTTCCCCCATAGGCCCAATACGTAACCTCCCAAATAACCACCGCGGTAGCGCAAGACATCGCTGATCTCAGAAATGGCGGGAGACATTCAACAACTTGCCTGCTGGTCCTGATCCCTCCATATCGGGATTTTACCCGCATACCCAGCGATGCCGAGTCTGTGGGGGGTGCCTGTTTTTTGCCTGGAGGGCTGTGTGCGCCGCACTTTTACTCCTAAATTCATCTGTCATCTTCTTCGCCACAAACTCGGCCCAGGACTCTTCCAAGAATGGATACTTGTGGAAGGGCCTCAGATCCTTCTCCACGTAGTTCTTGACAAGCGTGGTCTTGAAGTTCTTCCACACTTTGCACACATGTAGCAACGCATGTCGTCGCACGGAGTCCAGGTGTTCTGCCGGGATCTCGAACGATTTGAGAATATCCGTCAGCAGAACAGTTTTCAGTAGTTCGGGCACCTCCTTCAACGAATCGTAGGTGACGCTAACCCGTTCCGCGCAACTATTCCACCATTCTCTCGAATGCGACATCGCTATGGCGAGGATTGATAGGGTCCTGCATCGATCAACCTCCGTGATGGTAAATTGCCCGGGCCTTTTCGATATTCCTCTTCTTCTACCGCGTTGGATATTCCAGAGGATGGTGCGCCATCGCACACATGAGGCGGCGATGACGAAGAATGAGCGGAAGACATCTTCACAAGAAATAGAACATCATGTGAACAAATGAAATCAGATAAAGCTAAGATTTAACATTTTGATATTGCTATCGATGTAGAGTAAGCATTCCAATTAGAGCTCAAGTTCAAACCCAATTATCAAAACAATTTCAAGACAAGACTATTATCATCACAGAGCATTCATCTCAAGCCCACCACACCACATTGCAATATATTCCAAAGAGAGATCAAAACAAATACCATATGAATAATCGACTAGAACAAATACAAATTCCTAAAACAAGTACAATTATCATGAGGGACCATGACAGATTATTGATAGAAATAGTTAGGGAAAGGGCGCTGGGTCGGCAACTTCGGCATTGGTTACCTTTGGGCATCGAGGAGAAGGACAAGCAGGAGCAAGACTGAGCAAAGCAGGCGGTGTCAAGGGGAGGCGCGGCGGGCTGGGGGAGGAGGAGGAGGGCGGCTCGGCAGGAGGCGCGGGGATCGGGAGGAGGCGCGCCGAGTCAGTAGGAGGAGGCGCCATGGCTCGGGGGAGGCGCGCCGGGCTAGAGGAGGAGGCAGCGTCGACGGGATCGGGGGAGGAGTCGCGCCGGGCTCGAGGAGGCGGCGTCGAGGACGGCGGCGACGGGCTCGGGGGAGGAGGGAGCGAGGAGTTGAGAAACTTAATCATTTGAGAGTGGCGGGCGCGGCAAACCCTAGCTAGAGTCCGAATATAAATAGGGATGGACATCATAAATGGTTCTACGTTAGAACCGTTTGTGATACATAATATCACAGACGGTTCTAACGTAGAACCGTCTGTGATATGTGATGTATCACTGACGGTTCTAACATAGAACCGCTCTGTGATATTTGATGTATCATGCGGTTCCAATAAACAACCGCTCAGGATATGTGTATCACGCACGGTTCCAACAACAACCGCTCAGGATATATTATCACTGCACGGTTTGTAGCTCAAACCGTCTGTGATATTATTTTGTATTGGTTAATCTAGTTCTGTTTATTGGCTAGCCTCAGGAAATGCTAGCCATGCCTTCTAAAACAAGCAAAAAAGACAACAAGTACATGTATATACATCCAATTCACATTCATTTGAGAAACAATCACATCCATTTCACAGTACAAATCAATTAATTAACTCAAATGAACTATAATTAACCATTCATTAGAATGTACATATATATACACACATTGTTTAATTAATCTTTAAAAATTAGCCCTTCATGATGATCGACGCGTATGTAGCTAGTTTCGTCACGTTCTTCTTCCTCGACCCTTATGCTGTTTCCGAAAGGAGGCAACTCGTCAAAATGATTGTATTCTTCCTCGTCCCCTACATTCTCAACTCCGACAATCCTCCTTTTTCCATGAAGAAATACGTCGCGCTTCTTATTTGCTGGGTCGGTAATATAGAAGACTTGAACAACATGGTTAACCAGTACGAATGGTTCATCTTTGTATCCGACACATTCGAGGTCCACGGTAGTGACGCCGTACTTGTCGATCCAACGACACCGAAATAGGGGGATCTTGAAAAGCATGTAGTCGAGCTCCCATATCTCCTCTATTTGCCCATAGTAGGAGCTCCTCAGCCCATCGGTACTGAATGCATCTATGCAGACACCGCTGTTCTAGTAAGTGCTTTTTATATCCTGAGCCTGCGTATAGAATGTGTACCCATTATGTCGTATCCTCGCCATGTTACAACTGTAAATGTTGGCCCTTTTGCCAATCATGTCAGCATATCACTTGACGAGCTCCTAGCGAGTCACTCCTTCAACCATTGGTTGAACCGCTCATTGTCTTGTCTTAGATCCAAACATCCCGCCGCACCGGATTTCATTGTCAAGCACGCCCTTGTGTTGGTCAATATACGGGACACTTCTACCATGTGTTGTAAGACCGTGAAATGGGCTTGAGCATACGCATCCATATCCGAGTGATTGATTTCTTCCGATGGTCCCGATACCCTCGAGCCTCCCTCATGGCGAGATCGAGGCACACCCATCGGTTCGACTCGAGCCATGTAATCGACGCAGAACTCAATGACCTCTTCTGTTGCATAACCTTCGACGATGTCGCCCTCTGGCCGAGATCGATTCCGTACATAGGACTTGAGAATTCCCATGAACCTCTCGAACGGGTACATGCTACGTAGGAACACGGGCCCACACATCTTTATCTCGCTCACAATATGAACAATGAGATGGACCATGATATTGAAAAACGACGGAGGAAAATACATTTCAAGATCACATAGAGTTGTCACCACCTCGTCCTGCAGAGCATCTAGTCCTTCGGGATCGATGACCTTCTGAGCAATTGTGTTAAAGAAATAACACAGCCTCATGATTGTCTCTCGGACCTTGATCGGCAAAATACTTCTAATTGCAACAGGGAGCATTTGTGTCATCAACACATGACAATCAGAGACTTCATGCCAATTAACTTCAAATCTTCTATCGAAACAAGTTTCTTCATGTTGGTGGAGTAACCGAACAGAACTTTCTCACCATGCAAGCACCGGCACAGTTCGGTTCTCTAAGCCTTGGACATAGTGTAACAAGCAGGGGGGAAGGTACGTTCGTCCTTTATCGGTCTTTGTTGGTGCTAACTTAGGTCTGATGTCCATATCAACCAAGTCAAATCGTGCATTGACACCATCCTTTGTTTTGTCACGAATGTTCAATAAGAGACCAATCAAGCTGTCACATACATTCTTCTCTATGTGCATGACGTCGATGCAGTGGCGAACTTTTAGGTGCTCCCAATAAGGTAAGTCCCAAAATATTGATCTCTTCTTCCACATGTTCTTCTTACAGGTCCTCGATTTACATCCCTTTCCGAGCACAACATCTAAATCCTTAACCATATCATAGACCTCTTTTTTGCTTAATTGCCTTGGAGCTGAACTGTCCTCCTTCTCTCCGTCGAATTGTTTCTTCATCCTGCGATATGGGTGAGCCCTCCGAAGGAACCTACGATGACGCATGTACACGGTTTTGCGCGAGTGATTCAACCACACACTCTTGGTATCATCTAAGCAGTGAGTACATGATTTGGCCCCTTTTGTACTCTGGCCCGACAGATTAGCAAGGGCAGGATAATCATTTATGGTGTAGAACAACAAGGAACGTAAAGTGAAGTTCTCTCATTTGTACGCATCCCATACATGTACCCTTTCAATCCACAGTATTTTTAGATATTCCATCAATGGTGCTAGGTACACATCAATATCATTCCCAGGTTGCTTCGGCCCTTGGATAAGTATCGACAACAAAATATACTTTCGGTTCATACACAACCAAGGAGGAAGGTTGTAGATATAGAGTGTCACGGGCCAAGTGCTTTGTCAGCTGCTCATGTTACCGAAAGAATTCATTCCATCTGTACTCAATCCAAACCTTATATTCCTTGGTTCCGCACCGAAGTCTACAAACCTCCTATCGATGTTTCTCCACTGGGCGAAATCAGCAGGGTGTCTTAGCTTTCCGTCATTCTTACGCTCCTCTGAGTGCTAATACAGTAGTTTTGCATTCTTTGGGTTCGCAAAAAACCGTTTCAAACGGGGAATTACAGGAAGATACCATGCCACCTTAGCAGGAGGTCCTTTCTTCACCTCGATTTCCTCGTCGTCATCTGATTGATTCTTACGCTTGTATCAGGATGCATTGCACACCGGACATACATGCATGTTTGTATACTCGTTACGGTAGAGGATACAGTCGTTCGGACATGCATGTATTCTTTCTACTTTCATTCCCAATGGACAAAGAACCTTCTTGGCTTTGTAGGTGGTTTTGGGCAACTTGTTTCCCTCTGGAAGCATGCCCGCTAAGAGACCTAACAGCCCCGTGAAACTCTTGTCAGACCAACCGTTGCTTGCCTTCAATTTCAGCAGTTTAAGCATGGATGACAACCTTGTGTATTCCGGCTTGCAGCCCGGGAACAAAGGTTTCTCCGAGTCCTCCATCAAGCCCCGGAATTGAACATACAACCTCTCATCACAGTTCCCTTCTACATCGCGAAGCATCTGATCTAGATTGTCATCGTGCAGCCCATCCGAATCGGAACCACAATCGACATCATTTGGCGACATATCGTTGACTTCAGATAATATGCTCTTCACCGTGGATCGGTCCAACATGTATAACCCTTTTGAAACCCCTTCAATCAAGTGTGCTTCGATCTGGCTCGGTTGTTAAACATCTTGATTCTCGCAATCAATGCATGGACAAGACATATATTCCCCCTTATTCAACATATCCTCCTCGGCGGCTCTTGTAAAGCAACCACGCCATTAATGTACTCTTCACTCACATGGTTCTCAACAGACATCCACTTCATCCATCACACGGTTCGTATTGAAAACCCTGGAAATAAATAAAAGGGTGACTTCGAAAGCGTATTTTCTGAGGCTTAATTACGCTTTTTTCATTTTTCGGATTTTATTAACTTACATGTGGGCCCTACTTGTTAGTGACTCATTTGAAGCACAAATTGGGCTTAGGGTGACATCGCATTGCTAATAGTCATGGCTCGAGGCCCTAAGGTCTCCTAAGGCGAACCAACGGTGATGTCCCGTGGCGACGCCATAGGCTCCACTAGCGATTTCGACGTAAACACCTGAAACTACTCAAATTAAAGGATGCTTATGCTCCAGTAGCTCACCTCGATCACAAGGAACGTGTCAATGAAGTCGGGGAAGGTCCAAGGCGGCTGGTCGTCGATCGGTGAACAGAGGCGACAGCGGCAAGCTCCTCGGTGACAATAGCTGAAATGGACCACACGAGCGGGTTCAGTGAGGTGAGGCGATACTCAAACCGGGCACGGAGTGGCGATGGACTCACCGGGCTTGGAGATCTCCCGCGGTTACCGTAGCACCAGAGATGGAGATCAAGAAGACTCTATTGGGGAGCTATATATGTACACTGCACCGTCTGTGATGTGTTAGTTATCACGGACGGTTTTTAACAAAAACCGTCTGTGAAGAGGTCATATCACAAACGGTTCATGTTTAAAACCGTTTGTAAAGTATCACAGACGGTTCTGACCAAAAACCGTCTGTGATATGACCTTTTCACAGACGGTTTTTAGCACGAAGAATAACACAGACGGTGGGTAAATAAAAATTGTCTGAGATTGTGTTTAATATAGACAGTTTCGATGAACTGTCTGTGATCAGGCGTCCAGTATTAGCATTTCTGTAGTAGTGAATTCCTATAGAAATTCATACTAGAATAATAAAATTTAGCAATGGTTGGCCAGAATTGTTTATTTATATATGGTTATCCCCTAGGCTTTCTACCAATTGTTCCAGAAAGCAGTGTGTCCATCCATGTCTGAAGTTCACATTGATACTTGGCAGGACACGGGAGATGGTTGTGTTATCTGGAGCTCGCACAATTGGAGGTAAAGGATTTGGGAATCCAAATGTTTTTTATAACTTCTATTTCAAAGTACTCCTTGAGAAGCCGCAGCCGTCCTCACGTAAGTGCATGTGATGTTTCCATCATGCCCTTTAGATACTATCATCATGAATCCATAGCTGAATCTCGACTTAGCTTAACCCTTTGTAGATCATCCAAATGCAATGTATTGTGTTCTTTTTTGAAGCTGGAATGCTAACAATGATAGGGTTATGCACAGATTGGGCACTCACTGAAGATGATTAATTCTTAAGGTTTTTTTTTTGAACTAGATCGGCTTTTATTGGCATTACATGTATAGTTAAAAAAATACTTGCTCATGTTGCTCGTGCAGTTGCTCATCACACCGACTACACCTTCATTATGATGTCAGCTTCTGAGTTGGTTCAGAGGTATATTGAATAGGGTTCCCGAATGGTTCGTTAACTCTTCATGATAGCTAGATAAACATTCTTTGTATATGTTGCACTGAATTATTGCTGTTTTCTTCTACGGGATTCTGAAATCCTTCTGTGGAAAGGATTCTAGCAGACTTTATATAGTTCGAGAGTCTAATGTATTTTCTTTGAATTTCAACAAGGATCATGCACCATTCGTTATATTTATGGATGAAATAGACTCCATTGGATCTACTACAATGGAGTAAGGAACTTGCAATGGTGATGTGAGGTTCAGCACACAATGCTTGAGCTTCTTAATCAACTTTGTGGTTTTTAAGCATCAAGCAAAATTACATTTCTTATGATGACCAATAGGATAGATATATTGGATCAAACTCTCCCGAGGCCTGGCCACATTGATAGGAAGATTAAATTCCCAAATCCTAATGAAGATGTAAGCGGTGCAGTACTCACCATAGTAGTGTTAATTTTGTACAACAGGTCAATGTCATACTGCTCGATCAGAACTGTGCTAATTTTGCATTACTTACCTATTTTCCCCCCTTTTCAGTGCCGCTTTGATATCTTTAAGATTCACTCAAGAAAAATGAACTTGGTGCACATCATTGATCTGGAAAAGCTCACTGAGAAGGTGAATGGAGCATCAGGAGCAGAGCTAAAGGTTTGTATAGGTGCCACTTATAAGCCAATATTTCGTTTTCGAAAATGTTTATCTTGACATACTGAAAAAAAATACTAAATTGAACAATACATAGTAAACTCATGCAACCATCTTCTATAAGCAGCTATACAAAAAAAATTGTCCATAGTGTGTGTGTGAAGTCCAGGTCTAGTAACCATTTTTATCCATGTAGTTAAATATCATTACCTCAAAACTTGCTTCGAGTAGTAAGTATAGATGTAGTAGCTGTCCATCTTTAGCCCTTTGGGTCATTATTTTTGTAATGCATTTAGTCAATACTATAGTTCAATTTGTCTCATCCCAAGCATCAGTAGCTCAACTATAGTGCGTTGAAATATAAGTGATCCTGCTACCTAATTAATATGTACACTTTTATAGCTTGGTCCTTTTGCTTTATATAATGACCTATTCATGCTTTCCTTTTTAGTTACTCCTTTACATATGCTTTCCATCTCTACATGTACTCAAGTATGTAACCATCATCCATCCTTTTAGAGGATCTTTACCTTCGAACAACGCTTCACCGGCCATACCTAGGCTTGTGAGGCTTACCATTTTTCGATGCATCACTGAAGAGGGTTATCCTCCAGACCTCCACTAGCTATGTGTTTTTAAAAGTTAGTTATAAATATTTATGCACCACCTATGCCATAGTGGATCTTTGAAGGAGGATTCTATCTAAAAATATCGTCAAACAAGGATATGATTGATCCGGTTGTCAAGACAATGTTTCCACTATTTCTATCTTTGTATAAGCAAAGGACCTATATTTTTTCCCTACTTAATTTGCGTAGAAATAGTGGAGGATGCTGAGTTTTCACACCGGTCCACTGTTTCTAGCTTTTTTTTTATATCAAGTTAGAACGAAGGATGATGAGTTCTCACACAGATATGGATTGTTTTTTTTTCTATATTCATCTTTTTTATTGCACATATTTTCCTTATGTGCTATAACGTGTCAGCTCCTAATTTTCAAAGAAAATAAGAATGTTTGTCTAGACCCTTGCCACCTGCATACAACAACCACATCTGCACCATTCATATTGTACATCTCATTTGTTTTTTGTTTTTAAAGTGACTTTCTGATTGATGTTTAAAATCCTTGTGTGGTTATGAGCCAAGAAAAAGGTACAGATTTCTTCAGTAAATGACAAGGACAGGTCTAAAGTAATTAGTTTCATTAGTTTTTTCATATTATTTCTCCTTGCTCATGTAGAATTGAAAACTTATTACCTAAGACTTTCCTTTCCTGTCGAAAGAAATTGCTTGCACACACGCTTTTACATTATATATTTAATTTTAAAACACCTTTTATTTCTCCTTGATGCTAGCTATGAATTATGTCCTGCTTAGAATAACGCCTTATTGATCTTTTCTCGATTGTGTACAACTCCCCGCAATCATCTTGGGCGATCATATTTGTGATTTTAGCCTACTAAGGCTGCTCCTAATGCTCCACTTTGGCTAGTATCTTAAGCCTGCCATATAGGCAAAATGATGATGTGGCACCATAGTTAATGAAGAGAGAGGGTACTCTAGTATCTAATTTGGATACCAGCTCGGTCTCGAAATCCAACGCATAAAATTTATTGTGATCGATCCCATGCGGTGCCACAATGCTTTAGTACATGCCACAAATAGGCCACAATGCTCAAATACTAGTAAAGATCATGCATGTAATTAAATGAAACAGTCTAAGATACTACACCATAAGAAACCATGCATTGGGAAGATAGTATCCTAATACTCCTCATGCATTAAGAAACTACACTAAGATACTGCCCATTGGGAGCAGCCTAAGGTCTCGCTCTCGCATGTCATATTTAGCAGACATTCATGCTGTGGATCTCAGTTTTTTTTTTGCCTTTCTGATTGAGGATGAAAATCCTTTTTGTGGTTATGAGCCAAGACAAAAAAATACATAATTCCTTCATTCAGAAAACGACAAGGACAGGTTTAAGTTAATTAGTAATATCACGTGTTTGCTTCTGCAATTGTTTTTTTTTTCTTTGGGACATATGTTATTTAGTAGCCTCTTGCCTGCCATGTATAGCATAAATTTATGCTATAGATTTTTTTTTTGTCTTTGCGCCTTTTTGCTAGAATACATAATTTGAATGTAACAGCTTGATGCATTTTTCCTTCTTCCTGATGCTTACAATTTTAGCTTTACAATTTGAGACCTACAACGTATTAAATCAGATTCCTAAAACACGATAGCCACTATTAATTCACATAAATAATCCTTCGCTAAAAAAAACTACAGCCAACTAGCTTTTTCCCCTTCACTACCATCCATCATATCCGTGTTATTGACGCGGGTCACATTCTAGTTGTCTATTAATTTGAACGTTGATTAGTTCTCTTATTTCTGATGGGTGTTTATGCTGTGGTGTTACCTCAAAAACTGCTTTTCTGTACGCGCTTCGTAGCCGTCGTCCAAGTGGTTGAAGGCGAGGAAGGAGAGGAGTCGCCGGAGACGGAATCGCGACACACAGGGATTACCCCAGGGAACGCATCATGGCACGCTGACCGGAGCCGTAGGCCGCGTTGGGGCTCCCCGTCGGGACGTTTTGAATGCACGGGCACGATGGGCTTGGTCAGTTAATAGTTAATCTATGGCAAGCTATGTGGCATCATCAAATTGGATCCCATTGACAAGCTACAGAACTGCCAAAACCTAATTCGCTACCGAAGACCCAACCATTCAAATTCAAATCCAAATCCTGCCCTCGCAAACAAATTTGCAAACTGATACAATTTTCAAGCCTTAACCTAAGCAAGTATACTAATGACGCCAGATGGTCAAATAAGTCACAAATAAATCAACTCTGTCTAGGACACCCAAAACAAAACATTTTACCAGCTGCCTTCTGTCCATCCAATCGAGAATAGTTTACAGGCAACAACTCCTAAAAGCAGAGAAAGATCAGGAAAAAAGGCTTCCTATTTCTTTTTTAGATAATAGAAGAGAAAAATCTCTCCCGGTCTCTGCATCATGGATGTGTATAGCCTATTTTATTATAACTTAATGTACCAAAATGACCAAAGATGGTTAAAAATGGCTGAAAGCCTTACAACCACAAGACGACCGAAAATTAAACTCAATCATGATAAATCATGTGATTAAACCGCCACCCATGAAAACTTAAGATTTGCTTCGTCACAAACTCCAGCCTGACGCTTCTAGCCAACATGATCTCCTTCTGGGCCGGTTTTTGTAAATTTCCCTAAGCACTTAGCCAGTGTCCACTCAATATGATAACCTGCAAGGGATTAGTGATAGTCTTTTTGTCAAAAACAACATCATTCCGATATAACTAAATAGACCAACATAAGGCATTAGCTCCCACTAGGAGTTGTGACTTTAATTTTTTTTGAAATACCGGCTAACTAATTCCCAAACATGTTTGCTACACTCGCAGGAGGAGATAAATTAAACGCACATTGCACAGCCCACCATGCAAGAGATGCAAAAGGGTAGTCAATAAAAAGATGCTAAATTGTTTCCTCTTTAAAACAAAAACAACACTTTTTGCTTACCCTCCAATTTCTTTTGAGCAAGTTATCTTTAGTTAATACCACCCATCTTTTGAGATACTATAGGAATATTTTCACTTTTAATGGAATTTTAATTAACCAAAAAAATTCATCATGGGTGCTCGATTAGTTCCAATTAGTGCCACATAGAAAGACTGTACCGAGAAAAGTCCAGACTTATTTAGATTCCACCTGAAAACGTCTTTTTGAGAGCTTAATGGTAAATTAGCAATTCTCAAAATTAACTCATTCCAAGCATGTAACTTAGGCCCAATAATAGTACTTCGAAAAGAAAATATGTAAAGGAGTCGATCTCAGAATATTTGCCACTGTATCATCATTTCTCCTTACCACATTATAAAGTATTGGATATTGATTCTTCAGAGTAGAGTCTCCTGACCAAATATCTTTCCAAAACTTAGTTTGCATTCTATTTTTAACCTGAAATAAACCAAAGTGAAAAAATTGGTCTTTAATTTTCATTAGACCCGACCAAAAATGGAAAATCCCAAGTTTATTAACCACCTGCGAGAGACTTTTTTCACCCAAATATTTCCTTGTTAGCAAAGATTGACATACCCCTTCTTCATTAAGCAACTTAAATAACCATCTTCCTAGTAAAATTTTGTTTTTTCTGTTTAAGTTCTGAATGCCTAAACTGCCTCTCTCTTTATGTGTACACACTAAACTCCATTTAGTAAGCCTATATTTTCATTTATGACTATCACTCTGTCAATAAAATCTAGATCAATAAAAATCTAGTCTTTTCAGAATCTCTCGAGGAACCTCAAAAAAGATAGCATAAACATTGGTAGACTGCTTAGCACCAAGTTAATAAGTACTAATCGTCCACCAACAGACATATTTTTCCTTTCCAGCTGCTAAATTTCTTTTCAACTCTATCCTCAACCCCTTTCCAATCACAATTCCTTAATTTCCTAAAGTGAATTGGAATACTTAAGTACCTGAAAGGAAAGGCACCAACTACACAACCAAATGACTGAGTATATTGCGATTCAACTTCTTTGGCATGATCAAAACAAAAAATCTCGCTCTTGTGAAAATCAATCTTTAAACCTGATAATTGTTCAAAGACACATAGAATAAGTTTGGAATTTTTTTGCTATTCTAAATCATTATTCAAGAAGAGGATAGTGTCATCAGCATACTGTAATATTGACAACCCATCATCAATCAAGTGAGAAACTACTCCTGATAAAAGTCCTTCTTCTTTAGCTCTTAAAATAAAGATGGCAAGCATGTCCACAACAAAATTAAAAAGAATTGGGGACATCGGATCCCCTTGCCTAAGACCCTTTTGAGTTTGAAAAAAAGACCCAAGATCATCATTAACTTTAATTCCAACACCCCCTCCCTTAACAAAACTTTCCACTCAGGAACACCACTTAGTTGAAAAGCCTTTCATCCTTAAAGTTTGAAGTAAAAATGGCCATTTTACTTTGTCATAAGCTTTCTCAAAATCGACCTTGAAAACTATTCCATCCAATTTTTATTTATGTAACTCATGTATGGTTTCATGTAGGATAACAACTCTATCAAGAATAAATCCCCTCTGCATAAACACCGACTCGGATGATCTAATAACCTTTTGAGCTACACTAATAATTCTATTAGTAGCCACTTTAGTAAACACTTTAAAACTAATATTTAGAAGACAAATATGTTAGCGATGTTACGATATCTTGTCATGACCACTCAGCACTATCTTTGAAGGAAATCAAGACAACAAATGTTGTTTTCCTATAAAAGAACTATGTAGGAGCATCCCATTTCCATTTCTGAACTACCGGAATCTCGGGGACGAGATTCTTTTTAAGGGGGGCAGATTTGTAACATCCTCAAAATCCTTAAGTTGGCCATCCCCGGAGTCGCCGCGTCGATGAACCACCAAGACAATGTGCCAGCCCTGTGTGCTTGTTTTCCTTGGTGTTGTGTCACACCGATGTGGCAGCAGCGTGCCCCCTTTGTGCGCCTTCCATGCAGGCCCTGCCCTCTCTCCCTCTCTCTCCATCTGTATGACAACATGGTCCCGCCCCGTGTGTTCCCTCGCTGGTTCCCGATGCCCCCTTTCCCCAATGGAGCTCGTCCGCAACGCTGTCTTCGTCGAAGCCGTGATCGTGCCGCCACTTTTGTGTTTGCCGCTGGTGGCCACTGCCGATCCACAACGCCGGCGACTACCACAAACCCGAGAGACACCAAACCCATGCGCCGGCTGTCATGCCACCCGGTTCTTGCTGCCACGTCAGTGATGCCACGTCAGCATGGTTCCCCCCGTCAGCTTGCCATCTCGTGTCATGTTGGCTGCCATAGCCGGTGTCCGATCAAGCCTCCCAAGACCACTTCGGACCCGTGGCCGTCGTCGTCAAGCCGCCTCCGGGCGATGTTTCCCTTCGACCTGACACGCCGCCGCTTCGGTCTCCTCCCGCACCCCACGTGCTCGCCAAGCTGCCCTTGCCTACACCCTGACCTAAACCGAAAACCAAACCATATGAACATAGTTCATATGAACCTACTCTATGCCTTGTGGACCCCATTCGTCAGCCAGGCATCTCAAACCCTAGATGTAAACCTAACCCTGAGCCATACCTGGGTAGACTAGGCTCACTAAGCCGGGTCATTTACTTGTGGCCCCCACCATGTCAGACCCTATTTGGTGAACCCAGTGCACCATGCGCCTTAAACCTTAGACCGTGGACTTGGTCTATGGACCAATGGCCCACTATCTTTCCCTTTACCTTATTTCTAGAATTATAGTAATCCTAGAAATTCAATTATCCAGTGGGTCCCACCCGTCATCCACTGTTCCTTTTTTGGAGATTAATTTAATTTCTGAAATCCAATTGGTCCCACATGTCATTCACTACCTTTGTTCTCTCTAGATTACCAGTGGACCCCACTTGTAAGTCTCCAACTCTTTTTTTTATCTATTTTAATCCAAAGGAATAATCTCTGAATATTCTTTTCTTTCTCGATTTCATCATTTCATGTGATTTTTCCGAGAGTCATATCTTTTCAATCCGGACTCTGATTGAGTTCATTCGAATTCCTAAATTCATCTCAATTCAATATCTATTTATTTGATATTATTATTTAATATTTTTGGAGTTTGTTTGTTCTCTGTTAGTTATTTATTTGGTTTATTTGCTTGTTTGCGAGTAGACAACGATATTGCGAGAAGTGTTGATCAAGAAGGAGCTGAAGATCAAGGAAGTAGAAGGTTAAAGATTAATTAAGATCGTCATTGCTAGCAAGGCAAGTTGTACATTTGATCATATTGAATCCCAGTTTTCAAAAGTTACTTTGATTCAAATTATTGCATTTACTTTAAGTATTTATTTAAATGGATTTGGGTTTAGATAATAATCCAAATTGTTATAACATCCTTGTCTAATTGATATGCCATAATCTTTTGTCACCCTAGCTTGGTTATTTAATAGTTGGTATTATTGTAGCACCAACGTGGGTTGGTTAGATGCGATTAGATTGCTTAGCCATGCCACGAATCACCTTTTCATGTAAGGTTGCAATTATCAACTTGACTAAGTGACTATGGAACTATGTGATAAAACTAGGTGTACTGTGTGCTATTATGGCATATGTTGCACTTAACCAACTGGGTGGGAAAGGATTTAGACCGAGGCAAGTGGTAGAAACTGTGTGATATGGTGGCTATATGATATGGGAATATGAATCTATGTGTCAAAATAATCTGTGTGGCTTAGTTAGAAATTGGAAGTCTTGCCTTGGTCAATTAAGGACTGAACTTTGTGCGCCATTGAATTGGGCCTCTCGTACAACCACATGCCTGTTATGGGACGGGCCTAACTTAGTAAGTTACGGAGTCTTCACATTGATTACTCAGGTAGTAGGTTAGGCTCAGTGATGGGTGGAGGTGTGTGCTACCATGTAGTCGCATCGCGGGACGGTTCGCCGCTTCCCTGTCCAACGGTGTGTGTCGTACCAATCGCTGTGTATAGTTTGGTATGGCGGTTCGTAAGCACACTGGGAATGTCAATGTTGGGATGAAGTTTCTGGAAGGTTTTGTTATAATCAGTGTAGGCCACGCTGGTTATATCTTGTGGGTAAAGTGTACAAACTCTGCAGAGTGTTAACCAATCTATTCGAATAGCCGTGTCCGCGATCATGGACATGCTCGGAGATTTCACACGAGGAGTAGATCTTCATAAAACTGTGTGGGGAGGGAGCTGTGTGATCTAAATCATATGGCTATGTGAATAATCTGTTTAGGCTGTGTGTGTCTTTGTGAAATCAAACTGTTAAATTATTATTGTCTATTTGTTTTACTTGCTTTCAATCTATTATTTGTATTCAATTGCAAATGTTGCATTTATGCAAAATAACCACAGAATGACATTCCTTTGGAATAAGCCTGCATGTATAATTGCATTTTTGTGGTATGACTTGCGAGTACGGTTGTGTACTCACGCTTGCTTTGACAAATCAAGCAGAAGTGAAGGAAATCGCCAGTCAACAAGGTCTACTTCAAGGATCGTGGAGAACTAGGTCGCGCACCCCAGCCGATTTCCTGTGGGCATATGGATGGGCTTCACTGGAGTTATCCCGTTTCGTTCCGCTGCAGCTTCATTGAGCATTATGCCTTCTGAGGCATTAATTGTAAGGTTTGACCTTAAGGTCTTTACTCTGATGTTTATTGTATTTGCTTATTTATTAGTTATCTTTGTTTATGGAATTGATATTTCACTGATGTTGTCACTGTGTTCACTAGCGTGATCCTGAACTAGTGCAGTATACACAAAGGGTCCATAATTGTATTTTTGGGTCTTGACAGCCTTGCACGGCCACGCCGCCGTGCACAAGAGTGTCGTTGAATCGCCGGTGTATTAAGGTTAATCCAGTGTTTATTACTTAATTGAGTTATTAGTTGTTTCACTGGTTTGTAGGTCCCACCGGTTAAGAACGTGATTAGAAATTATTTAAGACCCTAAGCCTTTGACATGCGGGCCCATAAGGCCCGGTTAAGGGATTGTGTAAAATTTAGAAATACGTTTGTTCTTAAGGGAAAACATATTTCATTTATGCTAAAACCGATTTTGTGTTTTGGTAAATCGAAGACGTATTCATTTGAATACGCCTTCAATGTCATCATCTACCGGAAATTTGGGTAGTTGGTCGAATTGACCGGGTCAACCTTTGACCCCAGTCCGCTTGTCATTGCCAGTGGCTAGCTATTCGCCCGTATAAAATGTATTTAATTCTTCTTTGAAATCCGAAACAATTTAAAGTTGTACAGAAAATTCATATAACTTAGAAAATTCATAACTAATTCAATTTAACTCCAAATTGGATGAAATAAATTTTGTTAGTTTTCATTTTTGATATACTTTTAAAAGGAATAGGTTTTAAGTATGTTTCTATTATATAAAATATTGATAATTATTTTATTGGTGTTTTAATGACTTTAACTTTGTAAAATGTGTAGAAAATTCATATGAATTCCAAATGAACTAAAAATTTCACCTAAAGTCACCTAAAATCTTAATCTACCTACTGTGTGATTTGCATGCAATTTTGAATGATTTGTTATTGTTGGTTTTGTTTGGTGTTTATTGCAATATCGTCTTTTGTTAGGTTTTCAACGATACCGATATATTCATGAGATCAATTTGAGTGTAATCTGAGGTTAAACAAGTGGTACCAGCAAAGGTGCGAGCACCCCCCCTCTTGATCATGTTGCTCCTACTTATTTTAAAAAGTTTTATGTGGATTTTAATCTTGCCATTGCATTCTATTTTGAAAAGTATGTTCATGGGTAGAAGTAGTTAAATACCTAATTGTTGCATTGTCCTCCTTGAATGTTGATATCCCTTTTTGTTCAGTTGTTGCCTAGGATATATATACGTATGGGATTTTTTCTGTTGTAGGATAGATCGTTGCTTAGCCATGCTAGTAGTGGTAGTCGAATTTGGTTGATGGAGCTAGTCCATCGGCCGAGGTGAATCGAATCATGATTGAGATATTGAAGAATGTTTTAACTAAATCATGTTGGAATTTGAGGATTTATTCAGATCTTGGATCTGGTTATTGTGGACATATTGGGCATGAGTTTTATATATTTTAACTTGGACGGGTGTAGGGTGATGATGAAATGTTTGTTGTTATGGAATTGTGTAGCCTTGTCTAAGTGATTAAGGACCGGTCTGTGATGTGTTTAACCAAGTCATACGTACAACCACATGCTGGAACCTATGGTGAAGGCTTGGCTAAATAATTTGTTGTGTTCTTTCTACCAAACCACTAATTGTTGTACCTATTGTTGTTGTTCCAAGGGTCACCCGTGGTTCAGTTGCAAATGATAGCTTGTCACGGGATGTGTCCCAGGGTCACCCATGGTTCAGTTGCGAATGATAGCCTGCCATGTGGTGTTTCTTATTGTTGTTGTTGCGAGGGTCATCCGTGGTTCAGTTGCGAACGATAGCCTGCCATGAGATGTTTCCTCGGGTGGTTTGATAGTTAGGCCATGACATTGTAACAGCCTCGTTATGATATCTCAGTCACACTCCGATGGAAGAGTGCATTGGCCGACATTATGAGATATTCATATCATGTGTATAAAGCTGTACAAACTCTATAGAGTCATAAATCTATTCGAATAGCCGTGTCCTCAGTCATGGACATTGCTTGTGGAAAACCATGCACAGTTAGGATCTGAAATTGGGATTATGAAAATTTGGGAATGGTTTGAACTTGTGATCGTGGATCCAAATTGAGGAATTGTTGACATGATACTTTACTATTATTGAATATTGTGATCTTGGATCGAATGTGAGGATTATTGAAATATTACTGTTGTTGGAATTGTGATCAAGAATTTGAGGTGATGACTATGAAATGTTACCTTGCTGTATTTAAAATTTTAAAATGTTTTACTTGCTTCCTTTTGAATCTAAATATGTACTTTGCTGAAAATTTTTGCTTTACGCTGAAAATTGCCTAGAATATTGGCCTTCCTTGGATGCCTACATGCAACCTTATTTTTTTAAAAAGTCTCGCGAGTACAACTTTGTACTTTAACGGATTGTCCATTTGTTCAGGTGAGAACGGCAGGTGCAACGGCTTTAACTCCAGTTGGTTGCTTGTGGGTTGTGGGCATGCCAATCTGGTATTCTCCTTTTGTATTTTCAAGTATATCTTCCGCTGTAATTTATTTATTTATGATTAGTTTCGGCCAGCCGGCCGCCTTGTGAAAAATCGGGCTATAAGGCCCTATTTGTCAAAATTGTAACTTTGCTTCTAATAATTTTTGCAAATTTGACTATGGTTGTGATCCATGTTGTTTGGATATGTGCATGTTAGTCACTGATCCTTGGGAACTAACATGAGACTCATATCCAGGAATCTTGGAATCAGATTCGTTTCATGGTTAGGATTGTGCCTTCTGTACAATCACTCGACTTGAAACGAATTCGATTTCGGGACCCCATAAGTAAGTGCTTCACTACTTTCTATATAAATTTCATTTGTACTTTATACGCAGCACGAACTAAGGTTTAATGACTATAGCAACATACATGAGTAGGTTCCACTGGGTCCTTTTAGTCATTGTACCAAAGAGGAGCAAGGTAATATACCTTGATTCCCTACTCAGCAAAAAGCACGACTTCAGCCTTCTGAAAGGAATACTCGACAGGTATGCTCATTTCCTCCATGCATAACTCTATTGTAGTCTTCCTTCGTTTAAAATGGCCGAGGATAACTTTTTGGAATCATGTAGGTTGTTCATCGCCTATGTTGCCGACGGAGGATCATACAAGGGATCGAACGCCACACTGCAACATAGGACGCGATTTTCGGTACGCGCTACAACACAATAATCCTATATCATACTTCGTAATAATGCGTCTCGACCTGACTATACCTATATATGTAATTCTATTTTTGCAGTGCCACCAGCAAAAACAAGATCACCAATGTGTATTCTACGTTTGCCATCATATGCAGGAAATCATTAGTGCTAATATGAAGGATCTCGAGGTTTGTCAATCTCGAAATAATTATTTCCTAATTATAAATTTAAATATATATGCTTACCATTTTACTCTTGCTAGTGATAGGACTTGATCATAGATTTAGATGCACTCGTTGCGAAAGAGGTCACAGATGTTCGAGGGAAGCTCTGCGCCTTCATCAAGACAGAGATCATTAACGCCAACGGAGAGTTTCACTCCGTCGCCGGTGCAGAGTTTCACCCCGTCGACACCTCTCAACCACCTTCAAACAATTGATTCAATTGTAATCCAATTGTAACTATAGTGATAATACTTGAAAAAATTCTTTTGTAATTTATTTTGAGTAATGATCACTTTGAGTTGTCAACAATTGATTATCTGTGATGTATCTATTTTCTGCATGCTTGTTTTCAGAGGGTATGACTAGCAATTCCTGAGGCTAGCCAAAAATTAAAAAAAAAGTTAGGTACAATGAACTATCACAGACAGTTTTTTGTTGGAACCGTCTGTGAAGGTATGTCGGTTCTATTTACAAACTGAAAAATTAGTTAGGTATAAACACCTATTACAGACGGTTTTTTGTTGAAACCGTCTGTGAAGGTGTAGTATTACAGACGGTTTCCATTAAAAACCATTTGTGATACGTAGGATATCACAGACGGTTCTATTTCCAAACCGTTTGTGATATGTCTCACAGATGGTTTCAACAAAAAACCATCAGTGTTATGCCGTATCACAGACGGTTTTGAACCGTCTGTGATTAGCGCCTGTTATCACAGACATACAAATTCAGACGGTTCAAAAATCATCTGTGATGACGGTTCCGAACCGTCTGTGATGAGCCTGTATGTACTAGTGTTTTGTATTGCTAAATCTATTTCTGTTTAGTGGCTAGCCTCAGGAAATTCTAGCCATGCCCTCTGAAACAAGCAGGAACACAATAAGTACATGTATACATCCAATTCACATTCATTTCAGAAACAAGCACATCCATTTCACAAATCCATTAACTCAAATGAACTAAAATTAACCATTCAGAACATATGACACATAAACATTTCATTCATCATTCCACTTGCTTATTTCCTTTAAAAATTATCCCTTCATGATGATCGACACGAATGTAGCTTGTTTTGTCATGTTGTTTTTCCTTGACCCTTATGCCATTTCCGAAAGGAGGCAACTTGTCAAATTGATTGTATTCTTCCTCATCCACTACATTCTCATCTCCGACAATCCTCCTTTTTCCATAAAGAACTACATGGTGCTTCTTATTTGCCTGGTCGGTTACATAGAAGACTTGAATAACTTAGTTAGCGAGTACGAATGGTTCGTCTTTGTATCTGACACGTTCGAGGTCCATGATAGTGACGTCGTACTTATCGACCTTCACCTGTGGGAGATGGACCCAATGGCACCAAAATAGGGGGATCTTAAAAAGCACGTAATCGAGCTCCCAAATCTCCTCTATGAGCTCATAGTAGGAGCTCCTCAGCCCATTAGTACTGAATGTAACTATGCGGACACCGCTGTTCTAGTTAGTGCTCTTTATATTCTGAGCCTATGTATAGAATGTGTACCTATTTATGCTGTATCCTTGCCTTGTCACAACTGTAAATGTTGGCCCTTTTGCCAACCATCTCAGCATATTACTTGATCAGCTCCTAGTGAGTCGCTCCTTCAACCATTGGTTGAACCGACTGTTGTGCTGTCTCGTGATCCAAACATCCGGCCGCTCTGGATTCTGTTGCAGAAGCATGTCCTTGTGCTGGTCGATATACGAGGACACTTCAGTCATGTGTTTCAAGACCGTGAAATGGGCTTGAGCATACGCATCCATATCTGGAGTGATTGCTTTCCTTCCGATGGTCCCGATACCCTCGAGCCTCCCCTCATGGCGAGATCGAGGCACACCTATCGGTTCGACCTGAGCCATGTAATCGACGCTGAACTCAATGACCTCTTCGATTGCATTGCCTTCGACGATGCTGCCCTCCGGCCGAGATCGATTCCATACATAGGACTTGAGAACTCCCATGAATCTCTCGAATGGTTACATGCTATGTAGGAACACGGGCCCGCACATCTTTATCTCCCTCACAATGTGAACAATGAGATGGACCATGATATCAAAAAACGATGGGGGGAAATACATCTCAAGATGACATAGAGTCGTCACCACCTCGTCTTATAGAGCATCTAGTCCTTCGGGACGATGACCTTCTGAGTAATTGTGTTAAAGAAATAACATAGTCTCATGATTGTCTCTCGGACCTTGAACAGCAAAATACTTCTAATAGCAACAGGGAGCATCTGTGTCATCAGCACATGGCAATCATGAGACTTCATGCCAATTAACTTCAAATCTTCTATCGAAACAAGTTTCTTTATGTTGGCGGAGTAACCAGATGGATCTTTCATACCATGCAAGAACTGGCACAGTTCAGTTCTCTCGGCCTTGGATAGAGTGTAACAAGCAGGGGAAGGTATGTTTGTTCTTTATCGGTCTTTGTCAGTGCTAACTCTAGTCTGATGTCCATATCAACCAAGTCAAGCCGTGCATTGACACCATCCTTTGTTTTATCACGAATGTTCAGTAAGAGACCAATCAAGCTATCACATATATTCTTCTCTACATGCATGACATCGATGCAGTAGCGAACTTCTAGGTGCTCCCAATAAGATAAGTCCCAAAATATTGATCTCTTCTTTCAGATGTTCTTATCACAGGTCCTCGATTTACGCCCCTTTTTGAGCACAACATCTAAATCCTTAACCATATCATAGACCTGTTTTCCACTTAAATGCCTTGGAGCTGACATGTCCTCTCCGTCGAATTGTTTCTTCATCCTGCTGTATGGGTGAGCCCTCCGAAGGAACCTACGGTGACGCATGTACACAGTTTTGTGCGAGTGCTTTAGCCACACACTCTCGGTATCATATAAGCAGTGAGTATATGCTTTGTCCCCTTTTGTACTCTGGTCCGACAGGTTAGCAAGGGAAGTATAATCATTTATGGCGCAGAACAATAAGGAGCGTAAAGTGAAATTCTCTCATTTGTACGCATCCCATACCTGTACCCCTTCGATCCGCATTATTTTTAGATGTTCCATCAATGGTGCTAGGTACACATCAATATCATTCCTAGGTTACTTCGGCCATTGGATAAGTATCGATAGCAAAATATACCTTCGCTTCATACACAACCAAGGAGGAAGGTTGTAGATATAGAGAGCCACGGGCCAAGTGCTATGTCGGCTGCTCATGTTACCAAAAGGATTCATTCCCTCTATACTCAATCAAAACCTTATATTCCTTGGTTCCATACTGAAGTCTACAAATGTCCTATCGATGTTTCTCCACTGGGTGGAATCAGCAGGGTGTCTTAGCTTTTCATCATGCATATGCTCCTCTGAGTGCCAACGCGGCATTTTGCCTCCTTTGAGTTCACAAAAAATCGCCTCAAACGGGGAATTACAGAAAGATACCACGTCACCGTAGCAGGAGGTCCTTTCTTTACCTCGATTCCCTCGCTGTCATCTGATTGACTCTTACGCTTGTATCAAGATGTGTTGCACACCGGACATACATGCATATTTACGTACTCTTTACGGTAGAGGATACAGTCGTTCAGACATACGTGTATTCTTTCTACTTTCATTTCCAATGGACAAAGAACATTTTTGGCTCTATGCATGGTTTTGGGCAACTCATTTCCATCTGGAAGCATGTTCGCTAAGAGACTTAACAATGCTGTGAAACTCTTGTCAGACCAACCGTTGCTTGCCTTTAATTTCAGCAGTTCAAGCACGGATGACAACCTTGTCTTTTCCGGTTTGCAGCTCGGGAACAAAGGCTTCTCCGAGTCCTCCATCAAGCCCTCGAATTTACCAAACTCTCTCTCACTATAGTTCACTTCTACATCGCGAAGCATCTGATCCAGATTGTCATCGTGCAGCCTATCCGAATCAGAACCACAATCGACATCATCCGGCGGCATATCGCTGACTTCATCGATGATGTCATTATTACTACCTTCCTGTATAATCTGCTCTTCACCGTGACTGGTCCAACGTGTATACCCCTTTTTGAAACCCTTTCGAATCAAGTGTGCTTTGATCTGCGCTCGGTTCTTAAACATCTTCAGAATCTCGCAGTCAATGCATGGATAGTACATATATTCCACCCCCTTATTCAACATATCCTCCTTAGCAACTCTTGTAAAAGTAGACACGCCATCAATGTACTCTTCACTCACATGGTTCTCTGCGTACATCCAGCTTCGGCCCAACTATGCTACGCATATAACAAAAATTAGTATTAAATATTGAATTAATTAATTAGTATACTATAGATGCAACTTTTGATATGTCATTTGAAATATGTATTTCTAATGAATTGAAAAAACAGCAATGTAGTACAATAGGAGTACAACAATATGTGTGTAATCAATGGCAACAACACCAATAAAATCCAAACTTCGGCCATACACCCTAGGGTCAGCTTGTTCATCACAAACACATTATAGACAGCCCACCCAACTTCTACTAATTAATTTGCAAAAGCAACTGAAATCTCAAGTACTTATAGTCAACTTCAGATGGCAAGAAGCTAGATCTAAATCATCTTCAATTCTTTCTTTACCAAGCTAGATCTAGAATATAATGCAATTAGGAATAAATTACTAACCATCGATAGTTAAGAACAAATGGATCTACAATCACTCTTCCCAAATCCGCGGTCTCCTTTCACCAAATCGCCTCAAAGCCCCACCTCCTCAAAGCAGCAGTAGCGAGAACAGAGCTGGAATTTAAGACAGATCTATGAGGACCATGTCTACAATAAGTGAGATTATCACAGATGGTTTTTAATACAAATCGTCTGTGATAAGGACCGGAAGTCACAGACGGTTCATGTTGAAAATCGTCTGTGAAGTATCATAGACGGTTCTGACAAAGAACCGTCTGTGATACTTCACAGGCGGTTTTCAACATGAAGTGTCTATGATATTGCATCTTCACAGACAGTTTTTAACGTATCCAATTACACAGACGGTCACTAAACCAAAACCGTCTATGATTGTATTTAATACAGATGGTTTTGGTCAACCATCTGTGATGAGGCATCCAGTATTAGCCTTTTTGTGGTAGTAGTGTTATAAGATGATATTCTCTTGTGGGTAAAGTTGTACAACCTCTGTAGAGCGTAAAACTATTCGAATAGCTGTGTCCACGATCATGGACATGTTAAGAAAAGCCACTCAAAGTTTGAATTTGGTTTTGATTTCAAAAGACTTTATCAAATGATTCTGGATAGTTTATCCAATTGGAAAAGGGGGATTGGCATATTTGCCACACCACTTTATGCCCAATTGCCAGAATGCCACTCAATGTATCAATGACATGTGGCCCCGGGACCCAGATGTCATTGAGACAGGGGGTGACATTCTGGCAATTGCACATAAACTTAATGGCAAAACTTCAATTATCCCATTGGAAAATTGGGTAGTTTGCCATGTGATAGGAATTTATCCTTCACCAACTCTTGTATGAAGGTTATCTTACTATAAAACTTGAGAATTTAGAAAATAAATTTTAGTTGTAGAATAACTGCTTTGGAACTTAGTACAGATATTGGAAAAGAAAATATCGCTTTATGCAAAATCAACACTATAAGCCTTCCTTTGATATATCCCTGCATGAATTATAATTCTTTTATTGGGTGTAACTTGCGGAGCACAGTTGTTTGTGCTCACTCTTGCTTAATAAAATATTGTTCAGAGGAGAAGGACTTCGCAACTACTGAAGATCTCGACGACTAGGCCACTACCCCAGTCGATTGCCTGTGGCAGATTAGCTGGGTTCTACTACTTTTTCTTCCTCTTCCATTGTTTTCATCTTTGTTGGCTCGTAAGCCTTTCTGGTAAATAAACTCTAATATTTATTAATAAAGATGTGAGAATTATAAATGTTACCATTCTTGTTTACTGTGTGAACTAGCTACTGATCACGGGACTAGTTCAGAAAACACAGAGGATTTGGGAGTGTTAATCCCAAGTCCTGACAAAGTGGTATCAAAGCCATATTGACTGCAGCGACCTAGTTAGAATGGTTGTTAGTTGAAAAACTTCAAAACTTATTTTGTATAAGAAGACAAATAAATTGTTCACTCCTCATCTTTGGTCATCTATCTATCCTTACCTTTTTCATAGCAATTCTTTCTTACCTAATTCTCTCCTCACCATTTTATAATGTTAAATGGATCTGCTTTCCCTTGAAAAATTTCTATAGATGGTCAACACGTTTCTTACCATTACATTCAAGACCACAAGACATCAAGAGAGCATCATAAAGTCATCAAGTCATCTTTTCCATCAAAGGACAACAGACAAGATATACCGAAGATCGTTATGTCAGCCAAGCCATATAGCTGAAGTTTGTCAAAGACTCATTCTGTGTATTGAGACGCTTCACCAGATTAAGAATCTTGATCGATAGAACGTCGTATAAAACTATTAAAGTTTTTGGAAAAGCTTTTGAGTTGGTTGTCTCGTTTGGTAGTGTTGTTTTGATCTATCCCCTTAGTTCTCCTTTATTGACTCTCCCCTAACCTTTGTCTCCTTCCGTAATCCATTGGTGTAACCGACAGATGATGAACACTCGTCGCTCTGGCAGTGGAAACAACCAAGACAACAATGTCCGTGGGAATGACAGTACTCCAATACCACCACTAGCTAATGGATCATAATGGCAACAGATGATGGACAATTAGAACCATCTGATTGTTTGGGCATAGGTCGAGCAGATGGGCCCGGAGTAATAGGGATGTTGTCCCGATCTTTCGATGAGGATGATACAATTTGATTGGTGGAAGCTCACTCTCACGATCCAGGCTACAACCGTACGACGACCGTTGCACCTGCAATCGCTGAACCAACTTCACGTTCGTTATCGACCTTACCGGCAACAAGATCAACCTGACCACGAAGGTCTTTTCCTGCATGCAATCAAGAATCAAGCAAGAAAAATAGATAAAGCAACGAACTTGCTGAATAGGAATTGAGGAACAAAGATAGATGTCTTGAACAATTTGGGGTTCCGAAGACAACGTCTCGTTGTACTAGCCGCACAAGTAGACGATGGTGTTTCTAGCCTAAGCTGAAATCAATCTAACAAAACCCACCAAACCCTAAGGGTGGTGGCCACTATATAAAGGAGGAAGAGCGGGGTGGCGGCCGCCTCACACACGACCTGATGTCGATTCTATGTCTAACTCCCGTATCACACAAAGATTCTTTCCTAATATAGTTATGGAAAGATTACAACAGACTCCATCTAAAAGATATATACTATAATGGACTGGTCAAAGACCTGGTCGTAGGACTGGTCCTAGGGTGGTCTTGAGGAGGCCCCGAGGAGGTCCTAGTGAGGAGGTCCTAGAGGAGGTCCTGGAGGAGGTCCTAGCGCGTGGCACGGAACCACGTGTCACGTATCGGGAGGTCTTGGAGGAGGTGCTAGAGTGCCATGTGTCGCATACTGAAAAGTCCTGGAGGAGGTCCTAGAGCGCCATGTGTCGCGTACCGGAAGGTCCTGGAGGGAGGTCCTGGAGGAGGTCCTAGAGCGCCACGTGTCGCGTACCAGGAGGTCCTGGAGGAGGTCCTGGAAGAGGTCCTGGAGTGCCACGTGTCGTGTATCGGGAGGTCCTGGAGGAGGTCCTAGAGCGCCACGTGTCACGTACCAGGAGGTCCTGGAGCGCCACGTGTCGCGTACCGGGAGGTCCTGGAGGAGGTCCTGGAGCGCCACGTGTTGCGTAACAGGAGGTCCTGGACGGAGGTCCTGGATGAGGTCCTGGAGCGCCACGTGTCGCGTACCGGGAGGTCCTGGAGCGCCACATGTCGCGTATCGGGAGGTCCTAGAGGACGTCTTGGAGCGCCACGTGTCGCCTATCGGGAGGTCCTGGAGGAAGGTCCTGGAGGTGGGTGGTCTTGGCGAGGAGGTCCTGGAGGAGGACATGGCGAGGAGGGTGGTCCTGGCGAGGAGGTGCTGGACCCTTTAGCTTGCCTCTCGATCCTTGATTCCTAAGTAAAATAAGATCACTTGTGTAGGACCAGAAAGGCGACTAGAGGGGGGGTGAATAGGAGCACGCCTAATTTTTCACCTTAATTAGATTCAACACAATATCACTCCAATAGCTATGGAAGCTATGAAGATCAACATTCAAGTACTGGAGAGGACTTGTATTGAACCCAAATCAAAACCCCAAGCAAAACACCCAAAATAACCCAAAAACTCAAATCACAAAGAGTTGGGCGATCAGACCTCTCAAATTGGCGGGTTGATTTTTTGCCTAGCGGTCAGACCTCTCAAATGGGCGGTCTGACCGCTACAAGGGGTGGTCTGACCTCCAAGAATGGCGGTCTAACCTCCAGCCTGACGATGAACAGCAGACAGCCCGAAAACCGAAACTAAAATTGGTCTAACTTTTGATCCGTATGGCCAAACTCCACGAAATTTGAGACACACCTTCTTAAAGATATTAGGAACCTATTCCAATCAAAGATTGCAGAGATTCATGCCAAAGTTCCTATCTTTTTCAGTTTGAACGAAGGTGGGTTCAAAACCGAGCCAAATGCGAAAACGGTGATTGAGATGATTTCGTGGGAGGAATCAATCCAAGATGGCTAAGGATGGTCTCCCATACATCTTAGCACTCTCAATCATAGGAAGAATCAAGCCAAAAGCTCTCAAGAGCAAAACTCCCGAAAATCACCCTTTCTTTCACCAAAACCAGGCAAAACCAAAATTTAGATCCAAAAGCTTGCTTGTGGTTGATTGATGATCTAGATGATCCTAGATAGGTTCCCACATGTCACAGCAAGCAAGATCTACGCAAGAAACCAATCAAAAACCCGCGGATCGAAGAAAGCCACAAAATCACAAAATAGAGAGGAAGAACAAATAAGAACTCATCTTGTTGCGATCTTCCTTGGATTGATTTGAGAAGATGTATGATTATAGCCACTCCCTCAAGGAGGACAAAGCTCACCACGTGAGCACACACTCTCAATCCAAATCGAAACCCTAGAACCTAGCTCTCCCCTCTTTTCTCCTCAAAACCCTAAACCAAAATAGGGCATCACACCAATGGGGTTGGCTGGCTTCTCCTTGGCTTCAGTAACCACACAAGAGCCACCAACACCCCTATTTATAGTGGAGACTAAGCATCTAGGGTATATTCCATTAGGGCACCCATTAGACCCCACACACAAATGGGTTAACACACGCACGCATCTCAAAGCGCCGTCTTCATCATTGATTGACCTAAACCGCTTCACCATGCGTCGACCCGCACCGTGGTTTAGCCAGAAGGTCACCAAGGCAGTATTTGGTGAAATTACCAAAATACCCCTTCTCGATCCTTCTCCAAAAGACCGAGTCCACAGATCGTGAAGCAATCCCATGCTTCGCCACGTGTAGGTTGATCAACAGCTCCATATTGTTAAGTCTCTCCCGTCCAGATCCCACCGGCACCACTAAGCACTTGCAACGACTCCCGCGCCGCTTGATCCAACCAGTCGCACCGAACTGCCCGTTCGGTCACCCTTGTCCATCCTGTGCCCCGCTTGAGTCCTCTGACCTCACCCGGCATCCTTGATCGTTCTGGACCTCAGCTCTCCAAGCTTAGTCCCGATCCACCTCGCCCGACCGTCATAGACACGCAAGCCACTGCAGCGACAATAGACCAAGAAACTGCTGGGAACAAGTTCTTCACAACTTGACCCACGTTAGCCAAAACATGCATCATGCAACACATATGCAATGACAACCATGAACTTGACCTAACAACCACAAAACGCCGCCACGCGAGACGCATTTAAACAAGCCAAAACCGGTCGGACCGCCACCATGGCGGATCGACCGCTCCAAAACGGCTCGACCGCCAACCACAAACCGGTCTGACCGCTAGTCCAGGACTTAGCCAAATTTCCTCCCTGAAAATCCGAAACTCTCTGGAATTTTCAATTGAATAGAACTTTTCCCTGAAAGCTCCAAAAATTATGGGACCAAGTGCAGAAGAACCCTCTCACTTGCCTACACCCTTTATTTTTGGCCCAACTCCAAAATCCACAGTCATTAAAGTGGCGGTCGACCGCTCAGCAAAGCCGGTCAAACCGCTCCATGGCGGTCGCCGCCACCACCGCCGGTCAGATCGCCAAAGAAACAAACCAACAAATCAACACAAGGCATGGCCGGTCTGACCGCCACCATGGCCGGTCAGACCGCCAGAGGCTCGACAGAATCTGAGCAACGAAAACGAGTGATTCCAAACCCTCAACGCCATTGCCAATTGTCTCATCATCCTAAGATCATGGGCATATCCCCATGATATCCACAATCTCCCCCTTGATGAACACATTGGCAATCTCTCGAAAAATGTAAGTTTGAGGTTTGAAAATTAAAATACTCGACGTTTTCGCGAAAAGGCACAACTTGGTCCATTAGCAAGAGAAAGCAATGGAAATGACCAAGCTGGCTTCAAAATAGCATGGGCAAGTGAGATACAGCAAAAGAAAGCAAGAAAGCTTCCAATTCTAGAGAAGCGACAAAAATCTCACTTAAGGTCCATATGAAAGAACAATTGTTCTATTTGACCTTAGATCATTGTGAGGCTTCAAGATTTGCAATTCAAGTTCAGAAAAGGCAATAAGACCAAAAGGATGCAATATGAATGCTCCCCCTCACTATGATCAACATTTTAAAAGAGAGAATATGAAATTTCAATTTCTCCATTTCTCCCCCTTACAAAACTACTCCCCCATAACCAAAAAGCTCTTTATTAACATTACATTTTCGCTATATCTTCTCCCCCTTTGACAATGGATTCATCAAGGAATCATCCCTTCCTCTCATCCAGAGATGACACATGCACAAGCAAGGAAGAAGCAAAAGAAAGAGCATGCATGAAATGCAATGGGGTGGCTTCATTTTTGTTTTGATTTTTCAATTTTTAGGTAAAAGAAGCTTTGGAGATTACTCAATTGAACAAGCTAGCATTTCTACCATTACTCAAGATACAACAAGCCTGACAAAGCTAGCAAGATCATGTTAAGACATATATAGCAAAGCTAGGCTAATGAGCTCAATATATCACATGTTGTTGAATTAAATTAAGCAATGCGTCAAAATTAGCAAGTTCAACAACAGTTATCCTAAGGTGATAATGGCCTTGTCAGAATGTCAATGTGAGATCCAGAAGCTAGCAAAGACCATCTTAGAGACAAAAAGTCCTGAAAAGAATCATTTTGCATAAGTTTTTGTCAAAAGCCCAATTCTCAACTGTTTTTCATTTGCAATGAATGTTCAAGTTGATTAAAGGTCTATCTTAGTAAAGAAGGTCCTGGACTAGGAGCCATCCACAACCTCTTCCTAAGCTTCAACCAATTTTGACAATTCATTTTCTTAGCCATGTGCTAGATCTCATGTCTTGCCGTGACCATCTCAAGCACAAAAAGCTTAAAAGAGTGGTCTAGGTCATCCAAAACTCCCCCTGAGTTCATGCCTAGTACAATGGCAAGCCGTCTCATGAGAAAGAATTGGTGAGATCAGTTTTTTTGCACAAAAGATATCATTGTTCATTTTGCACATGAACTATTTTAGATTCTTTAATGAACTGAAAGCTCAAAGATGTTCAATTCTAGATTCCAAAGCTAACAAAGCAATTTTGACAGGGCCAATGTCACACAAGGATCACTAATTGTGCAACTAGCTAAAAGATCCACAAATTGCAATTTTCAGTTCAAGTTATTTCAAAAGTTCTAGCTCATTTAGCAAAGACATTGCTGCACATGTTAAAGCATGATAATTCTAGCAAGTCAAAGAACTAGACACAATCTTGAGCAAGAATTGAAATACTAAAGCTCAAGAGGGTAATAAGCAAAGCTTCATCAATTTAAAAGATGAGCAATAAAGCTTATATTACAATGCATCTTTTTGGATTTTTCATATGAATGCAACATGATACAATGAGATGCACAAAAAGACTTAAAAGCCTAAAAAGATCAAGAGGATCAAAAAAGATCTGAAGAAGATACCACTTGAAGAAGGTATCAGAAAAGACCCACACAAAAAGCTCAAATGAACAAGGAAAGTTCAGAAAAGAACTGACACCCCCTCAAACCAACCTATAGGGATAAATTATCCCTAACTCGCTTCTCAAGGTGGCAAACCTTGATGGGTCTAAAAATTTTGGTGAGGAAACCTGCCAAAAGGCCTTGGACTCCACAAAAACTAGCACAAAGACCTCAAACGCCACACGATCTCTAGGAAAAGCAACTCGAAAAGCTAGAGAGCGAAACACCAACACTAAAAAGCTTACAGGCAACTCAAAAACCTGCTAACACTAGTGATTGGGAGACAAGCTCGACCTAGACTATGAGAAGAATGCATCCTAGCAAATCATGGGATAAGAAGAGTGCCTAGAAAGGACACGTGCTAGAACAAAGCCTCCTATCTACCCTGAACCCAACAAACCCAAATGCTATGCAAGTTATACTAGGGATACCATACACAAAAGTAAGGTATAGAAGCTCGAACCTGAGTCACACTGCTTGGCAGGGAGATGTAGTCATGATGGATGAAGATCCATTCCTTGAAGCTTCAGAAGGTAGTTGCGCTCACCCATCATCCTCAACTCAAATTCCTTCGTCTCCAAGAAGTGATAGTCATCATTGAAGGCACAAATGAAGAAGAACCAACAGGTTGAGGTGTTAACACTTGTTGGACCACATGTTCTTCTTCTCAGCTGAAAGACTACACCAAAGAGATAGAAAAAGTCTATGCCTTGGTACTGGGTTAGTGAAACAATATCTAGGGAAACAGTACCAAGACACATGACTAGCAAGGATAGCAGCAAATGATCCAAAGCACATAAAAGCGTATAATCAACAATTTAAGACATGAGCATGAATATAGACAAATCAATTTCAGTACATGCTATCCAAGATATGACAAAGCTCAAACTATCCTTAATCCATAATAAGGCATAGGAACAAGCAAACAAGCACATAGCAAATCACATGTAACAGCCCAAAAATTTGAATTTTGGTTAGAGTTTAAAACTGGTTTGAATTTGTGAATTTTCTGCAATTTAAAAACTATTGTTTAAATTGTTGGAAGCCAAAAATAAATTCTAGTTTCAAAATCTATTACCAACTTTAAGTTGGGAATAATTTTATTAAGTCTAAAGTGTCTCTAAGGATTTATAAGAATTTTTGTAGAATTTTTGGACTCTTTTTGCTATTTTCTAAGTCTAAAAGGAATTAATCAGATTGTTTAAAATGGAAAAATCAAAATAAAACCTTAAATAGTATTTGGGCCAAAAGCCTCTGGCCCATAACCTCACACACGCGCGCGGCCTACCCCTAGTGACCGTCCGATTCACATCGGACGGTCCTCACGCGCACACGCCACCCACACCGCTCCCACCACCCGATCTCCAACCGACGGCATCGCACCCATCTTCCTCCCCGCGCCCTCTTCCTCGCGGGGCAGCGCGTCGTGGCCGCCATGGACGCCCTCGCCAAGCTCGTAACGGCTGCCTCCTCAACCGCCCCCGCCTTCTCCGCGTCAATGCGCACGACCCGCGCCCCCTCCGCCCGTTCCCCCATGCCCTCTCTCCCCTCTTTCTCGCCCGCGTGCGCCACCACGCCGCAACGGCCGCGCACGACCCCCACGAATCCCTCGCCGCCTCGGAGCCCCTCTACCCCTATAAAAGCCACCCCCGGGTGCGCCTCCTCCACCGCAACTCAACACCACCACCCATTGCTCCCCTCCTCCTCCGTAGCGCCGGGATTTCGAGGTTCCTCACCGGCGGCCGAGCTTCATTCTTCTCCGATTCCGGCGCCGTCGTCCCCGCTTCGACCCCGCCGACCACATCTTCGGCACCGCCGCGTCGTTGCGAAGCCGGAGCACCCATCCACGTCGCCGGAGAACCTCGGGAACGACTACTTCGACGACGACCGAAGCTCCTCGCCGCTTCTTCCTCGTCGCCGGCCGCCTCCGTCCTCGCCTCGACGTGTGGGTGAGCGCCATGAGATCGCCGTCTCCTCCTCTTTCTTATGCGCACCTCGTCGCCCGCCGCCGCGCGCTGTAGCGCCGGCGACCATGGGTTCCCGTGCCGTCGCCGTCGCCGCTCAGCCACGCCAGCGCCAAATCAGCACCACATCGGCGCCACGCCAGCGCCCAATCCCACGTGGCCGCCTACGTGGCAGCCACGCCGATCGCGTCGCGCACCACCTCAAGACCGCCCGAGCCCAAAGGCGCGTGGACCGAGTCCATATGAGTGTGCCTCGACCCAAGGGCCCCACGTCGTAATTATTTTTAAATCCTGGAAAATTCACCACGACATCAGCCTTGCGCATTAATAGATTTTCCTTTAGAAAATTAATTCGGGAAATTGATTAAAAAGGCGATTTAGGATTTAAATTGTAAAATTCATAACTTATTCATCCTAGCTCCAAATTAGATGATTCAAATTGCTAAACTCTTAGAAAATTATTATCTAACTAAATAAAATGTAATTAATCATTTTGGAGTTCATTTTAGTCCTGTTTTAGAATTTAGAAATTCATTTAAAATCCAAATTTAGATTTAAATTTGTAAAATTCATATCATCTGAATTCCAACTCCAAATTTTGTGAATTAAGTTTCTAAAATTTTATAAAAAGATTATCTGGCTTAATAAATTAAGATTAGTTTATTTGGAATTAGTTTAAATTGTCATTTTTTAGTTGAAACTATTTAAATTGCAAATTTAAGATTTAAACACCGTAAAATTTATATCTTTTATTTCCTAATTCCAAATTTAGTGTTTCAGACTTATAAAGTCTTCTAAATTATTATCTAGCCAAATAAAATATAATTATTTTATTTGGAGTTAGTTTAAACTGTCGTCTTGTATTTATTTGAATTTCAATTGATTGTCGTATTTTCACGTTTAGATTACGACGATTCCGGGGAATTTGATTCTTCCGAAGAATTAGAATTTCAAGACTTCAGCGAAGGCAAGTTATACTTTGATCATCTTGCCCCTAATATTTTAAAGTTATTTAAATTCAGTTTGCAAATTATTAAATGCATGCATACTTTTATTCAAGTATTTTAAATTCCTGTTTAAATGATTGTATGGCCAATATTGAATATTGAAATGTCATCCCTTGTCACCATAGATAAATTGTTTAGAAATGCTTAGCAAATGCTTAGACCATGATTTTGATTTTGGGAGGATTTAGCCAAATCATTACAAATTTGTTTAAACTTGAACCTATGGTATTGTTTTACCATAGGGAATTTTTGTAAAGATGGTTTAATCAAATAAAATGCTAAAATGGTTTAGACTTGGGCGAAACGGATGAATGGTGGGTGCAGGTTTATGCACGGGTTTAATCTGGTTAGGGTTAACACCCAGGGTTTGATTTTGAATGACGCCCAAGTCGATTAAGGACCGGTCTTGGAGCCGCATCTTGCTATGCCCTATCAGTACCACCACACGTCCTTGCAGGCAAGACTTGGCTTAATAATTTGGGTTACCTCGTAGATACTCGTGCCATTTTGTATGAGTGGGTGTTGGTTAGACAGTAGTCCCACCTGGCGCAAGAGGGGGCTCCCGGAGGATGGATAGTCCAATGGAAGCGAAACCTTAGCGGGCATGAGTACTTTGGGGTAGATCATTGTAACGTGACCTCGTGATAATTGCTTTGTCACACGCCTTAGGAAGCGTGGATTGGCCGACACAAGGAGCAAATTATCTCGTGTGGGTAAAGCTGTACAAACTCTGCGAGTAGAAACTATTCAAATAGCGCGTCATGATCATGGACATGCTAGCAAAGCCACTTTGAGTTAGATTTGTTTTGGTTTTAAAATGGTTTCAACAGATGTTTTCGGGATGGTTAGTCTGTGGGGAAAAATTAGGCGGTTAGCCATTGTGATTGGAGGATATCCATCACCTTTGTTGGAGGTTATCCACATTGTACATTTGTCATTTAAATTATGATTTTAAATCTTGTATGAAAATGGCCTTGCAATCTATTATGATTATTTAAATTAAAAGCCGCTGCTTTCATAAAATAACCACCGCCAATGTCCTTTGTTTACCTTATGCATGCATTACAATTCCATATTGGGTGTAACTTGCGAGCACGGTAGTTGTGCTCATACTTGCTTTATGCAAACAAATTTGATGGAGAAGGACTTCACCATCGGTGTGGATCTCAACGACTAGGCCGCTACCGGTCGATTGCTCATGGCGGATCACCGACTCCACTACTTCTTCGTCTTCCGCTGTGTTATTTATTGTTGGCTTGTAAGCCTCTTTTGTAATAAACTCTGAATAATTATTAATAAAGTGCGTGATATGTTTTGATTATCATTTTTTGTAACTGTGTACACCAGAAATCTGGGTGGTGTATGAATCTGAGAGGGTTCGGGATCTTTCGTTCCCGGGTCCGACAAAAGTGGTATCAGAGCCAGGTTTCGATCTTGGGACCTGTGGGTTATGGGCCCACCACGCTTCCCAGAATGCCACTAACTACACTACACTAACTATCAATTTTAACATCATTTTATAATAAATTACAGTAAGCGTATCATGATGAAACCCGTCCACGGGTCACAATAACAAAAGTATCATGATATGACAACCATAGATAATTTACTCCTAGGAGCATAGCAAAGTAATAAACCAAGATTGACGCAAACCAATCGATTAAGTCTATTGAATGAATAATCAACACTAGCTTATCATCTAAGGTTATTCAATACCATCATGTCCTAGAAATAAATCATCATGTTATACTAAAAGTTTATCATGTCCAACGAATCAAGTAAATAGGTGTAGGTTGTGATTCCAAGTGCACTAGCCCTTCCCACGTGAAACGTCATCAATGATCACCTAAAAAACAACAATAGAGCAAGAATGAGTCCAAGACTCAGCAAATACATAATAAAGCTATAAACAACAGTTTATCAACCATAATCAAGGTTATCATCATCATCTATCTATTTAATGTCATTATCATACTCAAACAATCAAGCCATATTCCATATAGGTAAAGTTGCACATCTTAACAAATTACTCATATATGCGAATGCACCATCATGCTCATGCTCATATGCATCTCATCAGCTGATACCGGTATAGCGGAGTATTCACCCGTCGATGACACACTCTATCCTTCACTCCCGTGAAGTCCCCACCGAAGTAGGATTTTATCTAGAGCACTCCGGACTAGTCATGTATCTTTCTCACCGACCTCACCGGAATAGTTACATGACTTTCTCACCGACCTGGCTCATGCAACTCCTGTCATGATGAATGTAAATGATGCGACATCTTTAATTATTCATCAACATAATCCATCTCATTAACTCAATATCTCATCCTCATTATCTCAATATCATAATCTCATTCACTCAGTGTCATCAATATCATGTATAAGAATAAGCTTAATGAAAGCATAATATATAGCATGATAAGTAATATCAATGATAGTGGTGAATAACCCGTTGTTCACCACTCTACCATGTACTTGCCTCTTAGCCCTTCAAAGCCGGATGACGAAATTGTGACACGGCGCATGAGGCCACAGTCCCTGAACAAGCAAGTAATAACACACACTCAAAACATAATCAAAATCATATCATCACAGCACCAACCCGTCCCACTAATCGACCTCGCATGATTACGCCATACCGACCAAATTAACTCAAATCTACTGGATGCACTACCCGTTGTCCCAGTAGTAAAACATCTCTAACTTATTCATCCGAACTCCAAATTCGTCCATCCAAGACTTTCTGGAAACCTTAAGAACTTGCCTACAACATTCATGTTGACCAAATTCCTAAATTAACTCACCTACTATTTTTAATCTACTAGTTAATATAGACTGTCAACACACGACAAACTCTACCGGACAGTAGAATTATAAAATTCATATCTCACAATCTATGCATCGGATTGACATGAATAAAAATTCTACTAAAAGCTATCGAAATTCTCTACAACTCTCTAGTAGATAAAATTATCAAATTATGCCTCTATACTACCTGTAAAAATAGTACAACAGTACTGCAGACTAACCCGATCTACTAATCGTTTCCCTAACGAACACTTGCTACTTCCCCTCTAATCCAGACTCTAATCTCTACTAAAATAATTAGAAAACAAAGAGAAAAAACCAGATCGTTACCACGTGATGGATGCCAAAACTGCAATCAAATCCTCGCTTTTCCATTCCTTTCTCCCTCCTAATCTTTTCTTGCTCTTTTTCTTGTGAGCACAGAAAATCGGTAGCACACAAAGCAATCTCTCTCCATCCCATCAATTGCATGCAGATCATGGCAGCACATGTATATGTTGCTTCATGTTTTCCTCTCTCTCGGTGGCATAGGAAAAAAAAAAGGACAGGAGCACTACATGCAGCATGCATCCCAACACGCAGACGTGCTGTGGCAGCACAGTGCACACGCATGCTAGCGGCAGCAGTGCGCAGACAAGAAGATGGGCAGGGAGTCGGCGCCGGCATGCGGCTACGCGCGGGCAGCAGCACTGGATTTGCGGGCAAGCGGCTGCCCCAGCCTACACGCGCACGCCGCAGGCATGCACTGGCCGAAACGGTTGCTTCTTTCTCCGGTGTCCACGCGGCAGCGATCGGCCAGCTGGGAAAAATCCACGCACGCGCACGGCCAGGCAAAATCAAACGCGCGGCAGAGAACGCCTGGTGGTAGCGCGATCATGCGGCAAGAGATGCGCGCAATTGCACGCGGCAGCAAGAGCAAGGCGCTGGCGGCCGAAGAGAAATTATGAAGCGGCTGCTGGAGGCGGCGCACGGTGAAGGAAATAGAAATAGTAGGCTGGCTAGGGTTTTCTTCTCTTTCCACGTTCATACTTAACCTGATAGTTTTAAATCACCCCGTACGACTATTCTTGAAAAAAAAACTCCTCTCTAAAATTCCAAAATATCCCGTTTTCACGTAACCTCTTTTATTTATTTACGCACGGGTCCTCAAGAGGTTATTTTTCAGAATACCTCACTATTGCCTTTCGTTCACTCTCTCTCAAGCGTTTTGGGGTATTATATTCTACCCCTCTTAAACAGAATTCGACCCCGAATTCTACTCGTCATTATACTCGGAAAGCAACCACAACTGAAATAACCAACAGTCAACACGTACCCAACGTGAACAACTCCAGATGCTGCTCACTCATGCGAGACTCTAGCTTCCAAGTCGTTTCCCTCTCGTCCTGATGTAACCACAACAACATGACGTAACTAACGAACTACGCCTTAATATTCGCCCCGACCTTTCCAGAGACACTCAACAGACAGGACTTGAAGGCACGGTCTTACTTGTCGGTCAACGGCTCTAACGAAACCTCATACTCCTGATTTCTCAAGTACTCTTTCGGCACCGGGTCACACAAAATGTTGGGAACCCCGAGCCAGAATTCGAGACAGTCCTAGCGAAACGCTAACTTCCAAAATCCCCGCAACTTCCATAAACAAACCAATGTACCTTGGGCCAACCTTCCCTTTGGTACCAAACCACATAATCTGACATAACACATGACACTCTTGTTCCATCTCTCAATCGATCCCTTCACCTTAACAAGGAGCATCTCTTTCAACGAGGGAAGCACAAAAGAACCCGCCTTAAACCAACCCTCTCACAAAAGAACCCAACTGAAAAACGAAGGATTCCCTATCGTAACCACGCATTACCAACCCCCCCCTCCAAAAGAGTCAAATCAACAATCGAAGACTCTTCATGAAAACTTTTCCACTTTCCAAGTAGACAGTTTGCCAATGAATATCACAAAAGCCAAAGGTAAATTCACTCGAATGCCCAAAACGACCAATTTTTTTTTCTCTTAACCGGAACAGGACTACGCACCAACATAAAGCAACTCATTTTACAACTGATATCCGCCATAAACACAAAGCTCAAACAAGACCCAAGAGAGTACTTCACTACTCGAGAAACCACCCTTTCTTCCTAAATCTTCATTTTAGGAATAAACTTTCTTTTAAATCCTGGGATTCCAAATTATCACACAACTCCTTCCTCTTAACCGACAACCTCAAATCGTTAGTCCACTCCTCTACCAAAGGAATTATTTTGACAAATGATTTCCAACTCCTCAATAAAGATTTTTCACCCACAGTCACATCACCTCAATCTGTTAAGGATAATCAACTTGAAATCCACATCACACACTCTCATTTACTACAACCAAAGGATTCTATAAATGATTATCACACTATTCGGAATCCACTTTTATTCTACTACTTCTACACATAATCATTGGGCAACCAAGATTCTAGCATAAAACACAAGCCTAGTTTCAACATCCAAGACTCCTATAATAAAGTTATGGTATAATTGATAAGAAAATCCTCATATTCGTCGATTTCAAAATCCGCGATCCAACCAGTATCCTCAATAATCAATTAATTGCCCAAAACAATTAACTTACTTCATCAATCTTAGACCCTCACTAAACCACATCATTCAGTTTCACCTACACAACCACAATATACCCATTCACAATACCTTAACTAATTAACCAAGATTCGAACTTTTTATAATTCCAACATTCCACCAATATGAACAAAGGTTATTGGATTACAATTCACTATAGGTTCTACTAATTGTAATAATAATAATCAGTTTTGCCCCGAACGACCATCATTCCTTTTAGATCCAATTCTCTATAAGATTTATATTAACAAGAATTAATTCATCCTCCAATGCTCATCGATTAACTTGCAACCCAAGGTCTCACAACATCATATACTTTATCACTGCTAACCAGTTGCTATTATACAATAAATAAGGTTTTGTAAAATAAATTCATTATTCCTTTCTCAAAAGAAGAGACAAATAACATAAATTTCCAGCACACAGGAAAAATATTTACTATTTACAGTAAACATAAGAGCAAGGGAAATAGTCAAATAGCAATGATCTCAGAAGAGCAAAAGACAAGACTATAGTTGAGGGCATAAGTCCCACAAAAATAAAATATCAAACCTCAAATAAAAATAGAACATTGCTTTCGAACCTCGAGAAATTCTTATACGGCAAAACCAGAAGAGTTAAACACACTTCAAATAAACTGCAAGCTACAAAACTTGACTTCAATCTTGAATACTTATACTTCACTTTTTCTTTAACAAAGAAAGTAATTTCCTTTGATTACAACGTCACTTTGCCAACTCAAACAAGAAGAGCTCTTAAGACCAAAACACAAGAATCACTCAAGAACCAATAAAGCTTTCCAACACGCCACGTGTTCAAACCAAATTCTGCTACTACATAAATCATGAACTCAAAAAGATCACGAATGCAAAACTCCAAACATTTCACTTTGCTGATATCATGAAAGGCAATCAAAATACTTTCCCTCTAAGAGAATCGACACCACTCTCACAAGTCACAATCCATTGCTGACAATCTTACTAACATCAAGAATAATACACTCTTAACAATAATCGTGATCATCTAGTCTTCTATTATAAAGCCCTTCAAAACTCACTAAATTGTTCCATACTATTTTAGCATCCCATCCTCAAATTGAGAGTCCACCAAAACTTTACAACCTCACCACAACAACCACTTTATTCTAGCAGAGATCTACTACACAAATCAAAAGGTTCTACCGAAACCCTTTCATCAAAGACATGCTATCATCTGATATTTTCACAATCATGTAAGCATAAGCCACCTATTAAATTACATCAGTTCGACTCTTAGTGAGGCTCAACACTAAACTTCAACACACAACAATTGCACTCCAACTATCGTTGTTATCAACTGGCTTCATTATGAAGTCTAGTTGCTACCTACTTTCCTTTCCGAATCACAAGAACATTTACAAACACATATTCAACCGTTCCACCTCTAATCTAGCATCTCTTCAACTTTCCCTTCCCACACAGTTAATTTCATCCATTGAGACCAAATTATCCAGTAAGTTTAGCGATCTAAAGAACTTTAATGGTCAAACCAGTTCATCAATGTTCTACGTTTGTTAATAACTCTTTGACTCCAATTAGGTATAGACATACTCATAGTCACAATTCATCAAGAACTACTACAAAGCAACATCAAATTAATCAACTACACTTTCATGGATACTAGTTAAGATTAATTATTCACCATGCTACATACCCATCTTGATAACCAATACCATATCAATTAATTTCATACGATTACAACCTCTGACTTAATCATGACAAGTTTTTTTTTCACATTTTCTTTCATAAAAGAGAGGCATTAACTTCAACGCTCAAATTACTCCAAAAGAGCTACGTAAGATCAACGTTCCACATGATAAAGAACATGCAATTGATTATCTTTGTTATTCAAAATACCAAGCGAAATAAATTGGTCGTGTTTCCCAACAAGAAAGGCAGAATTCTCGTGAAAGGAACAACTTGCAAATCAATGGTGTTCACAAGAAACAACAACGGACCAACCGTCGGGGGAACAAATAATCACTTTATGGAACCAATAAAGAATAGAAACCCATGTTCAACACCTGGAACTAGTTTACCCAAGGTAAACACTCCACTATTCTCATACCCCAACCGGAGTACAACCTGGTCATGCCCATAGTCACAACCAAACTCTACCTCTCGACATCGACTATCATCGCTCATACCAATCATGTCATCAAATCATAAGCATACAAAATCATCTCATAACATAAATCAGTAATATGACATAACAGAAATGCAAATGTAATACTTTTCCCATTCCCATCCTACTGTGCACCAGTGTGTCAAATTTTAAGTTAATTAACCATTAGCAAATTTTAGTTTATTTTACTAGTCCTAAAGCAAATTTTAACAAATTAAGTTTACCTAAGTTATTAATCTATTCACCACGGACCTAAAGCCCGCTCTGATACCAACTGTAACATCTGTAGGACGTGGCCCTAGAATTGTCCTAAGGACTTATTTTCAAAAGCAAAAACTATTTTGAGTCTATCGAGTCATTCTCAACCTTTCTCTTTAAAATGTTTACTAACTTATCTCTTTCTCAAAATTTTAGATGGTGAAATCTGGGATGCTACTTCCCACGGAGCCTTCTTTGAAGCGGGCGAGATACTTTGGGAAATGATGCAAGACTGGTTACCGAAAGAGGCCAACTTTCCAAGGATTCAAGTACCGGTGGAAGAACAACGGTGTGGAGAGTAGAGGTGCTCATCTACTCCAACCTCGCACCGGACACCGTCTTCCCGTCTTTGGCGCTCCGTCCCGCCATGACACCTTTGATGATGGCATGCAAGATGCGGCAAGGAGGCGATTCGCCACCTTCGCTACACCTACAATCATCGCCTTCATGGCACCGGGTTTCATTATTACCCGATGCACATTCCAACCCGGCTTGACAGTACTTTCAACTCCGCCAGAGACGAAGATTCTCCCGTGGCCGACGCACTGTAGATCTGGCTAAGGCTTTGGACTACGCCTATGGGAACACCTTGAATGATTTGCTCACCGCTCAGAACAGACTACAGGAGGCAGAGGAGAAGTCAAGACCGAATCATGAGCTAGCTAGCTACAAGGTGGCGAGACTAGCTCTAGTGAGCCGGACTATACCCTAGTACCCCATAGTTGTTATCTTTCCTTTAGTTCGATCCTTAGTTGCGAATTATGAGCTACTAATACCTTGTGGTAGCCATAATCTTGAATAAAATAAATTAATAAAAGAATTTCTTGGAAAAATCGCCTTTTGTCTTGTATGCTCTTGAATTTACCTTTCCTATCATCTACCTCTCCTAATCTTTGGAGTTCTAGCAGATGGTGACCACCGTCTTGGCGATGCGCGTGCCCAAGGTCAGGTAATGAGAACGCGGATTACCAGAAAATCCCGTGCAAAGAACCACCACCACCACCGGTGAAGGGCGGATTGGCGTCGAGATGATGGAAAACCGAATCATCGATTAACCTCTGGCTCGATCCCTCAACAGCGTCGAGAATGTGCAAGCAACAACTCGGATCGCACCACCACCTCCACCGCAGAGATTGACCATGGCGATTTCATGCGCATGCGCCACCGACATTCTCCAAAGACCAGAGCCGATGGATGCCGATGATGGATTCGTGCTATCGGAAAGAAGTGGATATCACTCGATGTCTTGATCGTGAGAGAGTCTGTTTGCCTCTCACCGGCTCACCGGTCCCGTGATCGAATGGTGGGATAACTACAACATCTCCCATCTTGTGTGAGACTATCTCTTAGGCGGAGTTTGTGCGGGCTTTTCGCCATGCACATATCCTTGAGGATAATAACCCTAAAGAAGAAAGAGTTCCAGCGCTCAAACAAGGCAACGCCGAAGAGGTGAATACTGCACAAGTTCAACCGCTTGCTCGCTATGCCCGTGAGACGTGGCTAGTGATGAAGAAAGCGAGAAAGGTTCATGGATGGTTTGAGCGATGAGATCTCGATCGGTGGTCTCCAATGATTACACCGACTTCCAGCGGTTAGTGAATAAAGCTTTTCGCCAGAGGCCAAGCATCTGCGGATGGAGAACTGCAAGCGGAGGATGGCGCTCGAAGTTCAACTCGAGGGCAACCCAAACCTCGTTTTGCTCGGCCTCGGCCACCTCGAGTGGAAGGTTCGATCTTACGCACCCGAGCTCGATGCAGACCGGCGCTCCAACTCTTAAACCCGCAACAATGCATCTGCAGGCGGCCAGCAGAAGAACCCAACTTCATCAGAAGAAGAGTGACATGCTACCATTACAGCGAGGCGGGCATTATGCCAACAAATGCGAAGAGACAGCGATCTGCGACACCGGCCGAGCGGCGTCGAGTGCGGCCCGGCGGCACCCCAAAGCCGGCGGGCGATTCACGAAGGGCGTGTGAACCACGCCACAGCAGAGGAAGCTCAGCGGACCGGATGTCGCCTTGGTGCGTTTCGTTAATATGATACCTGCATCAGTTCTGTTTGATTCCGGAGCTTCGCATTCTTTTGTATCCAATAAGTTTGTGGGCAAAAATGGGTTACCTATTTCTCCATTAAATAACCCTATGATAATCCATTCCCCGGGCTCGGAAATGAGAACTAGTTCTCTATGCGAATCTTACCACGAGATATCCGGAGTTTCCTTCATGGCGGACTTAATAGTCCTGCATTCTCAAGGTCTGGATGTAATACTTGGAATGGAGTGGCTAGCCAAGAATCAAGGGCGGATAGATTGTGCCAATAGGTCTATTACCCTCACCAATGAGGAAGGAGTCACAGTTGAATTCAAGCCCAAGACACATGCCAATGGAAGTTCCATCTTGACCACTGAAGGAGTTAAAGCTTGAAGATATACCGATGAGTGCAAGAATTCCGGATGTTTTTCTCGATGATCTACGGCATGCCACCGGATAGGGGCGTCATGTTCTTAATTGACTTAGTCCTGTGAACCGCTCCAATCTTGAAGCGACCTTCTGAGAATGCCGGCCAATGAATTGGCGAGATGAAGAAGCAGTTGAAGAGTTGCGGAGCAAGGGATATATTCGCCAAGTTCATCACCTTGGGGAGCACCCGTATTATTTGTCAAGAAGAAAGACAACAAACATGAGGATGTGTGTGGATTCTGAGATCGCTCAATGAGGTGACAATCAAGAATAAGTATCCGTTACCTAGGATTGATGATCCGTTCGATCAAGCGAAAGGAGCAAGTGTCTTCTCGAAGATTGATTTGAGATCTGGTTATCACCAAGCCGAAGATTAGACGGAAGATATCCCAAGACGGCTTTCACCACCAGATATGGACTATACGAGTTTACAGTAATGTCTTTCGGTTTGACAAAGCGCCCCTGCTTATTTCATGAATATGATGAACAAAGTGTTCATGGAATTCTTGGATAAGTTTGTGGTTGTTTTCATCGATGACATTCTTATCTATTTAAAGAATGAAGAAGAACATGAGGACCATCTCAGAATAATTTTGGGAAAACTTCAGAGAGCACCGACTTTATGCCAAATTCAGCAAGTGCGAATTTTGGCTAAGTCAGGTGGCATTCCTTGGACATATTGTGTCCGAGGAGGAGTTGATAGATCGATCAAAGTCGAAGCGGTAATGGATTGGAAACAACCCAAGTCTGTCACAGATGTGAGAAGCTTCCTTGGATTGGCCGGGTATTATCGCAGATTCATTGAAGGTTTTTCCAAGATAGCAAGACCAATGACTCAACTTCTGAAGAAGGAGAAGAAATTTGATTGGACAGATGCTTGTGAGGAAAGTTTCCAAGAACTGAAGACGAGATTAGTTTCAGCACCTGTATTGGTCCTACCAGATATTCATAAGGATTTTGTGATTTTCTGCGATGCATCTCGTCAAGGGCTTGGCTGTGTACTGATGCAAGAGGGCAAAGCTGTAGCTTATGCATCCCGTCAGTTGAGGCCGCATGAAGGGAATTACCCAACTCATGATCTTGAGTTAGCAGCGATTGTACACGTATTGAAGATCTGGCGGCATTATCTTATCGGTAACCGCTGTGAGGTTTTCACGGATCATAAGAGTCTGAAGTACATCTTCACACAGTCTGACCTTAATCTCCGACAGAGAAGATGGTTAGAATTGATAAAGGATTATGACCTTGGAATTCACTATCATCTGGCAAGGCAAATGTAGTTCTGCAGATGCCCTAAGTAGAAAAGCGTATTACAACACCGTCTTAGTTCAGAAGAATCAGCGAGTTGTATGAAGAATTGAAGCATCTGAACTTGGAGATTGTTGATCAAGGATGTGTGAACGCTTTGGAAGTTCAACCAACACTTCAGGTTCAGATAAGAGAAAAGCAGTTAGATGATGAAGATATCAAGGAGATTAAGAAGAATATGAGAAGAGGCAAAGCTCCAGGATTCACTGAAGATGAGGAAGGAACAGTGTGGTTTGGAAACCGTATATGTGTACCGGATCAGCAGGATTTAAAGAAGTCGATTCTGAAGGAAGCTCATGAGTCGCCCTATTCCATTCACCCTGGTGGTACCAAGATGTACCAGGATCTAAAGGAAAGATATTGGTGGGTCAGCATGAAACGAGAAATTCTTTGAGTTAAATGCGCCTGTTGTGATGTTTGTCAGCGAGTCAAGGCAGAACATCAAAGACCAGCAGGTTTGTTGCAACCGTTACCGATCCCCGAGTGGAAGTGGGAAGAAGTTGGTATGGATTTCATCACCGGACTTCCTAGGACCCAATCGGGATGTGATTCCATTTGGGTGATAATTGACCGGTTGACGAAAGTAGCTCACTTTATTCGATCAAGACCACCTACAGATGCGACAAGTTAGCGAAATTGTATATGGCCAAGATAAATGCATGCGCACGGAGTACCCAAGAAGATCGTGTCGACAGAGGATCACATTCACGTCAAGATTTTGGCGATGCATGAAGCTTTGGGAACCAGACTCAATTTCAAAGACCTTGCATATCATTCGCAGACGGATGGTCGAGACGAGCGAGTCAACAGATTCTTGAAGACATGCTTGAGCACGTGCCTTAGAGTACGGACAAAGTTGGGACAAGAATCTGCCCTATGCGGAATTTTCGTACAACAATAGCTACCAAGCCAGTCTTCAGATGTCCCCATTTGAGGCTTTGTATGGCAGAAAATGCAGAACTCCGCTTCTTTGGGATGAAGTAGGAGAGCATCGATTCTTTGGACGGAGTTGATCAAAGAAGTGAAAGCAAGGTTAAAACAATAAGAGAACATCTAAAAATAGCTCAAACCCGATGAAGAGTTATCTTGATAATCGTCGTGAGAGTTGACCTTCTGAAGGAGATTTTGTCTATCTTGAGTTACTCCACTCAGGAGTAAGAAGGTTCGAACCAAAGGAAAACTTCTTTTGATTTGTGGGACCTTACAAGATTTTGGCAAGAAGAGGTGAAGTTGCATATCAACTTGAGCTACCAACATCTCTATCCATTGTACACAATGGCTTCCATGTTTCACGACTAAAGAAGTGCCTTCGAAAGTGCTGAAGATCAGACCCTCTAGAAAGCATTGAGCTTCAAGAGGACCTCACATATGTGGAGCAACCAATTAAGATTACGACGCCGCAGAGCGTGTCACGGAGCAAGATCATGCGCTCATACAAAGTTGATGGAGCCACCACGGGAAAGTGAAGCCACTTGGGAGCGGGAAGAAGATATTAAAGTGGTTATCCCCACCTTCTTGCGGTCAATCCTGAATCTCGGTCGAGATTCCCTTAAGGGAGGTTTGTAACAGCCCAAAATTTGAATTTTGGTTAGAGTTTAAAACTGGTTTGAATTTGTGAATTTTTCGCAATTTAAAAACTATTGTTTAAATTGTTGGAAGCCAAAAATAAATTCTAGTTTCAAAATCTATTACCAACTTTAAGTTGGGAATAATTTTATTAAGTCTAAAGTGTCTCTAAGGATTTATAAGAATTTTGTAGAATTTTTGGACTCTTTTGCTATTTTCTAAGTCTAAAAGGAATTAATCAGATTGTTTAAAATGGAAAAATCAAAATAAAACCTTAAATAGTATTTGGGCGAAAGCCTCGGCCCATAACCTCACACATGCGTGCGGCCTACCCCTAGTGACCGTCAGATTCACATCGGACGGTCCTCACGCTGCACACGCCACCCACACCGCCTCCCACCACCCGATCTCCAACCGCGGCATCGCACCCATCTTCCTCCGCGCCCTCTTCCTCATGACAAGCGTCGTGGCGCCATGGGCGCCCTCGCCAAGCTTCATGTGGCTGCCTCCTCAACCGCCCGCCTTCTCGGCGTCGGTCGCCTGACCCGCGCCCCCCTTCAGCGTTCCCCACGCCCTCTCTCCCTCTTTCTCGCGCGTCGCGCTAGCGCCGCCAACGGCCGCAAGACGACCCCACGAATCCCTCGCCGCCTCGGAGCCCCTCTGCCCCTATAAAAGCCACCCCCGGGTGCGCCTCCTCCACCGCAACTCAACACCACCACCCATTGCTCCCCTCCTCCTCCAGAGCACCGGATTTGAGGTTCTCACCGTGGCCAAGCTTCATTCTTCTCGATTCGGCCGTCGCCCCGCTTCGACCCCACCAACCACATCTTGGCACCGCCGCGTCGTTCTGGTTGTGAGCACCCATCACGTCGCCGGAGAACCTCGGGAGCGACTACTTCGACGACGACCAAAGCTCCTCGCCGCTTCTTCCTCGTCGCCGCCGCCTCGTCCTCGCCTCGGCGTGTGGGTGGCGCCATGAGATCGCCGTCTCCTCCTCTTTCTTATCGCACCTCGTCACCGCCGCCATGGCCAGAAGGCCGGCGACCATGGGTTCCGTCGTCGCCGTCGCCGCGCCGCCACGCCGGCGCCAAATCAGCACCACATCGCGCCACGCCCGCACCCAATCACGTGGCGCCTCGTGGCAGCCACGCCAATGCGTGTGCACCACCTCAGCACCGCCCCGAGCCCAAAGGCGCGTGGGCCGAGTCCATATGAGTGTGCCTCGACCCAAGGGCCCCACGCGTCGAATTATTTTTAAATCCTGGAAAATTCACCGTGACATCAGCCTTGCGCATTAATAGATTTTCCTTTAGAAAATTAATTCGGGAAATTGATTAAAAAGCGATTTAGGATTTAAATTGTAAAATTCATAACTTATTCATCCTAGCTCCAAATTAGATGATTCAAATTGCTAAACTCTTAGAAAATTATTATCTAACTAAATAAAATGTAATTAATCATTTTGGAGTTCATTTTAGTCCTGTTTTAGAATTTAGAAATTCATTTAAAATCCAAATTTAGATTTAAATTTGTAAAATTCATATCATCTGAATTCCAACTCCAAATTTTGTGAATTAAGTTTCTAAAATTTTATAAAAGATTATCTGGCTTAATAAATTAAGATTAGTTTATTTGGAATTAGTTTAAATTGTCATTTTTTAGTTGAAACTATTTAAATTGCAAATTTAAGATTTAAACTCAGTAAAATTTATATCTTTATTTCCTACTTCCAAATTTAGTGTTTCAGACTTATAAAGTCTTCTAAATTATTATCTAGCCAAATAAAATATAATTATTTTATTTGGAGTTAGTTTAAACTGTCGTCTTGTATTTATTTGAATTTCAATTGATTGTCGTATTTTCACATTTAGATTCTGACGATTAGGAAATTTGATTCTTAGAAGAATTAGAATTTCAAGACTTCAGTGAAGGCAAGTTATACTTTGATCATCTTGCCCTAATATTTTAAAGTTATTTAAATTCAGTTTTCAAATTATTAAATGCATGCATACTTTTATTCAAGTATTTTAAATTCCTGTTTAAATGATTAGATATTCCAACTGTCATTGTATGGCCAATATTGAATATTGAAATGTCATCCCTTGTCACCATAGATAAATTGTTTGGAAATGCTTAGCAAATGCTTAGACCATGATTTTGATTTTGGGAGGATTTAGCCAAATCATTACAAATTTGTTTAAACTTGAACCTATGGTATTGTTTTACCATAGGAATTTTTGTAAAGATGGTTTAATCAAATAAAATGCTAAAATGGTTTAGACTTGGTAAACGGATGAATGGTGGGTGCAGGTTTATGCAGGTTTAATCTGGTTAGGGTTAACACCGTGGTTTGATTTTGAATACGCCCAAGTCGATTAAGGACCGGTCTTGGAGCCGCATCTTGCTATGCCCTCAGTACCACCACACGTCTTGTGCAGGCAAGACTTGGCTTAATAATTTGGGTTACCTCGTAGATACTCGTGCCATTTTGTATGAGTGGGTGTTGGTTAGACAAGTAGTCCCACTGGCGCAAGAGGGGCTCCGGAGGATGGATAGTCAATGGAAGCGAAACCTTAGCGGGCATGAGTACTTTGGGGTAGATCATTGTAACGACCTCGTGATAATTGCTTTGTCACACGCCTTAGGAAGCGTGGATTGGCCGACACAAGGAGCAAATTATCTCGTGTGGGTAAAGTCTGTACAAACTCTGCGAGTAGAAACTATTGAATAGCGGCGTCATGATCATGGACATGCTAGCAAAGCCACTTTGAGTTAGATTTGTTTTGGTTTTAAAATGGTTTCAACAGATGTTTTCGGGATGGTTAGTCTGTGGGGAAAAATTAGGCGGTTAGCCATTGTGATTGGAGGATATCCATCACCTTTGTTGGAGGTTATCCACATTGTACATTTGTCATTTAAATTATGATTTTAAATACTGTATGAAAATGGCCTTGCAATCTATTATGATTATTTAAATTAAAACTTGCGGCTTTCGCAAAATAACCCTGCCAATGTCCTTTGTTTACCTTATGCATGCATTACAATTCCATATTGGGTGTAACTTGCGAGCACGGTAGTTGTGCTCATACTTGCTTTATGCAAACAAATTTCAGTGGAGAAGGACTTCACCATCGGTGTGGATCTCAACAACTAGGCGCTACCGATCGATTGCTGTGGCGAATCAATTTGGACTCCACTACTTCTTCGTCTTCATTTGTGTTATTTATTGTTGGCTTGTAAGCCTCTTTTGTAATAAACTACGAATAATTATTAATAAAGTCGTGATATGTTTTGATTATCATTTTTGTAGCTATGTACACCGAAATCCCGGGTGGTGTATGAACACAGAGGGTTCGGGATCTTTCGTTCCCGGGTCCGACATCACACATCATATGTATAGTCAAAAGTAAAGCATGCTAGTAAAAGCTATGGCAAGACTTATGCATCCACAATTAACAATAAGGCACGAAAACCATGTAAGCATAAAGCATTTTAAGAACAAATCATGAATGATGTATGCTAACATGGATATCAAGTGAACATGTAGATACACAAGGCAAAAGTCAACAGGAGCAAGATAAATCATGTACAGATAGCACAGGCTCATGAAGACAAGACCAAGCTTATATACCCATGGAAGTAATGAACAACAGTCTAATACATAGATACACAAGCAAAGTAAAGGCATGATGACTGATATCACAAGAGTAACACATGACAATAAGGTACAAGGGAGCACAAAGCAAGCACAACATGCCAAGTATGAGTAATCAGGAAGGTAAATGCATGGAGGTATAGGATAGCTCACCAGACATGTGAAAGCACCAATCATGAAAGCACATGCCTCTTGGAGGCCATCGTTGAGGTGGAGAACCATCAAGTGTCCCGATCATGTGATAAAACAAAAGATCAGAATCTTTAAGTCCATGTTCTCCAACCCTCGTTCTTGGTACCTACACATGAGAAAGGCAAGGTGTCCAAGTCTTGGATCCCGAAGGGTTAGAGAGCAAATACTTGGGAACCCAAACCTTGGACACACCACCACTAGGGGCAGTCGAACCATTATGTGAGTTAGCATGATGCAAATGATGGTTCATGCAAGAAGATCCAACATCAACCTTAAAGGCACGCCACGAGTGGACAACTTGATGAGGAAAACGAGGTCCATCTCTAGAAAAGCGGCGATGGCCTTGCTTGAAATCACCATGATGAGAACCAACAGAAGCATCAAATGAACTCACACAACCTCGCCGTGGGTGTGTACCTCGATGAACAAAATGAGTCCACCTTTTGGAAAACAGCGGAAATCCTGCCTCGGGGCAGCTCGTGGGACAAAACCAAAACCATGCAAACCATGTCCACAGTGCTGTCCGACACCACTAGAAAAGGTGTCAAAGAAGCCATCAACAAATCGAGTCTTCATGCTAGGCTCTTTAGTGTGCATGTCATGAGAAAGACTATGCCCACTAGGAGACTTAGAAGCATGAGCTCGACGCAAATGTTTTACACGCCGAAAGCAGAAATCCACATGATGTCCATTCTTCCCACAAAATGAGCAATGGTGTAAAGGTCTACTAGTAGACACGGTCCGAGAGGACGAAGCACCATTATGGCTCAAAGAAAAAATCCTGGAAGAACTAGCATCATGACTCATCCTCGTATTGACACTAGGCCCACACATGTCATGAGAAAGGCTATGTGTGTTCCTAGAGGTACGACGACGCACTCGACGCTCATGTTTCAAACGGCGAAAGCAAAACTCAAGAGTGTGTCCATTTTTCTTACAAAAGGTGCAATGGTACTTCCTTTTTGAAGATGTAGTACCATTTGAAGAAGAAACACCCTTGTCCTTTGAAATCCTTTGGATAACACAAGAAGAGTTCGAAGGAGTCGAACTCACCAAAGAAGAGCTATCTAAAGCAATGGCACAAAAACCAACATCAAGTGACTCACATTTGGCACAAGAAGACTTCAATTCCGAATGTAAAGAAGCAAGAAAGATCTTTAAAACATCAATCTCGGAGTGAAGGCAAATACAAGAGTCACATGATTTGGCGCTCATATCATCGCGCAAAGACTCAATCTCGCTCTTCAAAGAAATTCAAGATGTGCAAGAAATTAATGATGCTTTCAAATTAAGAATGCAGTTTAAAGCATCAATTTTAGTTTCTAAACAAGCACAATTCTTGCAAGAGACTAAACCATCCTTAAGCAATTTTTCATGTTCTAAGCACATGCTACAAGGCCTAGCTTCAATTTCAATAATCTCAGCCCTAGCATTTTCTAATTGCTCAAGATGCATGGAATTAGTCAATTTAAGCTTCTCAATTTCAGCAAGCATGCCTACACAAGAATCACAATTATTTCTACCCATAGATCTAAGATTGCCTATTTCTAACTTAGCATTGTCAAGCTCATGATGTAAGGCAATACAAGAATCACATGGCATAGAAGCATTTGATTTCAATAATTCATTTTTAGATTTTAGGCATACAAGAGAGTTATTCAGGTTCTCCATGTCTATAAGCAATGAATCATAAGCATTCATGGAGGTTTTCAATTCGGAGAGCTCGTGAGATAAATCATTCTTTTCTCTTTTCAGCAATTTCATTTTCTTCCTAAGATTATGCAATTTGTATTCATATGAAATCAAGCCATCAATTAGTTTTTCTTTGCTCACCTTGCTTAGCTTGAGTAGGGGATCGTCCTCAGAAGAGTCATCATGATCATCCTCAAAAAGCTCTTCATTATGCTCATCCTCACAAGCTACAGTGCATGTGCCAACGGGCTCCTTCTCTTTAGGCTCCAAGCAAATCTCATCTCTGAAACTAGGACAATCAAAACAAAAGAATTTGCTACAAATATCACAGAAGAAATCCTCCTTCATTGACCACATAAAAATCGTATGTTCAAGCCTCTTGTCACAACGGACATCAATGGCAAAAGAACTACGATAAGATGCAAAGAAGCGCTCACAAGTCCTCATATTAGTCGCCATGTTCAAAGATCAATTAATATCACAAAAGAGCAAACTTGGCTCTGATACCACTTGTAGGACCGGAAAGACGACTAGAGGGGGGGTGAATAGGAGCACGCCTAATTTTTTACCTTGATTAGATTCAACACAATATCACTCCAATAGCTATGGAAGCTATGAAGATCAACATTCAAGTACCACTACTACAAAACAGGCTATAGTAGACACCCCATCACAGACGGTTCCTTTGGAACCGTGCGTATAACTATTGCCGCACTGCGGGTGGCGCGGAAGAATATCACGAGGCGGTATTTTTAGCAAATGCGTGATAGTCATCTATCACGAGCGGTTTGTAAATAGAAGCGTCGTGATATTACACGAGGCGGTTCTATTCAAAAATAAATGCGTGATAATCACCCCAATCACGAGCGGTTCTATTTAATAACCGCGTGTAATATCACGAATGGTTCTATTTACAAACCATGCGTGATTTGGGTGATTATCACAGGCGGTTTGTGAATAGAACCGTCGTGTAATATCACATACGGTTCTATTTACAAACCGCTGCGTGATAGTCATCTATCCTGAGCGGTTTTTATTAAGAACGAAATGCGTGATATGCCCATGCGTATAAATTGGTAGCGACACATCCCTCTGCCAAGCCTGCGCCAGCTGTGTCCCATCGCCAAGACTACACAGTGCCTCTGCCACTCCTCTGCTGCCTGTGTTTGGATAAATATAATCAACAGGCCCTCTCTTCTTTGGGCTCCACTTAGATCTGGTAGCTAGCTTCTCCTCCCCAAGTGCAGGCCACTTCCTCCCTAGCTCCTCCAACTGCGATTTCTCCCTAATTAAGCAGATGAAGTATCTGATTATCCTTTTCCACTCTATTGATTAGTGAATTTCCCGACTTTGCTACTCTGTACATAGGCGCTAATGTTTTGTTTTCTTTGTTGTATTCCTTAATCGGAAGCATAGGGTTTAGGTTTCAATTAATACTACTTGATGGGAAAAGGCAAAACGTCGTACATCTAGCTCTCAATTTGATGGACCCTATTTGTAGAAAATGAAAAGCAAAACATGTAGCCTTTAATTAATCTGGTGTAATTCCTTTGTGCAACGATGAGACAAAAGCAGTAAGTACATGCAAAGAAGTGAAAGTCTTAATCGAACTAATTTCATGAGTAGTTTTCTAGAGCAGTTAAAAAGAAGAATTTATGACACACCAAGATAAGTCACATGTGCAATGATGTATTTTATATTTCCTCCATTTATATCCATGAAGAAAGCGTCATCACGGTGGTTTATTGTTTCAATTATATGAAAGCGGATACCGCGCATAATCGCGAGACCAACTTGCTAGTTATTAATTAGGATCTTCCTCTTGTCTTTTGTCTCGTATCTAATCAACAATCATGCGGATAATCAATAATTATCCGTTCTTGACTTAGAGAGAGAAGGTTGGACCCTTGCCCTAAGCGCCTCCAACACCCGTCACCTCCTCCCCATTCGCCACCTTAGAGAGGAGAAGGAAAGGAGAGGAATCGTATTTTCTTCGTGACCTCCGAGGGTAACGATCTATAACCCTTTATATTTGCTATAAATTAATCGCTAATCAATTTTGACACTAATTTGTTACATGCGTAGTGTAGATGGATCGGCTGGATGTGCAGTGAACCGTGTGAGTCAAGAGTACATTAATGGCGTGGTTGCTTTTAGAAGAGCATTGGCGGGGATATGTTGAAGAAGGAGATAAATTTTATGTCTTGTCCATGCATTGATTGCGGTAATTTGAAGATGTTTAACAACGGCGCAAATAGAAGCGCACTTGATTGAAGGGTTTCACAAAGGGTATACATGTTGGACCGATCACGGTGAAGAAGCGATTATTACACATGAAGTTAGTAATGACGGCACCGCCGAGGAAGTCAACGATCGCGGATGTGGGTATCTTGCTTTTGATGAGGATATGTCACACGATGACAATCTGGATCGGATGCTACTGCGATGCGTAAGAGAACTACTGAGAGAGAGTTTTGTAAATTCGAGGGCTTAAGGGAGGACTCGGTGAGACCTTTGTTCCTGGTTGCAAGCGGAATATACAAGGTTGTCAACCGTGCTTGAGCCGCTGAAATTGAAGGCAAGCAATGGTTGGTCGATAAGAGTTTCACGGCGTTGTTAGGTCTCCTAGCGGACATCCTTCCGAGGAGAAGCGTGTTGCCCGGCACCACCTATCAAGCAAAGAAGGTTATTTGTCCATTGGGAATGGAAGTAGAAAGAATACATGCATGTCCAGAATGATTGTATTCTCTACCGTAAAGAGTATGAGACATGCATGTATGTCTGTGTGCAAAGCATCCCGATACAAGCGTCGAGAATCTGCTAAGGTGAAGCAAGGACCTCTGCTAAGATGTTGTGGTATCTGCTGTGATCCCACGTTTGAAGCGTTTATTTGCGACGCAAAAGACGCAAGATTGCTGCGTTGGCACTTTCGAGGGCGTAAGAGATGGAAAGCTAAGACACCTGCGATTCTACCCGGTGGAGAAACTTGATCGGACTTGAAGAGTTCGGTCTGCGAACCGAGGAACATAAGGTTAGGGTTGAGTACAGATGGAATGAATCCTTTCGGTAACATGAGCGGCCGGCATAGCTTTTGGCCCGTGAATCTATGTATGTACAACCTTCCTCCTTGGTACGTGTATGAAGCGGAAGTACATTTTGATGTCACTACTTATCCAAGGGCGAAGCAACACAGGAATGATATTGATGTGTACCTAGCACCATTCTTTGGAAGATCTTGTGACCTTTGTGGAGCGAAGAATGCAGTGTATGGGATGCGTACAAGCGAGAGAACTTCACTTTACGCGCCATGTTGTTACGCAACATCAATGATTTTCTGCCCTTGGTAAACTGTCGGGCTTGATTACAAAAGGAGCCTAAAGCTTTGTCTCCTTTGCTTAGATGCTCTGAGAGTGTATGGTGAACAACTCGCAAGAAAGCGTGTATATATCGTCACGTTAGGTTCCTTCAGAGTCACCCATACCGCAAGATGAAAAAAACAATTAAGCGGAAATAAGGAGAAGCGATTCAGCTCAAGGGCTTTTAGAGGAAAGAGGTCTATGATATGGTTAAGGATATCGATGTTGTGCTTGGGAAGGGCGTAAATTAAGAACCCGTGAGAAGAACATCTGGAAGAAGCGGTCAATTTTTGGGACTTGCCTTATTGGGAGCACTTAGAAGTTCGCCTTGCGCATCGATGTCATGCGTAGAGAAGAATGTATGTGATAGCTTGATTGGTCTCTTCTTTGAACATTAGTGGCAAAACAAAGGATGGTGTTAGCATGCGGCGTGACTTGGTTGATATGAACATAAGGATCGAGTTAGCACCGGTAGAGACCGATCTGGGATGAGCGTACCTTCCCCAAACTTGCTACACTCTATCAAGGCGAGAGAAATGGTATGCGCTGAGCTTGCATGGAGTGAAAGTCCCATCTGGTTACTCGCTAACATTAAGAACCTTGTTTTATGCAAGATTTGAAATTAATTGGTATGAAGTCTCATGATTGTCATGTCTTGATGACACAAATGCTTCTGTTGCAATTAGAAGTATCTTGCGAACAAGGTCCAGTGGCAATCTTGAGGTCGTGTTATTTTTCAACTCAATTGCTCGGAAGATCATTGATCCCCAAGGACTAGATGCTCTGCAGGGCGAGGTGGTGACCACTCTATGTCATCTTGAGATGTATTTCCCTCTGTCATTTTTCGATATCATGGTCCATCTCATTGTTCACCTTGTGAGAGAGATAAAGATATGCGGCCCTGTGTTCTTACGTCATATGTACCCGTTCGAGAGGTACATGGGAATTCTCAAGTCCTACGTCTGGAATCGATCTCGTAGGGAGGGCATCATCGAAGGTTATGCAACCGAAGAGGTCATTGAGTTCTGCGTCGACTACATGGCTCGAGTGGAACCGATGGGTGTGCCTCTATCTCGCCATGAGGGGAGATGGATGGTATCGGGACCATCGGAAGAAATCAATAACCCGATCTGGATACATCGCTCAAGCCCATTTCATGGTCTTACAACACAAGACCCAAGTGTCCCGTATATCGGCGAGCACAAAGACATGGTGCGCCAATGAGAATCGGACCGGTCGGAGGTTTGGATCACGAGAAACACAAATCGGTTCAAGCGAATGGTTAAAGGTGCGAATCACTTTGGGAGGTCATCAAGTGATGATCTGTTGCTATGGTTGTACGAGGGCCACAATTTACAATTATCACATGGCAAGGATATGACATCAATGGGTACACATTTTATCTGGCTACTCGGGATAGGAAGAGCACGATCCGAATAGCGGTGTCGCATAGATGCATTGATGACGATGGGATGAGGAGCTCCTACTATGGGCAAATAGGCGAGATATGGGAGCTCGACTCGTGCTTTTCAAGATCCCCTATTTGGTGCCGTTGGGTCCATCTCGCGGTGAAGGTCGACAAATGCGGTGTCACTACCGTGGACCTCGAGCGTGTCGGATATAAAGACGAACCATTCGTCTTGGCTAACCAAGTTGTTCAAGTCTTCTATGTAACCGACCGGCAAATAAGAAGCGCCATGTAGTTCTTCATGGAAAAAGGAGGATTGTCGGAGTTGAGAATGTAGTGGGCGAGGAAGAATACAATCAATTTGACGAGTTGCCTCCTTTGGAAGCGGCATTAGGCTCGAGGAAGAACCCGGTGAGGAAGCTAGCTATATGCGTCGATCATCATGAAGGCCTATATCTTAATTAAGAATTTACTCCAATGTAATTAATTTATTCCATAACATCATGTGTTATGGACTTGTAATCTCTCATATATTTTGATGTCAGCGTGAAATTGTCATGTGTTGATGTGTTATGGACTTGTCATATTTGATATTGATGTCAATGTGGGCGTACATTGTAATGTGGAGTATCAAAATTGTCATCATACTTGATTTCGAGTTGAGTTGAATTAGATATGAAATTTTGAAGTCAAATGTGTTATGAACTTGTTATGGACTTGTCATATTTGATATTAATGTCAATGTGTGGGCGTACATTGTAATGTGGAGTATCAAAATTGGTTTCACTTGATTTGGAGTTGAGTTGAATTAGATATGAAATTTTGAAGTCAAATGTGTTATGAACTTGTCATCATACTTGTCACGAGTTAGAATTCATATGGACTTGTCATAATTGTCATCATACTTGTCTCGTGAGTTCACTATGTTTTCTCGGGATATTTATGTCTCACGGAGTTCGATATGTTTTGTCGAGGATATCATTAATTGGCCTCGGGTTGTGGGCTATCACGAGCGGTTTTATTATACAACCGTCTATGGAAATAATATCCGAGCGGTTCCATAATAGGCGAAATGTCGTGATATTCATATCCTGAGCGGTTCTATTATGGAAAATGCGATGATAATATCCTGAGCGGTTCTCATTTGAACCGCCTCGTGATATACTATAAAGCGAAGCGCTAGGGTTTTCCTCTCACTTCTCACTTCCTCTCCCGCCCCTACGCTCTGGCGCTTGTTACGCCTCCTCTTGGGTTTAGGGCTGCGCCTTCACGCCGACCTCGACCTCGGCGCGCGCCCAGACATTGGTGCCCCGACCTCTGCGCGCCGCCCCGACCTCGGCGCCTTGACCTCGGTGCCCGCCCGACCTCGGCGCCCGTTCACCTCGGTAGTAAGCCCTCGACGTCGCCGCCGACCTCGGTGCGCTGTCCCAGACATTGGTGCCTCCGACCTCGGCGCCACCGTCCTCCTCCCGTGTCGGCCTCCTCTCTGCACCTTCCTTCTCCCCTTGCCGTCCTCCTCCCCCAGCTCTCTCTCCCGCGCCGGCCTCTCCCCTGCCTCCCCAGTTCTTGTCGGCATCCTCTCTGTAGTATTGCTCCTCTGTGGCACTTTGGTTGATCTTTGCATATATATATATATATATATATATATATATATATATATATATATATATATATATATATATATATATATATATATTGCGATGCTAGTTGCAAATTGTCAGATGGGCTTTGTTGACATGCTCTCGTGATGAACTCCGTCTTATCTTGAGATTGAATGTGATAGTTAGTTCATACTTGAGTTCTATTGTATTACTTACTCTTGTCAATATGTTGTCTCTTGTTAATTGGTTACTTTCGGTTCAGCTCATAGTTCTATTGCAAATTGATCGAGTTGTATTGACTAGTTTGTGATTCTTCTAGTAGTATGTATGAGCTCATTCAACTTTTCATTTGCCATCTTGATCTCTGTAGTCAACCTCTGTTTGTTGGAAGTTTAATCTATTTTAGATTAACAGTTGAGATCATTTTGTGAGTTAAGCAAAGTATTGTTTAGAGCTCATAGTTTGAATTTATATTATCATATTCATTTCATGAAGAGTATAGACAATAGGATTGAGATGGCAAAGACTTGTTCTTTAGCTACTCTCATACGAGAGCACATAATATCATCAATCAATATGTTGGAATAGTGTCGTCATGCACCGTGAGTTCTTTTCGGCATCCTCTCTGTGAGTATTGCTCCTCTGTGGCGATTCGGTTGATCTTTGCATATATATATATATATATATATATATATATATATATATATATATATATTTGATGCTAGTTGATACCTTGATCGTATTAGTTACGATTTTTGAGTCTAATCTTGAAGATATTGCAAATTGATCGATGGGCTTTGTTGACATGCTCTGTGATGAACTACGTCTTATCTTGAGATTGAATGTGATAGTTAGTTCATACTTGAGCTCTATTGTATTACTTACTCATCAATATGTTGTCTTTGTTAATTGGTTACTTCGGTTCGACTCATAGTTCTATTGCAAATTGATCGGTTGTATTGACTAGTTTGTGATTCTTCTAGTAGTATGTATGAGCTCATTCAACTTTTCATTTGCCATCTTGATCTCTGTAGTCAACCTCTGTTTGATTTGGAAGTTTAATCTGTTTTTAGTTAACAGTTGAGATCATTTGTGATTAAGCAAAGTATTGTTTAGAGCTCATAGTTTGAATTTATATTATCATATTCATTTCATGAAGAGTATAGACAATAGGATTGAGATGGCAAAGACTTGTTCTTTAGCTACTCTCCTTTTGAGAGCACATAATATCATCAATTAATATGTTGGAATAATTATGCGTACTTAGTGAGTTCTTTTCGGCATCCTCTCTGTGAGTATTGCTCCTCTGTGGCGATTCGGTTGATCTTTGCATATATATATATATATATATATATATATATATATATATATATATATATATATATATATATATATATATATATATATTTGCGATGCTAGTTGATACCTTGATACGATATTAGTTAGATTTTTGAGTCTAGCTTTGAAGATATTGCAAATTGATCGATGGGCTTTGTTGACATGCTCTGTGATGAACTCATCTTATCTTGAGATTGAATGTGATAGTTAGTTCATACTTGAGCTCTATTGTATTACTTACTCTTTGTCAATATATTTGTCTTGTTAATTGGTTACTTGGTTCGACTCATAGTTCTATTGCAAATTGATCGATTGTATTGACTAGTTTGTAATTCTTCTAGTAGTATGTATGAGCTCATTCAACTTTTCATTTGCCATCTTGATCTCTGTAGTCAACCTCTGTTTTGGTGGAAGTTTAATCATTTTTTAGATTGATTGAGATCATTTGTGATTAAGCAAAGTATTGTTTAGAGCTCATAGTTTGAATTTATATTATCATATTCATTTCATGAAGAGTATAAACAATAGGATTGAGATGGCAAAGACTTGTTCTTTAGCTACTCTCCTTACGAGAGCACATAATATCATCAATCGCATTTCCTTGAGAAGTAGGCTCGGGCAAAGATTTGTATCACTAGTTTCTATCTATACAAAGATCACAAAGAAATTTGGTGGATTAAGGAGTGTTAGGAGTGTTAGAATAGAAGCTCGTGGATTAAGGAGTGTTAGGAATGTTAGTAGTCTGTATGAGCTCATTCAACTCTTCATTTGCCATCTTGATCTCTATAGTCAACCTCTGTACTTCTTCACGAGAGCAAGTAAGCGAGATGGCGAGAAGCAGTCTTCGCCGCCGTCACCCACGCCTTGCATGAGATGGAAGAGCAGCGTGAGGCCGCCAACACCGACCCATGAGATGGAAGAGGCGCCCGAAGAAGCGCCAACACCCAACCCGCGGATGGAAGGCGCAAGCGAGGCGCGATCACCGTCGGCGATAATGACACGAGGCGAGATGGCGAGAGGACAATCGAAAATGCCTACGGGCGATTTGGTCATCCGCGGTCGGTGACTTTGGGGTCCCTCTGAGTCCCAAGAGATCGTGGCGAGATCCGGACCATCTGCGGGATACTTGGAAGAGCGGGTCCTCATCACCACACCAAGGTGGAAGGACTGAAAGCGAAGAAGAAAGCGGCTGCGTGGGCCAGAACTTTCGGAGAAGTTCACTATTCGAAGCACATGTATGCGCGCATCTGACGGACGGCGATGCTCACGATGGGTAAATCGTGGAGGACCTTCAAGAGCATTCTTGTCGAAATGCGTGAACGAATTGAGGCGCCCGCCATGTGATATAGATTCTTGGCCTTGGGAAGCATGGGACACCTTTGTGGCTATGAAAACATCGGCGAATTTAAGGAGCAAAGTCGGCGCACAAAGCTCTCGGAACACGAAACACTCACCGACTTCAAACTTCGGCTTTAGATGCAGCGCAGTAAATCTGAGAATGGGCGGCGGAGAAGGAGAACCCGTTTCTGATGTCACGGACCCGCGTTCCCTAAAATTTAGTTAAGCGAGGGCACAAGTCTCGTCTTGAGCAGCATCTCCTTCACAAACCGCGGAGACGGAAGTGTCCCAATGTGTGGTAAGTATATCGAACTACTAAGTTGTTAATAAGTCCATAACTTCATAGTGTCTATAATAGCGTGATGACCTCTTGCGGCGTGACTTGGTGCCCAAGCTTCCCAAGGCTCCTTCGTGCGAGAGCGGGGAGAAGGATATACTATCTCGGCCTTGGAAACAAAGACACCGGGTGCATCACGAGGCCTTGGGGTTAACGTACCTTGGATTCATGGATTAGCGGACGACTACTACGTATAGGACTAGGAAGAGATCCAAGGCGAAACCGACAACCGGTTGAGTGCAGATGATTACTAACCAATTTCAAGTAGAGATGGCGGCATTGAGTCAAATGGATATACTCATGAGCGGTGATGCATAAGCCGCCCGCTAATTTGGAAAGCGGTCCTCCTCGGCGTCGAATGGCGTCAGCGTCCGCGCATAATTGTGAACATGGCGACGTCCGATTCAGATAGAGCGACATCAAGGTAGCGTACATCTATGGAATGCACCAAAGATAGACCCTAACGGCGCCTTAGCTAATTGCGTGTCGTTTTGTAGGAGCATACTGTAAGCTCAAGTGAGGATGGATGGGTCCCTTTGTATTGAGGCTGCGCGAGGATGGTGTATCCATACGAGGAAGAAGCGGTCTGACCTGCAGTGCCCAAGCTGGTTCCGCAGTTACGCCAAGGTCGGTGGATATGGTACATGTCAATTTCGAGCCATCCATTTGGACATTTGCCCGACGAAGAGATCACAACACTAGGGGATGCCGTCCTCTCTTTTATCCGATGGCCCAAGAAGAATCGCATACTGGAACCCGCCGATCTGCGTGATCTGGACACGACCATTCCTCTCCAGCGGGACCCTCGATGACTCCACCTCATGTTTAGCCTCAAAAGGCCACCTCTTGATTCCGTGGAGAAGGCAGCGAAGAACAAAAGCGTCTTGGCGTATCGGTTCGAGTCATCTCACAAAAACGATGCTGTCGCTAAGGCCATCGAAATCAACGAGCGTTAAAGCGCCTCCCAAGTCGGGAAGTCAGAAGTCGGGAAGTCGCGATACCGGAAGTCCGCGATACGGAAATACATCATCGGAAAGCCGTTGTGTTCGTGCGATATTAATGCCTTTGGACATGCTTATCGGGCTTTGCATGCACAGTATGGACAAGACCCAAAGAAGGGGTCCGATCTTGGAATCACCGTCGGAATCTGAGGACAAGCATTTCTTCAGCGGGACGAGTGCTTGGTCGTGGGCTTCAATGATTTATTTGAACTATTCAACCTCGTTGGCCTCGGCGTCTCGCTTCTCACGATGTTGGACCTTTGTAAGTGCGTACAATCAAGTTCTACATTCATCTAATCCGATAAATATCACAACTCATTGCTTATGTATAGATACATCTTTGCAAAATGTCAGGGAATGGAAAGAACCGGTGGGTTTCCTCGACCCACCGTGGTATCGTTGCAAACCATCCTACAAGACTAGATCCTTCGTCGAGAAATACATAACGAGGTCATTGCTTCTCTGAGAGGAACATGAAGTACATAGTGGTGCCCTACAACCGAGGGTAAGTGTCACTACTTGCTATACAAATTTCATTTGTACATTATCTGTGACACGAACTTAGGTTTAATGACTATAGCGACATACATGAGTAGGTACCATTGGATCCTTTTAGTTATTATACCCAAGAGGAACCATGTGATATACCTTGATTCCCTAAACCATAACAAGCGACTTGACACTCTAAGAGGAATACTCGAGAGGTATGCTCATTTCCTCCTTACATAACTCTATTGTAGTCTTCATTCGTTTGAAATGGCGAGGATAACTTTTGAATCATGTAGGTCGTTCATCAATTATGTTGCCAACAAAGGAATATACGATGGAAAAAGCGTCCAACTAACACGAGGATGGATTTTCGATGCGTGCTACAACACAATAATACTATATCATACTTCATAATACTGGCGTCTCGATCGACTATACCTATATATGTAATTCTATTTTTGCGGTGCATGACAAAAGATGATGAGTTATGTGCAATCTCGTCTGCTATCATATATGCTAATCCTTACTAGCTAAGAAGAAGGATCACGAGGTTTGTCAATCTCGAAATAATTATTTCCTAATTATAAATTTAAATATATATAGCTTACCACTTTACTCTTAATTGGTAGCGGCAGGTCTTGGATTTACAATGTGATTCACTCGTTGCGGAAGAGATCAAGGACATTCGAGGAAGCTCTGCGCCTTTATCAACTCGAGAAATCATTGCGACAACGGAGAGTTTCACTCGTCGCCAACCCGAGCATCACCCACTAAAACCTCTCAGCGCAAACAATTGTAATCTAGTTGTAACTATAGCGACAATACTTGAACAAATCACGATCTTTTGTAATTTATTTTGAGTAATGATCACTTTGAGTTGTCATGGCTTGAATCTGTTATTGTGAAATCTTGTTTTTGTGATTGCTTGAATCTGTTTATGTGAATGCTTGTTTTGAGAGGGCATGGCTAGCAATTCTGAGGCTAGCGAGGCTTGACAAATTGTGGGCGGGGTATGAGCTATCACGAGACGGTTTTTTTAAAACCGTGCAGTGAAACAAATATCCTGAGCGGTTTCGACTACAAACCGTGCGTGATAGGAAAATATCCTGAGCGGTTCTATATAAAAGCCGTGCGTGATAGTCACAAATCCTGAGCGGTTTTATTTAGAAGCCGTGCGTGATATTCTATCACGAGCGGTTTTATTTAAACCGTCGTGATATTCTCGAATCCGCGAGCGGTTGTCGATTGAAACCGTCTCGTGATACTTGACTTCGCGAGCGGTTTTTAATAAAACCGTGCGTGATATTCGTATCCGAGACGGTTTTGTACCGTGCGTGATAATATCTATTATCACAGACCAACAAACATAGGCGGT